>CAKKXW010000005.1:5029759-5315536 GCA_920937365.1 Sphaerophoria rueppellii
ATTCCCATAGCATCCGGAAATGCTTGCTCATCACTTTACCTGGCAACGCGTGTGTTAACTTTAATTCCCATAGCATCCGGAAATGCTTGCTCATCACTTTACCTGGCAACGCGTGTGTTAACTTCAAGTCGTAGACATAATATTTTCTCAAGCCAATGCAAAAAAAAAAAACAAAAAAACACCCCAGCTTTACCGCTGAAGCATCAACCGAGCGACGAAAGAGCACCCATTACCCACCACGAGCAGGACCTACTTGTGTGGGGCAACCCCATATAGCATCATATGCAAAAAAGCAGAAATGCATAATACAGAAGTCGCCAAACAACCATCCAAGCATTCAGCCATCCATATAGCCAGCAACTAGCAGCATCTCACCTCAATGGCAATTCCATCAGTCAACACGAGTAGCAAAACAAAAACAAAAACGAAAAGGACTCTGTAAACAGAGGAGACGAGGACACATTGCACATCGTTCTCTGAAAAAAAAAATTATTAAAGAGAACAAATAAAAAAAGTTGTTGTTGATGGCCTTTAGAGTTTAAGGAGGACATTTTTTTGTGTTGTTACTTCTTCGCATAGTTTTTAGGTCTAACGCCTACACACACGCCCCCTTAAACTCAGCATGCGAGACACCTACCCAGCAGCGTGCACTTTGGAGTTAAAAAGAGTTCACCAGCAATTAGGTTGGATATAATTTTTTTGTTCATCGTTTTTTTTTCCAAATGTTACAGAGGGTCTCATCGTAATCACAACATAGAACAGTCAGCGACAAAAAATTTAGTACATTGTGAATTTTTCTTTCATTGGGTTGAACTCAGTGATGTGAGCTCATAGCCGAGTTTTGTTTTCAGATTTACATAGGAGACATTCAGGACTCTAGTTTTGATGGAGAAGTTGAAAACGGTAGCAGTTTTCTATGTCTTTGTGAACGAGAAGAAACGTTTCAAATGATCCTATTTCCTCAAGCCTAAGTGCATAATAGATGCATTTTCTTTCATCCATCCTCATGATGAATGCCAATGCAACTCACTGCACATTGACTAGTGAACGAGTGAGTTTATTTACATTTTTTTTAAAGTTTTCACATTCCTTTTTTGCAACAAAGAACAAGTTGAACTAAAGATTGTCGACAAATTGTTATTTCCAACACTAAAGTTGTAACTTGTAAGTCACCCTTTGATGACTGGCTTCTTGAAAGAGTACTCCGGTGCACCTTTATGGTATTGGGACGAAAATGCCGTGAAGTAGGTTTACGACTCCTTTATGGACGGATATGGTTCTCCATATTACCACCGGTAGTTGTCGTCGTAGTCGTTTCTTTTTGTTCTGTCATATTATTATCAGGATGTGTGAATAGAGAAGTTTGTTGTGCTCACGCATTTATGATTCCTGGCTCCTCGGTGCAACAAGATTTTTTATTCTTCGAACTCCTTCCTAGGCACACATTTTGGTGTGGTTTGGTTTGTTGGGTTATTACTGCTCCCCATCTAGGGGTCTACTTAAGTTTGTTAGTTTCTTTTTTTTTTATGTAACTACGTCTTTGTTGCCTTTTGTTCACTTTGAATGACATTTTATGTTATGACATTTCTAAATGAGTTTGTGGTTAAAAAACAAGTAAAAAGTCATTGACGTTCTTGAGTTCAACCATCGACTACAATGTTGATGATGATGATGATGACGATGATGTTGGATGTCAACGGATGACGTTTGAAGGAATAATTCCGATGTTATGAAAAATGAAAGTAATTTTGGTTGGGACGACGACAGAAGAGAGGTTGCTGACATTTCAAAACAACCAAATCTAATTGAAATTTGATATTGATGAATTTTTTGAGTCGAAGTGGACCTTTGTGTTCATTTATTTCTTTGGAAAAATAAAACGGTTAGGATGAAATGACAAATCGTCTTAAGAGACATTTCGTTTTTATATAGTCTGAGCTCTGAGGCTTCAGATTTCTTTGTATACTCGTTTTTGTTTTGTTAGTTTAAGGTTTGACGGATGGTAAATGATGTAAAGGGTTTTTCAATAGGGACGCTACAAAAGTAGACCGATAGGGACAGCAAACGACGCCATATTTTTTCCCGTTCTCTTGACATTTCTCTTCAGTAAGGTTTGCCATTTCATCATGAAAAGGTATACGATCCAACAACGAGTCGAAATTATTAAAATTTACTACCGAAATTCGGAGTCAGTGAAAAAATTTGAATCCACAGGCTCAGTAAAAAATGTTCCCGTGCCAGTGAGACAAAGAAGTGCCCGTAGTGTCGAGAATATTGGTGCCGCTAGCGCATCAATTGCGGAAGACCCAAATCAGTCTCTCACACGTCGTTCTCAAGCGTTGGGCATCTCTGTGACGCCATTGTGGCGAATATCGCGAAAATATCTTGACCTACATCCTTACAATATCAAACTGACGCAAGAACTGAAGCCGCTTGATCAACAGAAGCGTCGTATGTTCGTGAATTGGGCTGAGCAACAACTTGAAAATGATCCGGATTTTCATCGAAAAATCATCTTCAGCGATGAGGCTCATTTCTAGCTGGATGGCTACGTCAATAAGCAAAATATGAGTTATTGGTCAGGCAGCAATCCACATGTGCTTCACGAAGCACCATTACATCCCGAAAAAATCACTGTTTGGTGCGGTTTACATGCTGGTGGTGTCATTGAGCCGTACTTCTTCCGTGATGATCAAGCCAGCGACGATTGATGAACTTCGTACGAATATCGAACGTGAAATTGTAGCAGTATCCGCCGATTTATGCTTGAAAACCGTCGAAAATGGGGTTCAGCGTCTGGACTTCTGCAAGCGTGCCCGTGGTGGCCATGCAAAAGAAATCGAGTTCCGTACATAATGGCATCAAATTTACATCCACAGGAATAAAAAATTGTATTGATATCTAAAACCGTTTTTGTTTTATTTAAGAAAATTTTTGTAGCGTCCCTATTGAAAAACCCCTTATAACAGATGTCAAAAATTATTAAACATTTGGTCATGCCCAAAACACCCAAAACACCCATGGCTGTTTAAGTAAAGCTTACACAGCTAGAACGTCACGAACTAAACAAAATCATGTTCACATAGTGCAAGTGGCTTATGTTAATTTAAAACAATTCATCATTTTACAAAAATCGACTTTCAATTTGTTACAGAGTGCAAAAGCAAGAGCAAGAGTACCATTTTTGTTGTTGTCTTGAATGGTTATGATACTCAAGGCAATTACCATGAATAATGTCTTGTGAGATTGTCCGTCTAGACCAAGTTAACATGCAGGTGCAATTTTTGTGTTATTTTTTGCTTTTGTTTTATGTCAGCGAATGACTTACGAGTTACGACCAGATAAAGACACAGTGGCTTAGTCACGCTTGTAAGACAAGATTAAATGATTAAGGTGGTAAAGCAAATGAATGTTAATCCAAAGTCGAAAACGTATTCGATATGAACCCAAATCAGTGCAGCCAACAACAATCTAAACCTACAAAATGTTGTTCTTACCTCGGAGAGTCGATATTCAACTTTAATTTTTCTCAATTATTAAAATTCGATTAAAATCAATGTCAATATGCTTTGTTGTCAATGAATACAAATAATTTTCGTTTATGACAATGACATTTAAATAATTCTCTATCTGGTCTCCTCTATCGTCCTCATGTATGCATAGCCTTCGGTATGCATCATCAGCAATGCAGCATATCATATTACAATCTTCGAAGAAGCAACACTGATGACTCGTCACTGCTTCTTCAAGCTAATGAATTTTCTGTTTGCCTTCCATATGATAAGCATTTACATAAAATTATTTTACCATGCAGTGACACACAGTAGAAGTCCCTAAATGCTTCAGTGTTTTGCTTTGGGACATCCATGTAAGCATAGAAAATGTCAGAGCTGTCTTGTTGAAAGTACAAATTTATTTTAGTCATTCAACACAAACTCTACGAAATGTAGTTTCTTACGAGTAGGATGAAAGGTTAGGAAACTAAATCTTTAATTTGAAAAAAATATTTTTGGGAAAATTACGAATTGTTTTTTTTTGCCAGCGACCGTAGCACCATCTTTTGGGTAGTAGTGGAACAAATGACAACATTTTATCTAATAAAAATTCAGTAAGTCAGTCAGACTATTTCCCGATAGATGGCGCTACGATTGATGTCGAAAATTCACACTTTCCACTAAAAAAAATACAACGAAATGGCTTGCAAGTTACAAAAGGGTGTTATATAAAAGATTATAAAAATTCAGATAGGAAATTTTGTACTTGCAAGCACGAAAATAACAAATTGAGATTATTGTCCACCTACCGCAGCGCCATCTTTAGGCTATCTGTAAAGTTAATAAAAAAAGTCTGTTAAAAAACAGAGTTAGTTCTTCCATTCCTCA
The DNA here is from genome assembly GCA_920937365.1 of Sphaerophoria rueppellii. Classification (NCBI taxonomy): domain Eukaryota; kingdom Metazoa; phylum Arthropoda; class Insecta; order Diptera; family Syrphidae; genus Sphaerophoria; species Sphaerophoria rueppellii. The sequence continues at coordinate 5,034,142 of CAKKXW010000005.1, forward strand.
CTAGATGGCGCTGAGTTCGGTGGTGAAAAATCGCAGTTTTGCATCACAGAATGTATTTTGATCCTGAAAACAGGAATATCCTCTAAACATCGCCAACTACAGAGGAATCAGTCTACTTAACACCAACAAGGTCCTTATCAATGTGGCTTCAGGCCAGGAAAGACAACCATCGACCAAATTTTCACGTTGTGGCAGATCCTGGAAAAGACCTATGAACTCCAAATCGATACCCACCACCTTTTCATCGATTTTAAGGCAGCGTATGACAATATCTACAGAGACGAACTGTATAAAACTATGTCTAGTTTTGGCATCCCTGCCTAGCTCGTTGGCTTGTACAAAATGACGCTTGTACAAAGAACTCACGCTGCTCAATTAAGAATGGCAACGAGCTTACGGAATCTATCGACGTCAAAAAAGGATTCAGACAAATGGATGCACTGTCGTGCGATTTCTTTAACATCGTTCTTGAGAACGTCAACACCAGAGGCCCTTTCTACAAAAAATCTGTTCAACTTCTCGCGTACGCCGATGATACTGATATAATGGGAGGAACACAGCGTGATGTCAATGGCGCTTGTGAGAATTGAGGCAGAACCGCCAAAAATTGGCTTAGCGGTAAATGAGGGAAAATCGAAGTATATGTCTTCGAGGAAGGACACCCAACACCAACGGCTCTGACAGAACGTCACAATAGACGCATACAACTTCGAGATAGTAGAGGAGTTTGTCGTCCTAGGCTCAGCTATAAACACGGGCAAAAGCACCAGCGCAGTGATCAGACGAAGAATTACTCTTGCTAATCGCTGTTTCTTTGAGCTAAGAAAGCAATTGAGTGAGCAACAAAGATACAATTGTACAACACACTCATCACCCCGGTCCTGCTGTATGGTGCAGAAGCATGGACCTTGACAAAATCGGATGAAAGTGCCTAAGGCTGTTTCGAGAGGAAAGTTCTTCGGGTCATCTTTGGCGAAAAAGTTACAACAGCGAACTTTTCGGGTTGTACAATGACATGGACCTAGCCAGAAGGGTCAAGGTCCAGAGACTCAGATGGCTCGGTCATTTAGAGCGGATGGACACCAATGCTTCGGCCCGGAAAGCCTTCGAAACTATTCCCTAGTGACGTAGGAGGAGAGGAAGACCGTGACTCAGGTGGTGCACTCAAGTGGAAGAGGACCTCAATCAACGTGGAGTGCAAAACTGGAGACAGCTGGTAGGGACCGAGCTGGCTGGCGGAGTCTGTTGATTGTGGCACAGGTCCACAGCGGACTGTAGCGCCACCTTAAGTAAGTAAGTAAGCAAGTTAGCAAGAATGTATTTTTGCAATCAAAGAAGTGACCCTCGAAGGCGATTGAGGGGTCATATGAAAGCTTACGAACTTTATACTGGGTAACTACGATGCCTTGTTACCGTTATGCAAGGTTAAAGCGCCAGATAAATTTCAAAGCGAGAAACACCTAATTACAGTACTTAAAAGTACTAACGACATCACTGAACTTCAACACATAACTATTTATAGTCCACAACCAACGGTAATTGGTCTTTAATATCAGTACTTGAACCTCCAGATTTTTTTATTTACATAAATAAACTAAGCTACTTTGGGACCTCCACAAAATGCAACATTCACTTAAAAAGGAGAAAAGAAAGAAACAAAAAAGAAAACAACAAATTTGCAGTTCATATTACCATTTAATCAATAAGCCATGAAACTCAGTAAAAAAAAATACATCGCTTCTGTGCTCCCAATAAATTCCCAATCAATAAAACTCGTCACAGTCATCAACAGCAAACAAAAAATGTCGATAAAGTCAAAAAAGCGCCAAAGTTAAGGAAACAAACCTCAAAGAGTACATCGACCAGCACTTAAACTCAAAATGGACTTTCTTCCTCCTTCACGAAAAAATATTTCTTTTCTTATATTTTTGGTATCAATGGAGATCGGAAGGAGCCGCGAGACTCATGGATCATGGTTCAACGTGTTCCTTACCGTTATCGCTTCGGCCTCTTCTCTGTAAGTGTAAAATTGCCCCTTTGGGAGGTTGTATTCTTTTTTGTTTGTTGGTTATTGGAGTTTGAGTACCAACAAAGCTGCCACTTGGTGATTTTTCTGTTGTGCCGTCGACAATTTTTTGCCGTTTTTTTTTTTTTTTTGTATTTTGTTTTGAATTTTATTGAAGGCGATAAACGACGAGATAAGAATAAATTTTCACAATTTGCAATTGAATTCGATAAATTCTCGTTCGAGGACATTGACTATGACGATGAGGACGAGTCTTCATCACAAACAAACATACCAGTCACCAGACCAGACTCAAACGAACTTTGCCCAGGAGTGCAAAAGCCATCACCGATCAATTGGCATATTGAGTATGTGCGGGGGCCATAAAATTGCCTATAGCCTATAGCGCAAGTAGGCGAGGTGGATTGAAATTTTTTCACAGCGATAAAAAAGACGTGTTTGGTTGTTTTTTGTCTTTATTGGAGTTTGATAAAATTAAAAACTACAGGGTGTAGTTAAGTTAATTAAAAAGAAAACTTCATCTCGTCAAGATAAAATGAAAACGAGTGGGGGATGAAGTATTTCTTGTAAATGTCAAAACTTTTTCTCTTTTGCCTGTTTTGTGGCAAATAAATTGACTTGATGTTGTTGTTGTTTATTGGACTCTTGTTGGTCGTAAATATTCATAATTAAATTCAAGTTGAAGATACAAGGACGACTTTTTTAAACAGAGTCGACGGTCTTCTCTGTCAATGTCAAAGGGTATGTTTTGCGTTTTCTTCTGTTTTATTGAAACATTTTAATGCGAGAGTGGGTTGACAGAACAGACAGGTAAAAAAAGGGAACCTACGCAGTACACTTTTAATGCAAAATTTTTAAGTAGGTGTTTTTTAAGAGTTTCATTTTTAAACTTTTTTATATCCTTGAATGGAGCGATGCAACTGATTGCTCACATTTGACTTGCTAAAAGGATGATTTGTTTTGTTTGGAAGTGCATTTAAATTTTGTGGCTTATATACAAATTTGTGTTTGATGGGGAATCTGGTTGAACATAAACTTTAAGAGTTCATCATTCCTCTTTTTGATTGCAGTACGTGTTTTTTAATGGCTGCAAAGTCCTTATGTGATGCATTATAATTTTATGTTGCCATAGAACGTGTGCTTTTATTGCAGCATAATCGTGAGAGTGTTTTTTTATTTTATCTTTTTTTGAGTCAGTCAGAACTTGAACTATAAAAATGCTGAGTTAAAAATAGCATTGATGTTTAATCTTCAGAGAAAAGAATCTGCCTGCATAATAAGTGCACAAAGAAAAGACAACATTTTCGTTAGGGAAATTAAGGTGGCCCTACAGTCCGTTGTGGACTTGGGCCTCAATCAACAGTCTCCGCCAGCCAACTCGGTCCCTAGCAAGCTGTCCAAGCACTCCAAGTTGATTGAGGTCCTCTTATACTTGAGTGCGCCACCTGAGTCGCAGTCTTCCTCTTCTCCTACGTCCCTCGGGAATAGTGTCGAAGGCTTTCCGGGCCTGAGCATTGGTGTCCATCAGCTCTAAATGGCCGAGCCATCTGAGTCTCTGGACCTTGACCTCGAAGTTGTATGCGTCTATTGTGACGTTCTGTCCGAGCCGTCGGTGTTGGGAGTCCTTCCTCGAAGATTTCATTTACCGCTAAACCCATTTTTGCCGCTTATGTCTCAATTCTCACAAAGGCGCCATTGACATCACGCTGTGTTCTTCCCTTTATATCAATATCATCGGCGTCGCGAGAAGTTGAAAAAATGTTTGGAAGCTAGTGCCTCTGGTGTTGACGGTGGAGTTCTTCTCAAGAAATCGCACGACAGTGCATCGCCTTGTATCTGAATTCTTTTTTGACGTCGAAAGATTCCGTAAGCTCGTTGCCAATCTTGATGGAGAAGCGTGGGTTCTCCATCGTCATTTTGCACAAGCGAACGAGCTTGGCAGGGTTGCCAAGGCTAGACATAGCTTTATGCAGTTCGTCTCTGTAGATCCTGTCATACGCGGCCTCAAAATCGATGAAAAGGTGGTGGGTATCGATTTGGAGTTCATAGGTCTTTTCCAGGATCTCTCAAAATGTGAAGATTTGGTGCATGGTTGACTTTCCTGGCCTAAAGCCACATTGAAAAGAACCAATCAGATTGTTGACGAAAGGCTTCAGACGTTCACATATTACGGCAGAGAGGATCTTGTAGGCGATGTTAAGTAGACTGAATCCTCTGTGGTTGGCTCAGTTTAGAAGATCTCCCTTTTTCGATGAAAATTTTATTTGGTAAAAATTTTCTTTCAGTAGAAATGCTGTTTGGTGCTACTAGCGCCATCTAGGTGGACAAACTTAGAACTACGAGTTTCAACTTTTTCACGACACTACCGCCATTTATGAAGAAATAGATGCAACTGGTGTTGTAGATTGACATCATTGACGTAGTTCCACTACTTGCCGCTAGGTGGCGCTAGTTTCGAGAAAAATTTTGAAATTCGTTGTTCCAAGTTTGGTAAAAATGGTATTTCAGTAGAAATGCTGTTTGGTGAAGTATGCCCTTTGGTGCTACTAGCGCCACCTAGGTGGCCAAACTTAGAACTACGAGTTTCATCATTATTCGCGACACTACTGCCATTTATTAAGAAATAGATGCAACTCGTGTTGTAGATTGACATCATTGCTGTAGTTCCACTACTTCCCGTTAGGTGGCGCTAGTGTCGAGAAAAATTATGAAATTCGTAGTTCCAAGTTTGTCCTTCTAAAAAGACCAAATGAGGATTTTCAACAAAAAGTGTGATTTACCAAACTACAAACAGCATTTTTATGAAGTCTGGATGACATGAACATCAACATTTTTGATTATAAACAAACAAAAAAGCAGAGTAAAACCTTTTTAACATAAGAACACCCTGTTGTTGGCTTAATTTTTTGTTTATTTTTTTGTTTTTTTTTTTTTGTAAAAGAAAAACAAAAATCAATTATCAATTATCCGACACAGACTATCCTACCTGCTAGGAAACAGTCAGACAGTGTCTCCAACAGCGTCCACTTACGGATATTGCGATGGCAATATTGCTGAATCGGCCAGTAAATTATGATGTTGATCTTTTGTTAGTTGGCATAGCTTGTGGAAAGGTTCTTGACTTTCAGATTGACATTCTTGAACAATCTTCAAAAACTTCTTAAGTCGATGAAAAATCTAAGCAACTTAAACATCTTCACCTTTCATCTCACACGAAAAACTTCAACACAACACCGCAAAGATCACACCGTTGAAATCTCTCCAAATTAATTTAAGACGTCAGACCGACCTTAACAACATGAAAACTGATAAAAAAGAACACTTCAAGATTGAATCAAGAGTTGTTCCTTAACTTTTCTTGAATAGTTTCATGACAACATGACAAGACGTACCTGTAGACTCCGGTCACATTCACCAGTTTCCATTGTTAACTTTTGAACAAAAAGTAAATAGATCCATTGCCATCTCCATCTGCTTTTTATAATTTCCGACCTGGGGGGGAAATGAAAAATATGCATTTTATCTTAAGCTGACGACTGAAAAGGCGATTTACTATGTTGTCCTGATGGTTGACGACGACGATGACGATGATTGTAGACAGATACTAGCAAAACTTTGTCCTTCAATTCTTCAAACTCACTCTCTCAATTCTTGATGAAAATGAATGTCCTCGTCGTTGTCGCACGCAACCAAGAAAACATATCTCGAGAAAAGTTTGAGCAAAACAGATTTCGAAATTGAGTTGAAATAAATCCTTTTGCAATGTTTTTTGTTATTCTTGTTTGGCTCCACAGGATGTTTTCGTTCTTGTTTTGGGGATTTGAATTGAATTTTTTGTTTGTCATCTCCTTTTGCGTGCGGGGATTCAATTACAGGAAAAATATTGTGCAGGTGTAAAGCACTCGTTGTTGCAATTAAAACGTTTCACTTGCAGACAGACGCAATTAAGCGTTTTTCTTTTTTTTTTTTGTAAGGGAAAAAAATGAGAAACAGTCAAACAAAACAAGAAGATGAACCTGATGTCTGTCCATTTTTTTGCCGTTTGCTTTTTTCTCGTTCCAATTAAGATAAGTTGCTGGACAACGAGACTGATTATAATTTGTTTCTTTTTCTTGTATTTTTGCAGACAAATTCCTAACGCTTATGGAAAGGGAAATGGAGGTACGGCCATTCCACTGCCGGCAACTGTTCTGGTCCAACGGCGATGTCCACCGGATAAAGTTAGACCACTGCCACCGACCCCAAATCATACACCAAGTAAGTTACTACCTTTTTGAACATCCTTTTTAGTGTATGACTCAAAATTGTATCGTTTTATGCATTTTCCCAAAACAAATGACCTCATTACTTATCTCGCCCACACGCCCACACTAAATTTACGAAAATTTACAACCGACTGTCTCTGAACATTAATCGAAAACCGATGTTATCCACCTAAGCAAACGTGGGTTTGAAATATCGATAACACAAAAACAGTGATCGATGGATGCTTGCATGCAAATTTTCTCCCTCCCCTCTGTCTCTTGCCTTTGAGAGTAAGTGAAAAAATAAAATTCAAATTACATGAGATACAAGCAATTTAACTTTTACCCAAATGACTTTAACCTTCTTTTCGGTTTCAAGATAAGAAAACAAGTAAAAAAAAGACCGCCGCACAACTGCAAAGTCAAAACCCAAGAAAAAACATGAAATTCCAGTCTTTTCCGAGTCAACGTGAGACATTCACCTAAATGACAAACGAGACTCATGATATTAAACCCACGGGAAGTGTTGCATGAAATCGCTCGTTGGGGTTTCCAGATCCTTGCTTGTGGATAAGAATCATGCAAACTTTTGTTTATGCAACCTTTAGCTGGTCTTTGAGGCCGAGAAAACGACGACTCACTTACGAGTCTCAATTTCAGTTCTTGCTGCATCACTGTGCTGTTGTTATAGCCCATAGTATAGTCGGCAGGATTGTTACGATTTATATATTTAAAAATTTTGTGTGTGAATAAATTAATACATTATAGCGCCATGGCTGTCGTGAGGGAAGAGAAACAGGAGAAGAGGGTTTCTTCCTGGTTTGTCGACTTCTAGTTCCGTTGTCGTGAATGTGAGTCAGAGCTGGTTTTCTTGAAGGGTTTTGTACACACAAATTGTATGTAAATGTACAAAATGATATATGGATGAGTGTCTGGGACATCCTTTTTGCAGTGCAAGTTTGTGATTTTGGCACAATGTCTGGACGATTGTCTGAATTAAGACAGAACATTTCGAAGGATTAAGTTGGATGGAAATTAAAAAGAAATTTGTATTTTTATCTCAAGACTTTTAAGGTAGAAATTGCCTGGGACACAACTAATTCATAACCGTCTTGTACTGATGAAAGCCTTTAAGACCTGAATGACACCTCTGTGGGTGAAAATTTCCTATTGGAATTTTCATAAGCTTTCATATGACACCTAGAAATTATTTTTAGTCATTTCGTTGATTAGAAAAATGCATTGAAAATTCCGAAATTGCGATTTTTCACCACCGACGGAAGCGACATCAATTGGGTAGTGGTGGAACTAATGACAAAATGTGTTTGTTTGGAAATTGAGTTAGTACCGCTATTTGCCAATAGATGGCGCTGCAAATGCATTGAAAATTCCGAAATTGCGATTTTTCACCACCGACGGAAGCGACATCAATTGGGTAGTAGTGGAACTAATGACAAAAAAGTGTTTCTTAGGAAATTGAGTTAGTATCGCTATTTGCCAATAGATGGCGCTGCAGTCGGTGGCGAAATATTGCAATTTCGTAATTTTACTAGAATGCATTTTGCCAATCAACTAATTGACGTACGAACAAGATCGATGTGTCGTATGAAAGCTTGTGAAAATTCCAATATAAAATTTGTCAAACGGTCGAAGAGAACAGCTGTTGTGTACTAAAAGTCGAATGCACTGTGCTTTCGGTGCGAAAAACTATTGTTTTGTCAAATCAATTAGAAGCCTGAAGCTCCCACTTCTGAAAAAAGAGGACAGCTCAACTTGATAAATTTCATTTTTCAAAATGTTCGCTTTTGAATCATTAATCATATTCCCACATCAATTCATATTCGTCAACCTCATCACTAACGACTTCATTTAAAACCCATCTCCCCCTCTTTTGTATCCTTTCAATCCACCTGAGACCGCCAGAGAGATAATTTACATAACCAAACATTGCACTTAAAATTGTATCCTTCCAAATCGTCTCCCAATCCATTCTCTGACACTTCTTAATAAGGTCACATTGTTTTTCTCCCCCCCCCCCCTTCCCTCCCAAATTTAGACCAACCGCATATTTCATCAACTCAAACAACAGCAACAAAATCACAGCCCTTAAAATAATATTCTAAGCCACATGGGAATCTATTTCAAACATCAGCTGAACAAGCGAACCAAATTATGCCCCTCTCGCTCTCTCTTCCTGTTACGCGAAACCCTTAAAAACTTCAAATTGAAATATTAATAATAGATGCGTGTACTGGTGAAAGTTGATGAATATAATCATCATCCTCTGCCTCAGCTTCACTTTCAAAATGAACAAAGGACAAAGGACACCACGATGAGGGTTGAACATTCTCTCACATTCATTGTCCCTTCTTCTTTTCACTCTAAATTGTCACATGAAAAACATAAACCACCCCTCATAAAAATATTGCTCGCAGATTAAAGAAAAATCTTTCTTTTTGCAGCAATTCCGGGATTAGCAAAAACCGGAGTCGATACAAATGGCAGCAGCCGTCCGGGAAGTCCTCCAACATCGAATCACACAATCCAGACGATCAAGGGTGCTGCCGGCAATAATAATGGGTAAGTCCTCAGTTTCTTTTTGTAAAAACTGTCAGTTGTCATATTCGATATTGTTTTCTTTTGACAGCCTGCGTCAGCCGCAATGTAAAATTCCCACCAGTCCTCATGGTCCACCACCGAATTTGCCAAATGGATCGATATCCCAACATATCACTGCCAATGGGCCAGCAACAACGACCGGTTCAACAACAACCACGAAGCACTCCATGTTGGACAAGCTCAAACTGTTCAACAAAGACAAAACCCCATCTAGCCAGAGTTCGTCGAACAAGTCGCAGGTCTCGAAACGAACAAGTTCGAGCAGTGGTTTCTCGTCGGCGCGCAGTGAGCGCAGTGATTCCAGTTTGAGCTTAAACGATGGGCATATGTCTCAAATCAAGCCGCCAGCGGTGTCGGTCACAGCTAGTCGCAACAAGGATAAGTCAAAGCAATCGAAGCTCTTGAGTGGCTCTCAAAAGTCATCGATCTCCTCGTCGAGCAAACTAAAACTCGACAAGAAGGAGAAGAGTCCAGCTCGGACGAACAACGAAGCCGATTCGAAGCTGGGTCACTCGTCAATCGGCCGTGGGCAGAAATCCCTCTCAAGGGGAGATCAAAAAGCCTCGTCAAAATCGTCATCAAAGACATCGCTCAACTCCAAACTCAACGAGTCTCGATCGGAATCGAAAACCAGCTTAATCATGGCTCCCAGCAAGACGCTGCTCCCAGCTCCTGGGGTCAAGTACAAGCATTCCCAGCCGGTGGCAGCTATCAAGGGCACAAGCAAAACCATTCCACCGCCTCCGGTGCAAGCTGACAATAAGAAACCAGCAGCTGCCTTGCCAACAACTAACGTCCCAACCCCTCACGAGAAGGGTCTCAAACGTGAAAAGAGCGACATATCATCGAACCGAACATCAGCCATATCAGACAACTCGCCTCAAAAGACACATATCGTGAAGCCGATTGCCCTGCTGCCGGATCAAATCATGCCCGGCAGCCCGCTCGGTCGTAATCTCGCCTATCAACAGCAGGTGCAGCACCTCCAGCAGAACAACAACAACATATCAGTGAATGGTCTCCAACAGCTTCAGGACCCCAACAACATGCAACAGACATATCGAACTGGCGCTGAGACCTACCTCATGACGTCACAATCACCTCTAAACGGTCGCATGATGTCACCGAAAAGCAACTCGCTGGTCAATCGCAAGATGGACTTCCGCAGTCCCGAACACTCATCATCGTCGAAATTCAATACGGTCCCCTCGAAAATAGTCGGAACCATCTATGAGGAAGAGAAACCTGTCAGTGTTATGCCGATGCGACCCCTTTTGCGCGGCTATAACACCCATCATGTCACACTGCCGACGCGCGGTGCACGAGGCCATCATTTTGTCGCGGATTTTTGCGAATCGGACATTGGTCAAGGGTATTGCAGTGATGGTGATGCACTGCGGACACGTGTTGGTCCACCGTCCAGATTTGCCGACATCGATAATGGATATCTGTCGGAAGGTAGTGGCGGTGGGATTCACAGTGGAAAGCATTTTCTCACTATGATGCGGACACGGACACAATTGCCGACAACAATTGAAGAACGGTGAGTCTAGTATTTCTTTTTTTTGTTGATTTTTTTGTTTGTTTGCTTATTGTGTTGCGTGCGGAGTCGAGTCCAGATTCCAGACGTGTAGAGTTAGGGATGTGATTCATTCGAGTGTCGCGAGAATCTCAGATTAGTGATTCATTGTTTATGGGCACGTTTTTTGTTACAAAGGAGCCTGTGATGTGTAAATGCTGCTTATATGGTTACAATGAAAAAGAAGTGGTGGAGGGGAAGGGGGTGGTGTACAAATTTATGGCTGAGTTGAAGCGTCGTTAATATTGTAATCGGATGGAGTGAGTTTCCAGGAAGATAAAGGTTTTTTGTAGAGCTGAGTCATTGTTCTTGAAATTCGATAACACTAGTTTCTTATGAAATCGATAACTTAATCGATTTATCGACAACACGACACCGACAAACAGTTTTGAAGCAAATGGAGAAATTTAAAAGACCAAAAATATATTCTACATTTAAAATAAAATATCGATAACATTTTAGAAATAATCGATAACACTCACTTTTTATCAAAATTTCTCACTTTTCCTTTAAAGAAAATCAACAGATAGATCCTATCGAGATCCATCTTCAATGTGATGAATGAACAATTAATTTTGCATGTCAAAACGCTCAAGAACACATCACTGAGCCTTCATCTGCTGCCAGCTCTAATTTTTCAAACAAGCAATGCCCTTTAAATATTCATAGGCCACAAACTAAACAACACAAGTAACAACACCTCCACCTCAACACAACCGCATTACATTTTCATTGTGAATAATAATGACTGGGGGGCATCTTACCCCACCCTCCTCCCACTGAAGCAAAACTAAACGAATTTGTGAGGGTCTATACCCTTCAATCTGTTTCGAAGTTCAAGAACAGAACGTTGATGATGATGATGGTATCCCTTCATTGAAATGTTGTGTCCCCCTTCTTCCCCCTCCTTACAACTCTTTGATAACAAAACCAGACACACAAATAACTCATGAGAACCACCACCATGAAGTTGCAATAAAATTTTACGAACCGATTTATGTTCAAGTGCCCCCAAGATGACAGTCATTCGTTCCTCTCTTTTCCACTTTCCATATAAGAAGAGATTGAGATCCGAATGACAACGGACAGCATGAATAAAATGTCATCTTGTGTCCCTCGATTTGGATGTTGAAACATACTCGTTTAATCTGGGTAAGGTGGCTTCATTTTGTTCCCCCACACCTCTTCAAGATAAAGGATTGAAAGGCGGCCGGCGGAGGCGATGGATGACAAATTTCTTAAATGCCATTCCATTAGATTGGAATGGATGTTGCTGAATTGCTATATGCATGCACGCAACAAAACAAAGACAGAGAGACACATACAGAAATAGAAGGCGCAACCCTTTGACATTCCTTAAATGTAGGATGATGGGGTCTTTTCTTAGAGATAAGATGCTGTTGGTTTGGTACGGGAGTCGTGAAGTGCAATTGCGATGGACACAGACAGTGGAGCCAAAAAAGGGCACAATGGAATGGGAAAGCAGTTTCATTTTTTATGGCATTTGTTTTGCAACATTGTGATTGATGACAGATGATATTTGATGGCAAATTTATAGCTTTCAAGTGTCCTTCAAGTCGATACTATTTGAAAGTAACATTGTTGCCGAATTTGAAATTTTGACCCCATGTGAACTTTTCAATTCAATTTCCTCTCAAAATCATGACAAAAAAAAATCCCGTCTTATGATTATCTCTCCCGCTTTATCAGAACCAAACAGCGACATCTTCCACACAATTGAACACACATCGACCTCCGTTCAATTCCGCCAAGCCAAGTCAACTGTCACATTCACGTAATAAATAAAATATGAACTACTTCCGCTCCCTTGATCCCACAGCACTCAACGACATATCCGCCCTTATGCATGCGTGAAAGACTGAGAAGCATGTCCTTTGGATTATGTTTTATTGCCTTTCTAAGGATGTGCATTTAGTTCTTTATCGGTGGAATTGCAGTCTGGGAGAAGGACAAAAAAGGATAAATCATTTTTTATTTCTTAGCGATTAAAACGCCAATGTCATCTCCTGCGTCTGGGGTTCATAGTTCTTTTCTTTCTTCAAATGAGCAATGACGCGCGCTTGGAGTTTGTAAGAATTTTCAAAAGGTCCTTTCTGCGATATGAGATGAAGACAGGAAAAAATGAAATTTTTATAAGACTTTGTGCATTTTTGCTGAGTGCAAAAAAGGTCCTGTTGGCTGGGAGAAAAAAAATATGTACATCGTTGGCGATAGCAGAAGGTAATGACAGGTTACTTTTTTCCTTGTAAGTTTCCAAAGGACTAATGCACATTATGGCGAAGGCGAAGTATGGTAGACTTAAAGCGTCAAGTGCTGTTGGCATGTGACTGGAACGTGTCATGGAGCACTTTTACATCCTTATTAGATTTTTACATCGCGCGATGATCAGAACACAGTTAGTTATAGTATTATCCTTGCTGGAGGACAACAATTTTCTTTTGAGAAATTCAAAATTTCATTAAAATCTCATCCTCCTTCCATTCGATGTTGAAAAGGGAATGTTCAATTCATTCATATGTCTCTTTATCCTCTATAATTAAAGTCCTTGCAAGAAATCCTTAAATTTAATAAAACTACAGACACCGAGCAAACTACTTTTTTCCCTTTAATTGCATTTCGATTTTATCAAAAAGGATTTTCTAATACCCAAGCACGCCACAACAGAGTATCCTTAATCGTCACGTTGATCTGTGAAATTAATTCAACACAGCATCCGGTTCGAAGCTTCCCGGGAACACAAAAAAGGCTGAGCCACAAAAAAAAACTAACAAGCTATCAGGACAGTGCCCTTTTGTTTGTGCTGTTGAGGTTTAACTCCACCCCCAATGTCGAGGCGTCGTCGTCACGTCACTCATTCAACTCTGTCAGTTTGCAAGGACACGAACAGAAAAATATCGAAGGATAACAGACAAAAGCATAATTCTAAATTAGATAGATTCTCTATCGACAAACGAAAAGGTATAAAGCAAAAATTCTTCCGGCATTTTGAAGACAAAATATAAAAAGGATCAAACAGAATTGATAACAAAATTACAAGGATTCCGCACTTGAAAACGTATGGAACGAATTTCTTTCATTCAACAGCTGCCAATGGTTTTCTTTCCTGTACTGTCTGTCAATCTCGTCAAATTGACTTCAAGTTTCTGATACAGAGACCCTTTTGGGGAGTGTGATGTCAGTTTCAATTCGATTTTTTTTTTTCTTTTTCGAGCTTGAGTCAAATTGCCTCTGGGGAATTGAAAAGGATGAGCACACAACACACCGGAAAACAGATTGAAGAAGGAAAAGAGATTTGCGACATTCGATAGATAAGTTCGAAATTTGGGTTAGAGTTTGATTAGAGAATTTTGAAGAAGGTTGGTTTTTGGAGTTCCTAAAAATGTCAACACACGTTTTTAGTTTTTTTTTCTGTCTCTGCTGAAGGAGTTGATGAAAGGAATATGTCGAGTAAATATTGGGACATGAGAGATGATAAAATCTTGGTTCGTGTTTATTGATGCAGATGACTTTGAGGTTAACGTTTGTCAATTGGGTTTGATTAAAGGATATTGGATGTCATTTGAAACACTGATTTACTGATTGGAAAAGGGTGGGAAGGAGTTCAGCTAATTTATCAAAAAAGACATATGTTATGCTTGCGGTAAGAAAAGAAAACCCCAAAGTTAGTTGAAAGACGGATATTAGTTTGTGATCCTTAAGACTAAATTTATGTAAATAACGAATCTCAACATGTAGTAATACATACGGGTTTTCACGGAAAATTGAGAATGCTATCGATTGAAAACTGGATAAAGGTCACCTTTCAGTATCTCGGCTACCAGGAATTCGTCAAAAAGAGATACCCACATTTAATAGAATTCGAAAAGGCCTTTCGTTTGATGCATTATTCCAAAATTTTGGCAAGCAAAAGCTCGTGGATTTTTTTCGAAAATAGTCAAAAATCGATCACACTAAATTTTCATAAAAATGCTATTTGGTGAATACTTTTAACTTAAAATGTTGTTTGGTCAAAAATGCCGGTTGGTGAAACATGCCATTCGGTGCTACTAGCCCTATCTAGGCGGTCGAACTTGAAACTATGAGTTTAAAAATTTTAAGCGACACTAGTGCCATGTAGTGGGAAGTAGTTAGACTACGTCAAAAATTGTTGATCTGTGGCCCCAGTTGCATCTATGTTCCGCTAGATGGCACTAGTGTCACGGAAAATTTCGAAATTCGTAGTTCCAAGTTTGACGCGACTATTCTCACTGAAATTATTGGACAAAAAAGATCCAAAACCGATCGAATGATTAAAAAAATTAGGAATAGTCAAACTCTATTCGTCAAAATGGGTTAATAAATAAATGGGTAACAGTGACAAACATTTTCTAGAAATAATTAGAAAATTGATCTCGCTAAATTCTACATTTTTGAAAGATATGAGTAACCTGAGCCTGGCACTGGAAAGGTTAGGTTAGGTTAGATTAGGTTACAAGGGGTGTGCACAGCGTGCACTGTTGCATACGGAGGCCTACTGCTCCATAGTGATCCCCTATAAAAATAAAAGTTAGCATCGATGCTATCCAAAGTTGCCGATTAACGTAGACCGGCCCGTTAACAAACCAGCCTGTGCTATCTATAAATTTCCGCATGTTTGCCATTGAGACCTGTGCTAGATCATCCAGTTCCCCAAAAAACCTGTTCCCGAAATGACGGAGGCGGCTAGTTTGGAGGTTCGGACAGTCACAGAGCAGGTGTTTAATGGTTTCTATTTCCTCCTCATCCTGACAGCTCCTACAGAGCCCCTATCTTGTTGGCCATTGTGCCAATGGCGCATAATGACCCGTAAGTACACCTTTCAGTATTTAAATGTTCCTTTACTCAGTGATAAAATATACCAAGCTTCCTTTTCATTAATGTTAGGCCATAAACTTCTAGAGATTACGCAATCGTCCCTGGATTTCCAGGAGTTATTGATCATCTCCTTTGATTTAAGGTCTATCTTCCTCTTGAGTTCCCCAATCGGGACGAGTGGTCCCCTATCTGAAAGGTCGCTACTACTTGTATCTGCTTCTGACCCTTTCCTGGCTAGTTTATCTACAATTTCGGTGCTTCTATATTGCTGTGTCCAGGAACCCAGCAGAGCTTAATTTGGTTACTGTGGCAGATTCTACTTTATTCTTTCCTACAGTTTAAAACTGCATTTGATCTTATGGTCTCACTGGCTAAGGCTTTGATAGCAGCCTGGCTGTCCACGAAAAAAGTAATCTCCGAGGAGCTTAGCTTTTCATGATGTGCCATTTCAGCTGCTTTTTCAATGGCATAGATCTCGGCCTGAAAGACACTACAGTCAGCTTGGAGTTTATACGCCTCTCTGATGTTGAGAGATTGGCAAAACACTCCAGCACCTGTTCCTGATTCCATTTTTGAACCGTCAGTGTAGAAAGGGATACCCTGTTCACTTATAAGTGAATTAGGATCCCAACCTGTCTTTCTGGTATGCAAATAGAAAATTTCCTATCAAAATCTAGAAGGGGAATGTAATCGGTGGTCTCCATCAGTCCTGGAATCATGTCATATCTTTGTAAGATTGACCCGTGTCCATAAGTGCTGTGCTTCCAAAAACTCAGTTCTTTTAAACAAATTGCAGTTTTGGCTGCCGTGCACCTTATGAACTCATCCAGAGCCGGGAGATCCGAGATCATTTCCAACCCAGCTTGTGGTGTGGATCTCTGAGCCCCTGTTATTCCTATACAGGCTAGTCTCTGTACCTTATTCAGGTTCTTGAGATAGCTTGATTTTTCCACTGCTTTCCACCATACAATATAGCCATAGGTGAGAATGGGTCTGACAATCGCTGTGTACATCCATTGGATGACTTGCGGTCGCATACCCGTACACTGAAGGTCCTTTTGCATGTGTAGAATGCACATAGTACTTTATTCATTCTTTCTTCAGTATTACGCTGCCATGTAAGCCTGGAGTCAAGGATTACTCCTAAAAACTTAGCTTCCTTAGAAAGTTTAAGAGGAATACCATTTAGTTTAGGAGAGTTGAAGCCCTCCAGCTTCCGTTTTTTCGTGAACAAAACTAGCTCTGTCTTGGTGGGGTTGACCACGAGAACGTTCCTAGTTGCCCAAGAAGATAAATCCTTTAATCCGTTTTCCATAATGTTTCCGATGGTGGTAAGGAACTTGCCTGATACCAGAACCACTATTTCATCTCTTATGCTACAATTTTTATGTCCTGATATTTAAACTATGTGAGAATTTTGTTGACTACGACGATCCAGAGCAGGGGTGAAATGACCCCTCCCTGTGGTGTGCCTCTAGCACTGAAATTAAATCTCAATTATGATCACTTCTTGCTGAGATATTGGCATCAGAAGAATTTAATCAGTGCAGCCAACAACCATTACGAAGAATATTAATCAGTGGGGTCAAAAACCATTATTAATCATGTTTATCATATAGCTGGGGAACCAGAAGTCGTAAGCAAATTGACTTAAAGAAGACTCATAGATCTTCATTTAATCTATAACTAGATAAAGACTTAATACTGGAGAAATACCAGGACATTCGATTACAAATTGCACTTTTGCAACCAGTTGTCAGAAAAGAGTGTTCCCATTCCCATTACCAACATCATAAATTAATGCTAGATGAATATTGGAAGTTAAAGAAAATCAAGAGCAAGCGTATGAGGTTCCAGGTTCAATACCTTTTAAAATGCTCAAGTCTTCCTGTTCTGAGGAAATTTCGAAAGCATTCCCCTTATTATATTTTATTACCACTTTCTTACTGTTTAGGCCAATTATCTTGCGCCATCTATCAGGTTTATATCCAACAAAGTTTTTCCATATAAAAGTTTAGCATAGACACAACCTCGTCTCACAATAATACAGCAATTCACCACTCTACTAACTTTCGTCTTTCCATGTTCATTTCTTCATTTCTCGGCTAATTGTATTCCTCTCTTCACTTTCAATTTTTACCATCGACAAATTTTTAAGAGAGTCTCTCTTTTGCCTACCCACCCCAATCCCCAATGTATTCTTTGTATGCAAAAAAGTAGAATTGTTGAATTTTGTGGGCGATGTTTGCTGTTGTTGGTTTTTTGCATTGCAAAAGTGCAAGTTGTTTTTTCCATGTCCAACGTGCCCACAATATTAATTCATTTTTACAATCTTAACAGGCGGCAAGGCAGCCAACTGTATACAATCATAGTTGTCTTGACTGCACTGTGACTGTAGGCCAGTTCTTCACATATCAATAACTTAGCGAGCGACTACACAAAATATTCATTCAATAAAAACTTTGAACTATTCCTGAATCGCAAGTGTTCAAAGTCTCAAAACAACAACTTGTTCGCCGAATGTGTTTTGTCTATCAAACCTGAAAAGTGGGCGAACTTGATGGAGCTCCGTCAATAAATATTGTAGCCCCAACCAACACCAAAGAGAATAAAATTATTGCACAAATAAAAGGCGTAGAAGTTTTTAATTTGCGACACGCTTGCTGCAGAAGCCACAATAGCATACAATTTATATTACCTACCAGCATTTTGGGGCTCCAAATTTATTGCCACAATTAACAGACCTACCCGAAAGGGGTCTGGATTTTATTTGGTTGAAGATTTGTTTGTTTATGAGAGGGTCATAGGCCCTATCTCATCCCCATCATTTGCGGTTGAGTGAAAATGAGGAAAATTAATTTTCCACTTTTTTTTCAACACTTCTTTTTGGCCGCATAATTATATTTGTTCAAAGGCAATTGGGACGTGCTGACTTTTCGCGTGCAAGTTGCCATCCTCTACCCCTTTTCCAACTCCTCTTCAGAACACACTGCCAATGGCAATAAACCCAAGAGGGACTGCTGTCACACTCGTGCGTTCATTCATTTTCCTAAGTGGCTGAAAGCTGACGGATGGAAGTAATTGAGTAGACGATGTATGAGTGTATAAGTTAAATCTAAATGGAATTGTGACAGGTCCTTGTAAAAATGTTTTGTGTGGCAATCAAAACATAAAATTTTGATAAGCGATTTAGATTGTAGGAAATGTTGGGTTTTTTGATGGGTTAATAATGGGGTTGAAGTTAATTAAAGGGGGATTTGTTTTGGTCTGTCAAAAAAAGGATATTTTAGAGGTTTGGATTTGATGTGATGGGAGGTGTTATGTTTTGAAAGGTGGAACTGAATTTGATCCGGAACAGTTTTCATGTTCCACGCTTTGGTCGTTGAGATAATGACATCCAAAGACATTGTTCAGTGGGGTCATAAGCCAGTTTTATGAATATTAATGTCATAACCAGAGAAGCAGACAAATCAGAAGACCAACAGTGCCCTATTTTTGTGCATAGTTTGATACAGATTGGGTCAAACGGTCAATAAGTAACTGCATTTCATAAGCCCACCCAACACCGACGGCTCGGACAGAACGTCACAACAGACGCAACAACGTCGAGGTAGTAGAGGAGTTTGTCTACCTAGGCTCCGCTATAAAAACGGGCAATAACATCAGCGCCGAGATCCTTGGGCTAAGAAAGCAATTGAATGGAAAATCCCTCTCTCGAGCAACTAAGGTAAAATTGTACAACACCCTCATCATCCTAGTCCTGCTGTATGGTGCAGAAGCATGGACCTTGACAAAATTGGATGAAAGTGCCTTAGACTGTTTCGAGAGGAAAGTACTTCAGGTCATCTTTGGCCCCGTATGCATTGAAGGGAAATAGCGAAGAATACATAATAGCGAAGCTTACAGGTTTGTACAACGACATGGACCTAGCCAGCAGGGTCAAGGTCCAGATACTCAGATGGCTCGGTCATTTAGAGCGGATGGACACCAATGCTCCGGCCCGAAAAGCCTTCGACATTATTCCCGAAGGACGTAGGAGGAGAGGAAGACCGCGACTCAGGTGGCACACCTCATCATTACCAACAAGTAGTCCCAGCAAGAAAATTTCTTCTTTTCAAGCATTTTCTAAGTTAATTTAATCAAGTCCACAGAACAAAAATCAGTAAACAATTTTTCAAACATTCATGTTTTTGATTAATGTCAAAAACATCTTTAGTAAGAATTCCCTTCAGCTATTACTCACTCTGTGTGCATGACTATGAAAATCAGAAAGCAAAAAACTGCCCTCTCATGTTTCCCTGACCTTTGACTACTCATTGTCCCATGAATTACCGCACAGAATAATGCATGACCATGATAAGTTCAAAATCTGATGATGGATAATACCCTGAACAGCTAAGAAATTCACCTCATCATTGTTTCCTTGAAAAGGACATGCGCACGAATTTTCCATGTGTCCAAATTTTCTTTTTTATGACCATGATGTCCACGATGTCGATGCCCATAGCCACCGAATTCATGTCGAAATGAAGCAACAAATGATTCTCCCGACAGCAGGCAGTAGCAAAAAAAGAAAGCTCAAGCTAATAAAATATCAAACAGACACATTATGATGATGGTGAGCACATTTAAGAGCACGCCACCAACCTTACCAAATCATTTTGCACTTTATCGCTTCTCTGCTATCTCTCTTGGTCTCACTCTCCACTGGATGGTGGCTCTCCGCCTTGCCGCAATACCAAAATAACAAACGATAGGAATAGGAGCTATATGAAAACATTAAAGCCACTAATGGTTAATGTGGTTCCAGTTCAAGCTTGCTAGTCGTCTCTGTTGTTGCCTTGAAGGCAACTTAACACCATTGCATTTAAATAGCCTCACCATGCGATAAGAAAAATGTAGGATGATGTTTTTTTGTCTCTGTGGGGGTCTTGGGACACCAGAGAATCGTGGTCGCCTGAAGCGCCTTTAGATCCAAACACACATTCACTTTGTGACGACAAAAATGAGGCTTGCTGTGTTTAGAGGGAAGCTCGCGTAGGAAGTGACAGCAACATGACATACGATTTTTCGATAACATTTATTTTTATTTATTTTTTTTTCGCAACAAGTCGCAGTTGTGTGGCGGTTTTCTTGGGTGGACAATGCGGTTCAAGACTTGGCTGGAGGCAGAGGTTGGTCAGATTGAGGTATTCCACACTTATACGAGATAATAAACGATTTGGTAATATCATCTATAAATGGAGAACGGAAAATGTCAGAAAAATTATTATTTAGTAATAAAATTGGCAAAAATTGTGTTGGTTGTATGCCTTTTATCACATAGTAGAGTTTGGCTCAATTATTTTTTATTATTTGAGTTTAAATTTTGGCGTGTTCGGTTCTTGGCTAAGGACTTGGCATAATTTGAGTTTCAATGCTTGAAGGAAATAATCAAAACAATTCTTCACATAAAATGCTTTTGAAAACCAAAGCAATTGATTTTGAGCAACAATCTTAAATTTAATGTAATCACTGTCCACTGTGGCGTATACGTGCTTTTTTTTCAATTTGAATTTCTGTGGAGCTTTGTTTGCCTTTTGGGTAGAGATTCTTTGAGTTTTCTAGTTCATCGTCGTACTCAAATGAAATGCAAAATCAAAGCCCTTTTTTAAGGCGTCAAAGGCCTATGTTAAAAACTCCTAATAGGAAAAAGTCGTGCTTGTTATCATAAAAGTCTGATTTGGGCATTCAGTGTGCTGGGGATCGGTATTGACATGGGTTGCATGGCATTTGGACCATTTTGTAAGAACCAGATGTTAAATTTCATCGCTTCAATATCAGATCGGTTGACACTTCGCAGAAAATGGTCACTACTTCAACATACGCACCATTCTCTCACTCTCCCATTGATGCATTGGCTGCAGGATAGTAACTTGAGGGTTAAGTCCAGTTTAAATTGCTTTAAAGACCCCAACTACTAAGCAAATAGGAAGGGAATGGATAAGCGCTTTCAATCTTTGGATCAATTGGACTCAGTGAGTGAATAATTTTATTGAGCCTTATGTTCCGTCCAGACGATGTTTGTGACATTCAAAGGAGTAAAAGAATTTTTCAACGTTTTGCTGTGTGTGGACACAAAGCGTCCATAATTATTTAAACCGTTAAAGTGGCGTCTGCTTAAGCTCAACTAAAAGTTCAATATTGCTATCCACAATTTCCTCAGTTCTAATTTTTCCCACAAGATGTCCTTCAAAATAAAACTCACCAAAAAAGCTTTCCATCCACAGTTCACTTGGTTCTCTTACCAATTCTTCGACTCTCTTTCGCTCTGAAGTCTGAACACAAAACTCAAAATACACAACATAACTTGCTGTCAATAGAAAAACTCGTCTCGCACTCGCATTCGTATTTAGCATACACAACAAACAATTCCCCACAGTCTACCATGGATATACAAACGAAAAACTTTAAGTTTTTTTGTCTCCTTCTTCTTCCTCTTGTGAGAGTAAAAACCAACTGACGAAAAACCGAGGGAATATATTTTTTCCAGAAAGGAAACCACCCCAAAATGTAGTCTGTCGATCGGGCGGTACGGTCGCAAAAATTTATTTTTCCTCCTCTCTTCGAAAATTTAAAATTAAAAATTAACAAAATCTTGAGTGCAAAATAAAAAAAAAAAAAAACAAAAATAAACAAAAATGTAAAAAAAAGGGTTATCAGTTCCCTTCAAAGCTGTTTCGAGAGAGAACAAGTCTAAAACACACAAATAAGAAAATTTAATAATAATATTCATCCTTAAAGGACCAAATTAAAGTGCCCCATAAAATAGTTATTGTTCTTTGTTTAGCTTCGCTTTTTGCTGCTTCCTTAAATTTCCTAAAAAAATATATATTCATAAATTATAAGTAACAAAATTAAAAAAAAAATAATAATAAATGTCGTGCTAGTGCTTAAGAAATACTCGACAAAGCTCATTATCCCTGTCCTTATACCTCCTAGCAGAAGAGAGATATTAAAATCTTTCTCAAAGATAAATTAAAGTGTGAAACATAAAAAGAAGAAATAAGAGTAGAGTAGATAGTTTTATGTCTCCTAAGTGTTGCAAACTTAAATAATAAAACGTCGTTGTATGCTTATGTGTCCAAGTGCTTTAATATCCTTAAATTTATTGTAGATATGTTTTTTCGTCGTAAATTTTCCTTAAAAAATCGTAAAAATAATTTAACTGTGATACGTCTCTAAAACAAAATTTTAACACATTCCTAAAAAAATATCCTTTTAAGAAGTGCATTCACTTTGCCATGTCGTCGTATAATTTTAGTTGTTCGTTGTCTAGTTTTTAATCGAATAATCCTCGAACACAGAGTAAGAGAGAGAGAAAGGAACACACACACACATTTCCTCCATTTAAATACAAAATGCGAAAATCTGTTTGTCGAGTACTTTAAAAGTTTAAAATCCTCGTTTGCTTGTTTTGCTCACTTTTGCCAAAAGGAAGCGCAACCCGGAACGAACCCGAACCGAGAACGTGTATGCAATCCCCGAAGGAGGTGAACGGATTATAATTGAATGGTAAAAATAGGAGACACAAAAAAAAGGATATGATGCAGTTTTTTTTTTGTTTATTTGTGTTGGAATATATAATTCCCATGGGATGGTTTGAAGTTAACACAAATTTTACAAGGACATGCTTTTCATCGAATGAAAGAGGGATTTATAAATGGCAGCGAGTTTATGAATGTCCTGGATGCATTCAAATTGAATTGTATTTGTATTACGTATTTGGCGCGTGTAACAGGAATATGGTGGGGGAGAGATGTGCATAATGAATTTTGAACTGAGTGAATCCATGCAAAATATTGTGGGGTTAAATATGGTATTCGAGGGATCAAAAATGTGGCTGTGGCGCTTAAACCCAATTGTTACTTGTTATCACGTTTCGAACAGATATGGTCCAGTCGGGCCAAAAACCACAGGATTTTAATCGATATGGTTATGTTTTTGGGAGAGACTCAAATTGAATTTTGAAACAGGTGTTGCTTAGACGTTAAATTTAATTCAATGTTAAAGTTCAATAGACAAATATTACAGGTTGGGGATTCAAACCCGCATATTGATTTTGGGATTTGCATAAATTTGCAAAGCAGAGAGTTCAACGTTCGTAATGTTTGGTTGGGTAAACATTTAAAATAAATGTTATGGAAATTTTCGAAGGGTTCCGGATGGTTTTTGGTAGAGTTTGTCGACTTTCTATTGCTGCCAGTCTTAATTTTCTCAAGCAGATCAGGAAATGGTATATAAAAAGGTTTAAAATCATTCTCTTGAACTGTGGAAACAAAAATCATTTATGACATCTGGTTGTCGGGTTTTGTCCTTCAAAATGCCTACTCTAAGACACTCTGTGAAGTTCGTTTATGCATGAAACTTTTGCTTTAGAATTCCTTTATTTCTTACTAATATTATTTATGCTTCAAAATTTGTTGAGCTGCATTGCTGATTGCACTTACGTCCCTGCTTTCTAAGGTCATGGAAATGCTGATAAACTATCAGCTCAAGAAATATCTCGAAGACCAAAAGCTTCTTAATGACCGGCAGTACGGCTTTCGCAGCAACAGGTCCACTGGTGATTTGATGGTTTATCTCACCGAACAGTGGAACAAATCTTAACATCGTTTTGGAGAAAGTAAGATTGTTGCACTTGATATTTCAAAGGCATTTGATAAAGTCTGGCATCTTGCTCTTTTATCGAAAATGCGTGCCTTCAGTATTGATCAATCCCTTCTTCTATGGATTAGAAACTTTCTTTCGAATCGATCAATACAAGATGTTTTGGACTGATTCATGTCTGAAAGCCACAATATAATAACTGGTGTGCCCCAGGGCTCCGTTTTGTCTCCGACCCTTTTTCTCATTTTTATTTATGATCTCTTGTCTGTTACTTCTAATCCAATGAATTGTTTCGCTGATGATAGTACTCTTAGCTTCTCATATTCGTTCCAGATTCACATCCCTCCTCTTCAGATGTGAAACTGCAACGGCAAAATATGATAAGCTCATTAAACTAGACTTAAACAGCATTGTTCAATGGGGAATTAAAAACAGTGTAGAGTTTAATGCTTCGAAAACTCAATGCTGTCTTGTATTGTTGAAGCGAGATATACCCCCCTTGCCACTGTCCATGAGTGACACTTGCATCAATGAGACCGAACATCTCGAGATTCTCGGTATGTGCATCACAGACCACCTCTTGTGGACCGAGCACATACGCGATGTCGCCAAAAATGCCGCAAGATGTTTGGGTTTCTTAAGACGGAACTTTTTCTCCCCGTCTGATCTGGCTGTTATCTAAAAGGTGATTTTTTAAGAGGTTTAGAACTTAAAAAAAAAAAAACACAAAAAATCGAAAAAATGAATGAAATATTTATTTGAATCGATAGTTTGAACCTTGCAATTTAATGTTTAAAGATAATTTCATGCAAATGTTGACCGCGGCTGCGTCTCAGGTAGCCCATCCGCTGAGTCCAATTTTGGCATACTCTTTCACACATATCGGCCGGTATCTCACGAATGAATGCATGGATGTTGGCTTCCAGTGCGTCAATCGAAGCGGGCTTGTCCCTATAGACATTAGCCTTGACATACCCCCACAAAAAATAGTCTAATGGTGTCAAATCGCACGATCTAGGCGGCCAATTGACCGGCCCGAAACGTGAAATTAACTGTTCACCAAACTCGCCTCGCAATTGCGCCATTGTTTCGCGTGCTGTGTGGCATGTGGCACCGTCTTGTTGAAACCACATATCATGCAAGTCAAGAACTTCCATTTCGGGCAAAAAAAAGTTTGTTATCATCGCTCGGTAGCGTTCACCATTGACAGTAACGCTGCGATTCGCATCATCTTTGAAGAAATATGGCCCAATAATGCCGCCGGCCCATAAACCGCACCAAACAGTGGCTTTTTCGGGATGCATTGGTAGCTGTTGCAATGCTTCTGGCTGATCTTCACTCCAAATGCGGCAATTTTGCTTATTTACGTACCCATTCAACCAAAAATGAGCCTCATCGCTGAACACAATTTTTCGATAAAAAAGCGGATCCTCGGCCAGCTTTCCAAGAGCCCATTCACCAAAAATTCGGCGTTGTGGTAGGTCGGCTGGCTTTAGTTCTTGCACCAGCTGTATCTTAAAAGGCTTTACGCCCAAATCCTTCCGCAAAATTTTCCACGTAGTGCTGTAACAAAGGCCTAACTGCTGGGAACGGCCGAATCTACATTCGCGGTCTTCTGTCACACTAGCTGATACGGCCGCAATATTTTCTTCACTACGCACAGTACGTAAACGTGTTGGTGGTTTAATGTCCAACAAAGTAAATTTGGTGCGAAATTTGGTCACAATCTTCCGAATAGACTGCTCAGAAGGTCGAGAATGCCGACCATAAAATGGAAGCAGCGCGCGATGAACATTTCGAACCGAGCACGAATTTTGATAGTAAAATTCAATAATTTGCAAGCGTTGTTCATTTGTAAGACGATCCATGGTTAAATTGCAAACCAAACTGAAGCTGTTTGACAGTGACACAAGGTACTAAACACACGTCAGCTGTCAAAACCAGTGTTGCCAAAACCAAACCAGCTAAAAAATCACCCGTTATAACACATATATCCGTCTAAAGCTTGCGTTCAATTCCCACATTTAGGCTCATTTAGGCTGGTGCTCCAGCTACTTACTAAAGCCTCTTTGATGTAATACAAAAAAGAGCTGTAAGAATGATTGGTGAAAGAGAGATCACTGACGCATTCCATCCTTCAGACCACCGCAGTTACGTAGCATGTCTCTACTTGTTCTATCGCTACTTTAACGGTAATTGCTCTAGTGAAATAGCCAGTTGCATTCTTGGCGTCAAACAATTGGCCCGTAATACTCGCGCTTCTAGGAATGCCCATCAGTTTACCCTGGAGCCGAACTTCGGACGTTCTCTCTAGGGAATCATTTTCTAGCCGTACTACGCGAATGTGGTAGTGTCCGTAGCTTAGTGGTTAGGTGCGTTGGCTGCTAAGCAGAACGTCGTGGGTTCGAATCCTACTCGGGCCCAAAGATTTATTTCATCTTTCACGGACACTGCCTCTTGTGAAGAACTGACAAAACTTCCAAGAGTATAATCTGTCATGAAAAAGTGCTTCTCAACTTTGCCGTTCGGAATCGGCGTAAAATTGTAGGTCCCCTCAATTCTTCACACGCACCTAGAGAATTGTTGATGAGAGTAAGCCACTTAGGCTTTGGCTCTTCAAGAGCTGTCGTGCCACTCTATTTTTTACTACGCGAATGTGGAACTCTTTTCCACACTCTGTCTTTCCCAGTCATTACAATGTTCAAGAATTTAAGACCAATGTACACCGACATCTTTCCAACCCTATCTCTTCTTCCTAATGGACTCACTGTGTCTCTGGCATAAAAAGGGTATAAACATCTCTTGAGTGGGTGCAAATTATGTAAAAAATAAGATATCTTCTATGTATCATCTAAGTCTTAAGCCACTCATAAAATACTGGTTTTCTGGCCCATTGATCTATTTCACCAGAGGCATTTTGAGTCGCACCGCTTTAAGATTTCTTTTCCAACCTTTTATAAATAACACCTTGAAATGAAGGACCAATACACTTCTTCAAAACACTATCAACTAAAATCACGTTGAAGTCCTTATTTCCTATAGTTATGTTAACGAATGATCTATTTCTTGGCCCCACTGAACAACGTTCTTTCAATGTGGAGTATCTTTGCAGCAAGACTTCAAATTCAGGTCAAATGTAACATAATTTCAAATGAATATAAATGTCGAAATATGCTTTTTAAAAATTCTTTTAAAAGTCTCATTGAGCTCATTTAGTGAACAGAATTATCCACACATGTTGCTTATTAAATATTAACTCCAGACACTACCCTAATTTGAATTCTGTCAGCGCAAATGAAGTAAGAATTCGATTATGGAAACACTCATGACTGAGTTCCCATCACAGTACACATTTTTCTCTCCTTCTAAGAATCCGCCTCCGGCCTAGTTTATAACTTGGCTTCCTCTTTCGTTTATTAATAAACCCACATTCACAAATTGAACATTTTTCAATACTAAAAATAGAAAGGAAAAAAATATGTTTCTAATAATAAAACTATCCCACGAAAATAGTAACACCATAGCTACATTTTGTAACTTTAATACAAACCAATGAAGGTATCCTTCCTTGTCTCTCATATATTTCCACTCCAGAGCCACTCTTTAGAACCTTACCATTTTACCTGCCATTCATTAAATGGCTTTAAAAATAAAACAATGTTCCATATCCTGATGCTGTTGCCTCCCGACACGCCGCCAACTCAAATATTCAAAACTTCCATCCTCTCTGTGATGAAAAAAGAGTGGAATTACATTTTAACCCACACGAACGCAACTTCCCTCGTCCTTTAAACATTGTTCACATTTAGCGAGGAGGTGCGGAACAATGTCAGACGATTGTAAAAAGGAAATAACTTCCAACTCCATCCGGTTCTCGTCATTTCGTTGTTCGTCCTGTGCACTGTGTGTGCTCTGGCTCTGGTGCTTCACGTGGCTGTTGTTATCCTTGTGAATGTGTGGATTTAAGTGGCGGCGCGGTATTTTTATTAAAAAAGAAACAACGAAATATTTTGTTTGCTTCTTTCAATGTGAATTACAAAAAAGAAAGAAGTAATCCTCAAATCTGCAAAAGTTTGAGTTCAAAAAAGTCATGCACGATAGAAGTCAATTTTGAAATTTTTAAGGACTTCTTTTTTTTTGTTGGATTGGTATTCTTCTCAAAATCAAATAAAATAAGAAAGAAGGGCAAACTTACAACAAATTTGTTGCCGAACAATAAATAACTTAAAAACTTTTTAAGAGACAAAAAAGAAATATAAAAAAAGGACGAAAGAATCGCCTTCCGGTGGCTGTGGCTTGTAGGTAAAGTCGTTAACTGTCTCACAGCTCATTAATCAAAAAAAAGTTATCTGCGTCACAATTTTTTGTTGACTTAATTTTACCTTCTCTAAGAAAAATGGAATTTTCCAAATTATCCCCTCAATTAAGGACCTTTTCAACTTTCAAGATAAAGTCCTTACAAAAAATCTGATTTATGAAAAATATCAGTTCATAAAACTTGAGTCGTAAAAAATGTATATACTTACCTAAGGGATGACGATGATGATGAATAAAATGTCCTTGTCAAGGATCAAGTTGCTATCGATTTGAATTTAAATGCCAATTTAATCAAACTAAGAAACCGCCACATAAATTCAAAGCTTCATAAAAGAAAATGAGACGAAGAAAAAAGGAAATTTAAGGATAAATAGATATACGCTTTGAATATTCATGACAGACAGGCGTCATTACCGATAAATTGAATTTCCTATCTAAAAAACCATATTGCATGTCCTCGCAATGGCCTACTGGAAAAATCGACTTCCTAAGCAATCTTGAGCTATTTCCAGAGTGATAGAATTGTACATAAATAACATACACTCAGTGCCTACACAACATCCTTAGGAGGGGGTTGTTTTATATGTCCCCCTCTAGCCCAGAGAATTTTTTGTATCTCTGATGTGGCCCCCCGGTCCCCTATGTCATTCCAATAGCAGACATTGTGGCGTCGTTGTTAGCTGCCACCAAGCGAGAGCGAGAGATGTCAACCCAATTTTTAGAAAACAGAACAAAACAATGGCAAAGGATATTGAGGGCATTAGGTTTGTTTATTTTTTTGCTCTTTGCTTTAACAAGAAAAAACAAAACTAAAACAAAAATAATTGTATTCTATTCTATTTCGTTTGCATTGTTTTTTTTTTTTTTTGCTTGCTCCTTTGTAGATATTTTTTGATAATTTTTGTCATCATTTTTTTTCTTTTGCAACAAAACAGAGATTTTCCCCTGTGGTTCATTTCATTGTTGTTTCTCAATAAACAATGACGATGATGATGCCACCAGGATTTTCATTTTTACCAAGAAGAAAAATAATAACAGACATAACAGCTTCGTGATGATGATGGGAAATGTGCATTGGCAGGACGATTTGCTTAGAAGAGAAAAGACGAAGAACATCGACTTAAGCTTTAAATTCAAAATTCATGCATTCATTATGACACCTCAATTTTCTTCATATTCCGTTGGCTGACAAGGTGCATTTTCATGGAATTCTAAGGTTAGATTTTCGCCACCGGTCGCAATGTCATCTATTGGGCGGTACTAAAACTAACATTTGTACCAGACACATTTTTTTATCAGTTATCAGGGGTCCTGCCCAACGGATGCACTTAACGTCATCCTGGACCTTCTTCCGATTGACCTCTTTATTAAATATCAACTGTCCTGCAGTATCTTGAGCCTCAAAAAAATAGGCTGCTGGAAAACTAGATCCCAAGGGCACTGCAACCAAACCAGCCTGATACCGTCAGACATCTCATCTACATCTTATCTACCGATTACTGCATCCCTATCCTAAAAACCTCAAAAAGTTAAGAGTCTTGTTCCCGTCAAGAATCGACTGGGAGCAAGGCGATGTGACGGAAGACTTTGACACAAATATCTTCACGGATGGTTCAAAGATGGAATGCAGTGTAGGTGCAGGTGTCTTCTGTGAATCTCTTAAGATATCAAAATCCTATAAACTTCCCGATTTTGCCAGTGTATCCCAGGCAGGATTGTTAGCGATAAGGGAAGCTTGTATAGCCCTTAAAAATACCCGACAGAACCAAAATGTAGCTATACAAACAGACAGTCAGGCAGCTATTAAAGCCATTGATTCAGCTTTATCATCCTCTAAACTGGTCCAGCAATTCGATTTGAGCGTCACTCCAATCTGGATACCGTGCCATAGGGGTATGAGGGAAATGAGAAGGCAGATGAACTAGCTAGGAAAGGAGTTGCAAAGGGCAATATCCTAACCAAATACACATCAGAAGCAAATCATAGGTGGAATAGTTTAACGAGTTGCGTTATATCTAGGAAAATCTGGCCTGCCACTAACAAACCCAAATCAATAAATTTAATTTCCAAACCAAGGCATGACATAGCCAGAATTGTTGCTTCCTGCACAGGGCACTGGCCAATAGGGGTGCATTGGCAAAATTGGGTATACAATATAATTCCTTCTGCCGTAGCTGTTTGGACCAGAATGAAAAGGAAACGGCCCCACACTTTCTCTGACATTGCCCGGCCTTGGCTAGGCAAAGAACACCCCACTCAGAATTCAAGATCAAAGACATGATCTCATACTTCAATAACACAAATTGGCTTTAGTGCCTCCCCCCCCCCTTTTTTCTCTCCTAAACAAGATAGCACTATGAGATAATAGGCCGTAGTGTTGGGAGATTAATACTTACAGTATGTATAGGATTGTATGTGCGAAATATACATCCCATCCAAATCTTTTTAGAATCTCAAGAGGTATGGTATCAAAACGGCGCACTCAGCGCTAATTGTGACCTACACGGAAGTCGGACAGCCATTTCTACCTACCTATCTACCTACCTTGTTATCAGTTCCGCCACTGGCCAATAAATGGCGCTTCGATAAGTGGCAAAAAATGGCAATCTTTAAATTTCCATAAAAAATCATTTTTCCAATCAATGAAAAAATCACCTTCGAAGGAGATCGAGTGTCATATTAAATCGTATGAATATTTTCCATGATTTGTGTGTAAATAAAAAATTAAAAATAAGACATATTTTTTTTTAATTTTGTGCTGTAATAACAAAACTTGACATCGGTCTCAGCTACAAAATAATATCTCGAAAACTGTCACATGACACCTACATTTTCTTCATTGGCTATCAAATAATATTTGCCAACGACTGCAGCGCCATCTTTTGGGAAATAGCGAAATTTAATTGGTTTTTGCGTCAGATATTTATTGTTTAAAAAAAAATGCTTAACCTCAGTAGAATTTCGTCTTTGACTGAACTGTTTAACTGTTTTGTCTGAGGTGCTCCTTGACAACATCAAGGGCAGGGGTTTCCTCACCGAAATCCTTGATGTCAAAACAACAGAGCAGCCGCATACCTTACATGGTTTGCCTTCTTTTGTCGATCTTGCACAGACCAGACCATTCGCCGAGTTTCTTGTGTGAATCGACACGGATCAATGGAATTTGATGTTCATGACACAGGGCTGTGATCAATTTTTTCTAGAGGGGTTCTTCGAATGATTCAGCTAAGATAGCAAGAACAGCTTGACGTTTGTCAAGTGATTTGCAGGCTTGGTGAATTCCATGAACCAAACCATCAGCGATCAGAGACTACTTGAGGACCTCTTGCAAAGCGGTATTGATATCCATGGCACCTC
The DNA here is from genome assembly GCA_920937365.1 of Sphaerophoria rueppellii. Lineage (NCBI taxonomy): Eukaryota > Metazoa > Arthropoda > Insecta > Diptera > Syrphidae > Sphaerophoria > Sphaerophoria rueppellii. The sequence continues at coordinate 5,065,787 of CAKKXW010000005.1, forward strand.
CAATAATTGGGGCAGCTGAGGGAACATCTACAACAACGTCGGCCATTTTTAGTTATTTAGGACGTCTTATAACTCTTGACAATCGCTATTGTCCAATAGATGGCGCTGAGATCGGTGTTGAAAATCACAATTTCGAAAATTTCACAAAAAATCATTTTATCAAACAATAGAATTGCTTGCGAAGCAAATGAAAGTGTGATATGAAAGCTTAGGAAAATCTGATATTTGAGATAGTCTAAATTTTATTTAAAAAAAAAATTAATAAATAGAGTGGCGCGACAGCTCTTGAAGAGCCAATGCCTAAGTGGCTTACTCTCATCAACAATTCTTTGGGTGCGTGTGAAGAATTGAGGGGACCTACAATTGAACGCCGATTCAGAACGGCAAAGTTGAGAAGCACTTTTTCTTGACAGATGATACTCTTGGAAGTTTTGTCACTTCTTCGCAAGAGGCAGTGTCCGTGAAAGATGAAATAAAAATTGGACTCGAACCCACGACGTTATGCTTAACAGCCAACGCACCAAACCACTAAGCTACGGACACTACAAAAAAATAAATCAAGTTTCCAACTGACTATGTAAATTTAATTAACCAAAAATATATCAATTTTGGTGCAAGATTCCAGCAGGGTTGCTTGGAATTTAATTCTATTAAATGAAATTTAAGCGCAACAAGGCTGATGGGGAAATGTTTGTCATTTAAACTTGACTTTTAAATAATAAGAAGGAGCTTACCTAAGGAGGTCACCGCGTAAAGTCAAGTTTTCTACTTTTTCATGGCTTCTCCTGTTGACTTTAAACTTTAAATCAGCTCACCCTCCTTGTCCATCAAAACATTCAAAACATGAACTTAAGAAGAGTGGTCCCAAAAATAGCCAAGAAAAACAACATGAAAACAAACACGAAAGAAAAAAATAAACAAAGTCCTTAATTTAAAAAAGTTGGCTTCCAAATTAAATCCCTCTCCACAAAACATTAATTTTGATTCACTTTTTCGCCGCTGGAGTATCCTTCTCGCCCACCGCAAAGCCACTAAAAAAAAAAAACACAAAACACCCAAAAATAAATATCAAGTTCCGACTCTACCTAACACTCACCCACCCCTACTCCACCCCCCGTCAAAAGAAAAATAAAACAATAGAGTAAAAGGAATATAACAAATTTGGCAATTTATTAAGGCAGGTATTTTCTTCGTTTCCGGTTTTTTGCCCTAAACTCACTGACGGACAAAAAATAAATTTCAAACAACAAGCCTGTTGCTCCTCGTGTCGTTTTGTCACAACATCACGGTCGTTTGGGGCTTTTATGTGGATTAGGATTTATTTCGATTACGAAAACATAAGGTCGTGCATATGGGCTTAGCTTCGTTTTAAGGCGCACTCACCTCACAACTCAGTAAATGGGGACCCATATAGAACGTTCTCTGTTGCTTGGCATACATAGTTGTTTAAGGACAGTTCTCCTTTTTTTGATTATCCATTTTCTGTTGAATAGGGTTTATACCGAAACACGTAGACAACGGCAAGAGAAAAAAAAAGGGTTCGCTGGTTCAAATTCAACTGCACAAACACCGACACACGTAGAATAGAAAAATCCTCCAATAATGATCGTTCCTTGATGCATAAAGGACCCCATAAAGGACTGGTATAGGTAAACGAACCGCAACATATACGGCCCAAGCACAACAGACACACACTGAGAAGGATATACACCTGTTCACTCAGCCGTTGGGCAAAAATACTTTGCATGACTTTGCCAAATAAATTGTTTGCCATTCAGGATATATCTAGAAAAAAAAACCATTTCGCAAACTTCCCAAATTGAAGAGAAGAATGAAAAGACTGGCTTTAGTTTTTGCACCCTCCCTCTACACGACGACGACCACATTGCATAGAATTGCACACGACATAGTCCGGAAATGGAAAATGCAATTTTCAAACCTGTTTTTTTTGCATTGCATTTTTCGAGCTCTTAAGGTTCCTTTTGTGCATTTCGTGCATTGAAACTATTTGCAAAAAATTTCGCTAGGCAATGAATGGAGTGAAAATACAATTTTCGGTTATGCAACGATGCGTCCGTGGGGATAACAATTTGGTTGTTTTTTTGTTTTTCTTTCCAGTCATAGAGGGAACAGCTAAGGACTTAAGGATATCTTTTTCATTGAATTAAGGGTATCAAAGAATTTTTTTCTATCTCGTGGAACTTTTCTGTTTTCAAGTTTTTGTGGTACTTTAAGAGAAAAGAAGAGGACTTCTTTTAACGATTGGAAGCGCTGAAACTAAACATCGCATTTACCTTAAATTACAAATTTCATATTCGATTTTTCATCAACTTTCAATTCACACCTCAATATCTCCTTATAAGGTCATTCCAGTGACTAGCAATATTAATTGTCTTGGAAATTTCGAAATTGCAATTGATCACCGCCGATCGCAGCGCTATCTAATGGGTGGTAGTGGAACTAGTGACTAGTTCTCCTATTTCCCTATAGATGGTGCTGCGATCGGCGTCGGAAAAACCAATTACGTTTTATTCTCAAAAATGCAATGAAAATGGGATCTTACGAAAGCTTATAAGATCCCGAAATGAAAGTAATACATACTTGCAGCTTACAACGATGTCGAAAATCATTCGTTAAAGCTTGACTTCATTTTCGTTTACGCCTGCTATCCTCGCAAAAAGTCCAGTGAATAAAATGAATACAGTTCTCTCTCAATGTAAGGCAACGTAAAGAAAAAAACGAAACTAAATAAGTAGTTTTCGATGAATCATCCTGTCTCCATATCAAACATATCCTTTCCATCACATCCATTAGCCTGAATTTCATTTTCATCCTTTCACCGAGATGATTCCAAACAAACCATAAAAAGAAGAAGGACATGCTTTATCGCATTACGAAAAACAAACACAGAAGATCCATATTTTCGACGCCACAAAACCCCTCTCTCTCCATCTCTCTCTAATAAACCCACAGGAAGCAATAAAATATAACCTCATACACACGATTTGCCCAAACACATTTATAGACTGAAGCCCGAAATATCCTTTCTCCAAACATATTTTCTTGCCATTTTGCACCATCAAGGATAATACCTAAGGAATCCAGTCCATTCCGAATTCCGATATACAAACACTCAAGACAACATTTCAAGAGGAGAAAAAAAAAATAAGAAAAATTGCCTTCACTTTCTTTTTCGTAAATAATTTAGATAATATCCTGTGACTTATATATTCCTGCCCAAACTCGACTGTGGATTCCTTCGGAGGAAATACAAGGACTCCGAGCTGTCTCTCGTTGTGTCTCCAACAAAAGTTGAAGAAATTTCTGTTTGTTTATTGATTTCTTTTGAAAGCCAGTAGATCCATATCCTCTTCATTCTATTTAAGACATCCTTCATGTACTTTTCTTCTTGCATTTCTGTAAAACTGTCTTATGTGTCTTTATAAGGACAAAGAAATATGTAACTTGGTGCTCTCTAGAGTATTACCGCATGTTTATTTTGTGATTAGACAAAAAAAAAAACATACGCACACGTTTGCATTCCCAACACACACGTTGAGGGGGAACCCAGCCAAATTGATTGGATCCTGTTTTTGCTCTGTTCATTCACCCAAAGGAGCAATGAACCGGTTGTCGCTCTATTCATTTTTAAAGGGCATCCTCTGTGAAAACAGCTGTGTAAGGATATTATTATACGAAAAAAAGAGAAAGTTATAAGGGAGCCCTTCCAAACGAACCCCCCCAACACAAGTTGCAACCAAAAAAGGACGAAAAAAACCACGACCGGTAATTTTCCCACGAAAGAAAATCGATTAGGGAAATTAAGCGAATAAAGGATTACACGCAAAAGGACTTAATAAAAAATAAAAGAAAAGCAAACACAAAGGAGTGATTTGTTTTCATTTTGTTGCTATTGTTGTTGTTGTTGTTTTCTTGTGATGTTAGTTTGAGTTCATTGCTTCGAGACCCCAGAGCTGGCCAGACCAGACCACTGCTGTTGCCTTACATATTTTGCTGTCTTTATAAATAACGTGACTAATTTCTTAATTATCCGGGGAATTAGAGTATATTTTGGGGGGATTGGGTGTGGAATCACATTTGCTACGGAAAGTCGTTGGGCGATGTGAACGGAATATTTTAACACTAAAAGCCAAACGTTTTTAATTACTTCAGGCTGGGGATATGAGGGAGCACGAAATATTAGAAACATAATTTCGAAGTAATCGGTATTTCAACAGCTCTGAATGAGAGTTTGGTGGAAGGGGGGTGATTCAAATTTATTGTGTCTTCAGGAGAGAACTTTAAGCTTAAGCGAATAAATTGTATTGAGGTTTGAGGGTGGATTTTGAAGGTTCATGGAGGATTATTCTTTGAAATAGAAGAACCAATGGTAGTGGTAGTGTACGTAGCTTAGTGGTTAGGTGCGTTGGCTGCTAAGAAAAACGTCGTGAGTTCTAGTCAGTGTTTTATTTCATCTTTCACGGACACAGCCTCTTGCGAAGAACTGACAAAACTTCCAAGAGTATCATCTGTCATGACAAAGTGCTTTTCAACTTTGCCGTTCGGAATCGGCGTTAAATTGTAGGTCCCCTCAATTCTTCACACGCACCCAGAGAATTGTTGATGAGAGTAAGCCACTTAGGCCTTGGCTCTTCAAGAGCTGTCGGGCCACTCTAGTTTTTTTTTCTTTAGAAGAACCAATGATGATACATACAGGACTCCTGGTCCAATCGTTTCCTTCTCAATAATAGGATCTAAACTCGTGACTACTCGTAACGACAACAGTTCAAGTGTTGGAATGGAAGATCGCTCTTGACTCTTAGATGCCGGAACTTCACAGCAGGTAGCCGATATCCTTGTCATATAAAAAGCTTATATCCGAGGTTTTCAATCAATTTGGAAGAAGATTTACTTCCACATAAGACCCCTAAGAAACTTGTACCTGTTGATCCCATAGGACTCGGCTTGCTGCTTGGACTCTGGAGTATTTTGGAATACCTCGCAACTATTGATTTACCTGATCTTACACTGCTGTGCTGGGTGCCATCGTTCGTAACTTTTGATTTACCACAGTTCCTGACTTTTTTCTTGTGTAAAACCAAGAGCCTTGTTCACTTTGATCGGTGCGTATTCCTGCTGATCTGTCAGAGCTTTGGTCTGCTGCAATTTGTTACACCAGGGGCCTTGCTACAGCTGATGATCCTGATGATCTATCAGAGATGTGGACTGTTGTGTAAAGTGCCACCAGCAGTCGCATACCCCCTTATCTACTTTAGCCTGATTTTCGTGAACACACAATACATCAAGCTATCAAATGTTAAGGCCTATCTTTAAATTTAAAGTCCCCATTACTCCAGTTTCTAATCAAAAACAGGAAAAACCCTAATGCTCCCATCAAAGTTCCTCTTTGGGATTATCCTAACATTCATTTGTCCTTATTTCTTTCTTTTTCTTATGATCTCAAGCCCTTTTCAATAAACTCTTACAACACTTCTATACCCAAAGTACTTTCCCTAATACTCGATGTCGATGTTCTCTTTCTTTTAACCATAAATAGCTCACAAGGGCCTACTTCTACATATTTATTGATTATTTCTTGGGCTTGCAAAAGCATAACGAAAGAAATTATGGAAAAAAGAAAAAAAAAATAATAATAATAAACCCCAACGTTACACAGTTTGCTTGAATAAGCCCAATCGATATGCCTATTAGTCGTCGTTATGAATATCCATTTATGCCATCAGCCCAGCATACATCGTTTGTTGAACTTTCGTTGAAAGGTATCTATTGGGGTGGCCTCGCGCTTGGGGCTGGTAAAAGGTAAAACCGAAAACAGGAATTGTAGTTCGTTGGGACACACGTGCGTTTTTTTATTCGCAAACGTACCTATTCTATTTTTGATTAAATTTAAGTTGTTGTCTCGAATCGAAGCGAAGCCTTTGAAATCGAAAGAAAAAGCATTCAAATTGGATTTCATGTTTTTATGCATAAGAAATGACTCACTCGATGAGTGTGAATATGGATGTAAGTCAGCCCAGACAGACAAACAATTTTTATGTGTCAAACGACCCTCCTTGCATACATGACAAAGTTAGTTGAGCCCTCATAATGTTGCATCAGCAAGTAGCACGCCAATAATAATTCCATACGTTCGGTAAACTTTCATACTCCTTTCGTACTGACTTCGGTGCGAATGAGTTCAATTGAGTGAAACGCCCTCTAGCGCTCTTCATGCACTCGGTTTCTTATTTTTTCATTCGTTTCCGCCCAATTTAATTCCCAGTTGTGGTTGTGTTTGTCAGCGGAAGAGACACAGAAAGCGAGGATAATATTGAAAGGCGACACGAACTTTGTGAATAAATTGAGCAGGCAAAATGCTTCTGAATGTTAACGAGGTTGGAATATTATAATTCAGGATATTAAAAAAAAAGTCAAAGGGTTGTATACATTTCATGCAGTACCCAAATAAAAGGCAAAAGGACGAAGATGACAGATAAAGCAAGATTGTGAGGCAGATGCAATAAAAGAGGAAAACACTTTACGAATTATAATACTTTGTGAGTGCCAAGAATCTGGGACCTGGTGTGGTTGATGTGAGTGAGTGTGGGGGCTGTTAGAACTTAAAAGCTTTGAAGATTGTAATGTCGTCAGAGTAGTGGAAAAATTGGTGTCCTCGTGAATCATTTTTTTGGTTGTCTCCTGAATGTCTGACAATGAAAAGAAAATTCATAGTTTGAGCACGTTGTTGGCTGCTCTGTCTCATGTATGACGAAATTAATTTTTTGAGGATGTGGTTTGGTTACATTTTTGTAGACCTTTGAATTGATATTATACCCGATGGGTTTGAGACAACTCGATTTTATTTCCAAATCATTGTTCACTTTTTACTGAAGAAAAATAGTCTATTTCCAAGTTTTTTCAATAGACAAGTCTCACTAAATTATTGCAGAAAGTTAGTTATTGTTAAATCACTTTTATTCTTCTTCAACTATTCAAAAGTTTATGAAGCTGCTTCTTAATTTGTAGCTAAACAATTCTGACAAGCTTTTTCCTCTTATTGACCTTAACAAACTCCTAAGAAACAATCCAAAAAGTTCAAACTGCAAGCAGAAAACTTCCTTAGTGCGTGACGAAACTGCATCCAACTGAAATCCATCTCAAGCACTATCTAAAAGCACAATACACTTCCATACCAATTTGCTCGCTAAACACTCGTTCCGAACATATTTCTTCCATTTTTTCTGCTCCTTTAAACCACCACCACCGTTGTCTTCTTGTGTTTTACTTAAAAAACTTTAACCAAAGTCACGTTCACCATAAAAAAAAAGAAACAAAGAAGCAGCAAAATACGTGCATCTCTAAAGGACACAATAAAAGCTGAAGAAAAAAAAATTAATTTCAACAAAATTAAAGAATCTTGTCGTCATTATGTTGCTGCAACTTATTATCTCTTTCTAAAAGCCAAAGCCATGAACAAACAAGGACCTCGTCAACTATCTAAGTTTGAGTAGAAGTTCAACATCAAACACATAGACAACCTAAAAGAAAGATGTTCTGGTTCTTAAGAAATTGTCATGTCCTTAAGGCAGAGTGTGATCTTCAATTCTTTGTGTGTTTTTGTATGAATGGTTGAATACTTAACCTTCTGGTTGTCCTTACCTAAGGAAACAACGAAATAGGGTTTTAGAATGAGTCACAAGCAAAAGTTTAGATTTATTTGTGTTAATAAGGACTCTTTTCAATATAAGTATGCATGTCCTGTGGCCTTTTCATTCTTTTGGGATACTTAGAAGTCTTTTTGGACTGATTTTGAGTCCTTGAAAAACATATGAGCAAACAAATTCACCAAAAATAAAAATCATTTCAGAATTTGTTATCCTTGGAAGGACTCTTCTGATATGTGTTTGGGCTACTTCCTTAAGTTTTCCATCATAAATTTTCACTACCTCAATTTCACTTTCATTTCAATATTTTTTTTTCAGAATCCGAAACAGTCGTGGTAGCCTGGACAGCATCGGCACCACAGCTCCATCTTCAAATAGTTCGAACGGCTCGAAAATGGACTCGAATGGCAGTCCAAATCGTTCGTCATCGCGCAACGGCCGCGATAACTGGTCAAAAATGCCCGATCCACCTGTTAATGGTCACAATAATGTCGGTCTACCGCAACAGCATCTCCATCAGCAACTATCACAACCACCAAGTCCAACTTCCGGTGGTAGAGCAGACGGAGGCGGTGGCAGGAAGGATAAATCATCACCCCGACGAAGTACTTCGGCATCAAAACAACAACAACAACAGCAGCAACAATCATCATCGAGCAGTGGTCGAACAAAAGGTGTACCACCTAGTTTTGGCTATGTGAAGAGGTCCAACGGCTCGGCAACATCAACAGCCGAACAGCAAAATATCATGATGATGGGCGGTCAGAATTCTTGTGGTCAACAGCAGCAACAGCAACAACAGCAGGCAGGCAGAACAGCCCATGTATCGGCTGTACCTAGGTCCGGAAAAATTAAAGTTTCCGGCGGAACCCAGACGTGCAACAACGATATGCAGACAAGTGAGTGTTTCGGAATATGCATTATGTTGTTTTTGTTCATCATTCTCTTATTCTCAATTAATTTGCAGAGATTTCACCAAATGCCCAACACCGTAGTTTCTCATTAACCGGTCCCGGTGCAACACAGCTTAGTCAGTCAATTAGGGAACGATTGGCAACGGGTTCGCATAGTCTACCGAAACCCGGCACCGATATGCATGTCTTCCAGCACCGGTAAGTGACACTTTTCCATTTCACATTTAAGAAAGATAATTTGTTGTGTGTTTAGGTTGGTTCTCCTCTCTCTTGGTTGTGAGTTAGTTTGGTCGAAAAAGTAATTAAAACTTGTGGACACCTCAAATGGCCACTGGGGTACTGAGCTGCACTGAAGTGGATAGACAGTTTGATCCCAATGTCCGATGAGTTCATTATGTTTCGGGAAATTGCATGTGCATTCATCCATAAATTAAAAGGGGAACTTAATTAGCACAATTTGATGTTATTTGTGGGACTTGTCATGGGGTCTCTGACGCCGTCTGTCGGTACAGGGCTTGTGTCGGAGGTGATATAGTTTTTATTGACATAGTGATAGAGACAATTTTGGGGTGTTGAAATTCAAATTAATTGATTGACTCATATGCAGTGACGCCTGTCTTGACCATCCTAAGAACAATTAGGCTTGCAAGCATAGTTTATTTGATGTTTCTTGATCATATCAAAATTTATTTATTGCATGTCTCTGCTATTGTATCTGTTACGCTCAGTTACCCTTTGGCTTCCCCTTTTCAATTTTGACGCAATGGTACAAGATCTTATTTTTCATTAAATTCTATCACTTGCTTTGAGCTACCGAAGATTTTTTGAGTTTTCAGACTCAGTTTGATATTTCTGCCGCTGTCAAGATTTTCAGAAAGCAAATATGCAATAAAATGGCTGAAAGAAAGACCTGAGTACCTTCTCAAAACCATTGAAAACCAAAATATAGTCTACCGACACTAGATCTTGAATTATGCGCTCACAATGGATATTACTGTTTTTTGGCCCCACTGTCTAATTTTTCCTAAATGGTTATTTCTACGACCGCAACAGAGAATTTACCTTGTCACCAATTTCTATAGACAAACATACTAGCTTTTGAGGGCTTGTATTCCTATTAATTGCAAATTTTAAAATTTAAGGGGAAATGCTGTTTTCAATCTATTTGACTCAAAAATTGTGCATTGAGCCCATGCAAAATAAAGGCTTAAAAGACTACTTTAAACTGTTGAAAAAGAAACAAAATTGAGACACCCGATCGCATAGTTATGCCCTTAAATTTAATTCTTACTCTTTTTGGCCCCACTGAACAATATCTTCCGATGCGAATATCTCCGCAACCAAGTGTCAGATTTTAATTTTGTTTTCAAATAAGTTTCCACAGTTATAAGAACAACTGACAGCTTGTCGATTCCCCCCTCACCCCTCTAAAGAGAGAAGTAAAAGACTGACTTTGGAGTCCAACCCTTTACTTTTGATAACAATCTTCCCTTAAAGTCATGAAATATTACATGAAATGCCTTTCATTCCAGTATTTCCAATCGAACATCCGGCAAAATGATCGACGGCAGTTTATCCGATACCCAAACCTATGCCGAAGTCAAACCCGAATACAGTACATACGCGATGTGGTTAAAACACAGCAATACAGCCGGAAGTCGTCTATCCGAAGGTGATTCGCTTGAAAGTCTACAAATCGGCTCGCCCAATATGAATCGACATAATCACAAAATTATCCATCGTGGTGGCAATGAATCACCCTATATTCAGAGTCCAAGACTCAACCGAAGCAATAGTATCAGGTGAGTCCTTAGAAATAAAAAAAATATAAAACAAAAATTCAATTCCAAAAAAAAAAAAACCTACAAAATGGTAAAACCAAAATTCACTTTCTCTAAACGAAAATTGTAGCTATCTGAAAGAAAGGACATACCCAAGGTACAGTGTATGCGTGTGTTGATTTTGCTTTCTCAGTTTTTGTCTACAAGACTAAAAACAGAAAAAAAAAAATGAAGTAGAAAAAAAAACTCCCAGACAGTGAAGAAAACGAATGTCCTTATTATTGCTCTTTCATTCTGTCTGGAATTTTGTTAATTTTCTTTGTTTTTTTTTTGCTGTTCGGAATTATTACTTTTGCTATATTTGTAGACATGTATTTTCGTTCAGTGCCATTTCCTTTGCTTTTAATGAGCTTTTCGTGTGCTTTTCATTCCATTAGACGTTCCTTTAGTTTTCCACCAGACACTACACAACTTTTACACAATTTCGACATTCTTGCTTCATTTTCTTCGCGCTGTTTTTTTTTTTTTTTTTTGTAGACTTTTTGAAGGACATCTGAAGCATCACTATCATTTGTACTTTTTTTTGAGTCGACAGTACGATGTTTTTTTTTCACGTCTCCATGGTTACTTTTTTATTGTATAAGAGGGAAAATAGAAAGCTTCAAGGATATTTTTCCAACTGTGTGATGCTTGTTTGTGTACTACACAAAGGAAAAGGACACGAGGACGAATGAAGTCTTTATTCATTCAAACAAACAAAAAAATTAAAAAGGGATAAAGTGTCTATGGAACAACGTCATGATCATCGTTCCAGTTTTTAAAAAAAGAAGTGCTCCCCAGGATATAATAAACAAAAATATATGAGTAAAAAATGCACGTGTGTTTGTTAAGTTTACACTTTTCTTTCACATCAGTTGTATGGTGTTATTAGGCCGGGCCGAAAATTGTGTTTTGGAATTGAACGAAAATGCAAGACCCGAGAATAAGAGGCCTAGAAAGTTGTTTGGCTGTGATACTCTCAATTTTTTCTGGGAGGTAAAAAGTGAATTACGAAATTGATAGACAAATGGATTTTACTTTCATCGAAATACTTTGTTGTTTTATTACATATGGTGGTGCTACATTCCAGGTCGGAACTGGGCCTCACCCAACAAACTTCTCCAGCCAGCTCGGTCCCGGGCTAGCTGTCTCCAGTTTCGCACGCCAAGTTGGTTCAGGTCCTCTATCACCTGTGTGCTCCACCGGATTGCGACGTACTTCCGGGTTGGATTCGAAGACTCTACGAGCCGGAGCATTATTTTCCATTCGCTCAACATGACCCAACCATCTAAGTCGTTGGACCTTAACTTTTCTGGCTAGTTCAGTGTCGCTGTACAGCTCGTACAGTTCTTGGTTGAATCTTCGTCTCCATTCTCCATTAATGCAGACAGGACCAAAAATCATCGAAGAATTTTTCTCTCAAAGCAGCCCAAAGCGTTTTCATCAGATGTTGTCATAGTCCATGTCTCTGCACCATACATGAGGACCGGGATGATGAGGGTTTTGTAGAGTGTCACTTTAGTTGCTCGGGAGAGGACTTTACTACTCAATTGCCTTCTAAGTCCAAAGAAGCAGCGATTGGCAAGAGTGATTCTTCGTTTGATTTCAGCGCTGGTGTTGTTGTCTGAGTTGATAGCAGATCCCAGGTAGACAAAGTCCTTAACTACCTCGAAGTTAAATCTGTCTATGTTGACGTTTGCTCCAAGACGTCGATGTTGATAGTCCTTTCTTGTCGACAGCATTAACTTGGTCTTGCCCTCGTTAATCGCTAGACCCATCTTCCTGGCCTCCGTCTCAAGACTCACAAACGCTCCACTGACATCACGCTGTGTTCTTCCAATTATGTCAATGTCGTCTGCGTATCCTAGTAGCTGGACGGACTTTTGAAAGATTGTGCCTCTGGTGTTGACATTGGAGCTTTGCACAATCTTTTCAAGAATGATGTTGAAGAAATCGCATGACAACGCATCGCCTTGTCTAAAACCTTTTTTGACATCAAAAGCATCCGTTAGGTTTTTTCCGACCATGATGGAACAGCGTGAGTTTTCCATTGTCATCTTACACAGACGGACGAGTTTTTCTGGGATGCCAAAACTAGACATTGCTCTATATAGTTGGTCTCTATAGACGCTGTCATACGCGGCCTTGAAATCGATGAAAAGGTGGTAGGTATCGATTTGAAGTTCCTGGGTCTTCTCCAAGATCTGCCGTAGGGTGAATATTTGATCGATGGTGGACTTTCCGGGTCTGAAGCCACACTGATAAGGACCTACCAGGTTGTTGACGAAGGGCTTCAAACGTTCACACAGCACGGCAGACAAGATCTTATAGGCGATGTTAAGGAGACTTATACCTCTGTTGTTGGTGCAGTTCAGGGGATCTCCTTTTTTGATGATCGGGCATACGATGCTGAGGTTCCATTCATCGGCCGACCAAAGTTTGCAGATGAGGTGGTGCATACTCCTAACCAAATCATCTCCAGCTGCTTTGTCCAGTTCGGCGGCTAGCCCGTTTATTAAAATCATTTAAGATGAAAAAAGAAGAAAAATTTCAATAAAAGGATCACAAAATTCAAGTTTAGTATCACCATGAACCGAGTCAGTCCAAATTTCGAGCCACCCTAATGAATACGCCCAAGTGTCTCTTACAAATGGTCATAGTGGTGTTTTTGTTTGCATGTTACTGCAGTGGTATACAAATAGTTTCACAACAAATCATTCCTTTTTGCCTACACAAGATATAAAGACTACGAACACCTCTCTGTTGTTTTTTCTCGTTTTTTTATTGAAATAGAAAGGATTCATGCAAGATGCACACAAGTTTAGGCTCAAGAGTCATGCTGGAATGGATGTTGGCTAAGGATATAATTACTACTAGTTTCCCTCATTCATTTTTGGTTGATATTTTCTTGTTTTTCTTTGCAACAACTCTACTGTGTGCTATTTACGACATCAACATGGCATTATTTTTATTTTTACATATGTTATCCTCTGAGGTGAAAAATATAATTGCCGGAATAGGTATCTACAATTCTGCATGATGTGCAACGCTTCAGGAACTCCATCCGTCTATAACACAGTCAGAGGGTGAGGTGGAAGGAATATTTAAAATGGCATGAAAATATTTTATTTTGGGGTTGGCCATATTGTGGTATGGTTTTCGGCAGGCATGTCCTAATTAATCCAGGTGTCTGATGGTGGACGCAGACATACAAATTCATGCATGGATAGGATGTGGGTATTTAATATATGGAAATTCAATATAAAACACCTTTTACGACTAGTGATAAAATGAGCAGCAGACCATTTCCATAGAAAATTAAATGAGTGTAGTCTGGGTATGTGCCGTTGGTTTGCTTTGCCAAAGAGAGCTCGTGCAAAGGTCCTTTTGGGAATTATTTGAACTCAAAGGTTTTTAAAAATGTCCAATGTCCAGTTGGAAGAGAAAATCTTTTAAATAATGACATGAATTTCTAGAAATTTAATGAGCAACGGTGTAATCGTTTCAATTTAACTTCAATAAGAACTTTGTGCGAAAATTGCTTTCAATTCTAGGAAAACGAAATGTTTGCATTTACAGCTATTGATATTTCTCAACTTCTAACACGAAAACACAGCAAACGTTTCTTTAAAGCCCTATTTCTTATGCGTACAGTCACTGTGGCGTATACGTACTTTTTTTTAACTAGCAGAACCTGTTTCTTTTCTAACGGTTCCTTTCTTTACCATCTACATGAGCTCTCCGTTTTCGGCAAGAGAGTTCTCATTCTGATCAAGCTTCAAATTATCAAAAAATCCCTGAGTGTGACATTTACTAGAACCGTTCACACCTTGCCTGTTTCCGATTTTCAGTTACGAACTGCATGATTCTCTCAAGCATCAATACATATCGATTGTTGCTTGTTAAGAGAAACCTATCAAGAATATGTCAAGTTTGACCTTATCGACAATCTCTTTTCAATAAATTCTGAATTCGGTAGTTGCCTTTCATTCATCTAAGTCCAAACCATAACAAGGACACTTTGTCATCAGTGACAAAATTCAAAAATCTTGCAATTTTACAGCTGCAAAATCCTGCCAAAATGTACAACATCATAAATTTACACAAAGACACAAATTCCGACTCCTGCCAGAGTTAACTTTAAATCTTCTACAAAATAGAAGGACAAGAAGGACACAATAGCTTGTTGTCACCTCGAGGCTCCACGCTGACACACAACAACACATAACACAAAATGTCACATTTGCATAGTTGTTCACGCCTTCCAATAAATAGTGTGAATCATCACATACTCTTGTCTCTTTGCGAAATTCTATCTCTGACAAAACTGACAAACCAAAACGACCATATATACATGAAAGACAACATTGATCCCTTTTCTTCCCCTGCTACAGGAGGATAGAAAATTCCATTTTACCATCAAACTCAGGCTGTTATCGATTTATTGCAGAGCACATCCCTATTCAAATAGAGAAAAAGCCTCATTTACTTGCTGTTTTCTATTATATATACAGCATGTCGTCATTCTCTCAATAAAAAGGACGAAGGACGAGATAGAACACTAAATATTATCATCAGGATACCATACATTTCGGTTTTATATAAATTTGCCGGCAGCAGTTGAAGGACAGGCAGACTTCCTGTATACTCCTATTTTCTATGGGAATTAATGGAATTCCCTTCAGTAATGTACCCAACAACAAATTCCCTTCCTCAACAAAGGGAGGCAGAGAGAGAGAGAGAAGTCATTTTGTTCTTAAGTTTTTGTCCTTAAAACGTCAACATTCACGCACAGCGTTGTTGACTGACTGACAAAAAGTTCACAAAACAATACCCCGAATGATGAATGGGTCTGAAAATTTGACAGTGTTAGCATGAGGCTCCAAATCCCACAACTCACCCAAATCAATTTCAAATTAAAAAAAAAAAACAATCGATTTTTTATGCCATCATCATCGACTCAATAGGGGGCCATCATATTTGCCTTTCCTATTAAAACAAGACCACGTGAACGTCAAACAAAACCGGAAATTACTTCTGGCATATTTGCATTGCCATCAAAGCTATCACCAACTATTATCGAACTGTCATCGATAAATCCCCAAACTCAAACAAAACATATTCCAATCCCAGAAAATAAAATCGAGGAATATATAAGTGGATAGGACATATGGCTGTCAGTTTGCCAGACAATTAGATTCGAAAAAAGGATCAATTCAATGCACAAAGACACACACGACACGATTATGAATATGTTATCGATTTTTTCTACGATTTCATACATTTTCCACGATTGAAGGAATCTTTACAAGGACAAAATGCAATTAGCGTTTTATTGTTATTTGAAACGTGCTCTGATTAGCATACCGTAGATGATGATGGTGATATGATGATGACGTTTCTATTACAAGACTAGGTAGGTATAGCCCAGTCCCGCCCATACACTTCAAAATTGGAAAAGGAATTTCATGTCGTGTCGTCTTATGACTTTTGTCTCTCTATCATTTTATTATGATTATGTTGTTTCGGTGTGTTCCTTGTGGTTCTGAATTCGAGGTAGTTTCTGTGGGTTTTGATTTTGTATCGATATCAAATGTTTTTGAATGGTAATTGTGGTGATTATGTATAGGAATCGGAATGGAATGTTCAATGAGCTTGAATGCAATTTTCGTTTATTGCTTTAATTATATCGAAATCAAGTTTTGAATGGCTTCGTGTGTGCTCAATTGGAGAGATAAGGATTAGAGAAGACATTTTGATTTGATTGTTCTTAATGGATTTAATTAATTGAGTCCTTGGAAATAATGATATCGGAGAGATGATTCAATTGAGCTCATTTGAATTTGAATTGAAATGGTGCCATATTTTCTGTCAAAATCGAATGTAATTAAAAGTAGATTTTAGAAGCGACCGCGAAGATGTCAAATTGAAAAAGCAATGTTCATAACTTCGTTTGTCGAATATTTTCATTTGAAATGCCTTTTCATTTCTTTCAAACACAAAGAATAACGAGACACAAAGCAACCACCCCACTCATTCCTTTGCAAATCAAGACATTCTTCGAGAACCACATTTCTTTGGCTTTCATTCCAAACTCAATTCAAAAAACTGCAAACACATTTCTGAAGTTTTAATTGCATAAACTTTCTTTGACACTCGTTCATTCAACACACAACAAAGGACAATTCAGTTTAGTTGCAAAAAAGCATTTTCTTTATATTTTGCTCTTTGTCGTTGTAGCCGCTTGTTTTTACTTCTTCAACATTTTAAAAATGTCATCCAAATTGAATCAATTATTTCTCAAAAATTTAACACAAAAAATGTCTCTTTTTCCGCCAGCAGATCAACAAAGTCCGAAAAAATGTACCCCTCGATGCTGAGTCGCGGCCCGGATGTTGAAATCGAGCCATACTACTGTCTTCCGGTGGGCACAGTGCCGCCTGGCGTCAATAATGGCCATGTTGCAGCAGCTAATGCTGCTGCTGCTGCTGCTGCGGCTGGAGTCGTTGGAGGCAATATGAATCAAGTGGTCGGAGTTGGACCGGCAGCGTGGAGTCAACCGACTTCTCCGACACCGATTAATCGTGGATTTGGTGGACCGTTGTCGCCGACGCACGGGGGTCAAACTAATTTGCCAGGGTGTCACAGGCTCACCTATCCTAAGAAGAATGATGATGGTATGTTTATTTTTTTTGAAATCCTGTTGGCTCTAGAAATACATAAATGTTTTTTTGATAACTTCCAGTTCATGGCAGTGCAGCATCTTTACTATCCGGTGGCAGTTCCTTATATGGTTCAGCTGAAGAGCGTCAAGCGAATGAAATTCGTCGATTGAAACGTGAATTGACTGATGCAAGGGATCAGGTTATGAGTTTATCCAGTCAGCTGTCAACTAATGTAAGTACAAAAATAATTTAAAACCTATATCCGTCCAAGGCTTGAGTACAATTCACATCTCTGGGCTGGTGCTGCAGCTACTTACTTTTACTTAAGCCTCTTGGATGGAATAAAAAAAGAGCTGTAAGAATGATTGGCGATAGAGAGATCACTGACACATTCACCCCTTTAGACGAAGCGTGTCTCTCCTTGTCCTATCACTACTTTTACGGTAATTGCTCTAGTGAAATAGCCAGTTACATTGCTCCCCTCAAACAATTCGCCCGTAATACTCGCGTTTCTAGGCATGCCCATCAGTTTACCCTCGAGCCCAACTTCGGACGTACTCTCAAGTATAGGGAATCATTCTTTAGCCGTACTACGCGAATTTGGAACTCTCTTCCAAACTCTGTCTTTCCCAGTCATTTCAATGCTCAAGAATTTATGACCAATGTACACCGACACCTCCTTTCCAACCCCTTCCCTTCTTCCTAATGCACTCACTGTGTCTCTGGCATAAAAAGGGTATAAAAACCCCTTGAGTGGGTGCAAATTATAAAAAAAAATTTCTTGGGCTCGTCCGGGATTTGAACCCGGGACCTCCCGCACCCTAAGCGGAAATCATACCCCTAGACCAACGAGCCAGTTGAATTTTGGCTGACAGAAGACATTTGGTTGACTTGCACATGAAAATGTTGAATGTTGCTTGAATGAGATTGAAAATAAGAGTGTCGTAGACTTGTGCAATGTACATATACACGCTCAAATTGAAAAATTTCAATTTCTTGGATTTAAGTTTAATCGGTTCGGTCTTCATTCGACCAAACCTTTTCAATCCTTAGTCGACATTATTCAATTTCGCACGTTTAGGCTCAGGCGTCCTCTTTTACACCCTACTTGCATTGAGTACGCGCTCCTTCCATGAATTGTATTTGTAAGACCCCGATTATATTCCTAAAAATAAAATCTATCCAAACGTCATAGTGCCTTCATTCAAAATTGACCATGAACTCTCTTCATGAACGTTGTTTTTTTGTTCAATTCGATTCCAAGAAACAATCACAAAAAGTAAATTTATTTTTCATATGAACGCACCCCTTCTTCGGGTCAAATATGTCAAGCGAAGTAAAATAAAGCTGATTAGAGATTGCAATCCCCCCCATCATCGTCGTCGAAAGTGATGACAAACCTCATTATCTTGTGACTCGCGAAATGTTTTTTTTTTTTTATCAATAAAATTTCCACGAAACATCTCAGCTCTTTCTTACCTTGGAGTTCAATCTAAACCTAAATACTGTACAACGACACATAGGACGTCGACATCGACTTAAAAAAAAAACAGACAAACGACGACGTCGTCGACGACATACTACCGTCCACCAATCAACTGGACGACGAGTATAGAGTTCATTTCCGGCATTTCACTTGAGAACATTCTTTTCGTCTTTAAAATAACAAAACAATAAAAATTTCATCCCAAACATAATTAAGAAGGAACAAAGACAAAATTTCTGCGAAACACAAAATAGAATCCAACCCCCGCTTGAACAAAAAAACAGAACACCAATTTGTATAGACTGTAGACTTAAAAAATCTTAAACGACTCGATTGTACGACTTGGGGATGGGTACGTTTAAAAAAATCGCGTCGTTCGTTGGCCGGTCGGTCGGTCGTCATCAACGTCTCTCACCCACCACCGACCGTCACCGTTAAGTCTTCAATCTTGACAGAACAGAAAAAAAAAAATTGTAAGCATGCAGCGCAAACAATACTATTAACGATAATAAAATATGGAAAACAAAAAACTAAAATAGCCTGCAATTCAGAATTTGACATTTAGTCGAAAGTCGCTAGCAAAAGCGAGAGCATCTGCCCATCGGACGTTAGAATAAATAGGTCAAGCTCGTGTTTTCCATTTCAAACAATCTAAATTACAAAAATAGTAACAAAACTCGTGTCCGCACTCAAAAAATAAATAAAAAAAAAAAAAGAACAACGATGAAAATTTTGTTTAATTTACAAAGAATTTTGTTCGCTATTGTGTTTGGCCTGGCAATGCTGCAAGTGTCTATTGGAGCTCCATCACGAACTTGTCACAACTATATTAAACATTTACTTGGAGTACTTTGTGTGCACGGTTATAATTCGAGGCCGGAAGGTGAATAATTTTGTGTTGTGTTATTTTTTAATTTGAACTAATTAGACAAGGAATTTTTGTTTGTATCTAGCCTCATCGTATCAGGGATCGAATAGAAATTTAAACTCGGATTCTCTGATGCTGATTGATAGTAGAAGTTTGACCAGTTGCTGCTATGAACAGTGTGCGGTTCAGGTACTTAGACAGTTTTGCAAGGACGACCCAGCTGATTTTGGAAGTTAAGGCTTGAATCGAATCAATATAACGACACCGAATTTCTGCAAGAAAAAAAACTTCAATATGGATTGTAATATTATTTTTTAAGGACATTTCTGAACTATGATGTTTTCATTTTCTGAACAATAAATGCTCAGTTATTATACGATCAGCGGGGCATTCTTTTTTTTTAAATCTACATCGTGATGTGGAACGATGAAAAATGTGAAGCAAAAACCAAGAAAAAATGTTGTTGAGATCATAACTCGGTATACAGGTTAAGGTTAAGTTCCGTAAATAGAAGTGGTGAAGTGAGGCTTTGTTTTCCAGTTCGTGGTTCGGGTTAATGCAAGCATTCACGTTGTACACTAGCTGAAAATCAGATCCAATTAACTCCGCTTTCTCCTGCTGATATTCGATAGTAAAGAAGTCAAGACTCTTCCTCTGGTTCAAAGTGGTTGCGGATACAGGACACACACATAAGACAGATTGTTAGCAGTTCATTGCGGTTATACATAAAACTATTCTCTCAGGTGAAGTTTGTGTTTTAGGGAAAGATCAGTACAATGAAGTGAGACAATGTTTCCTCGTCTTTCTCGTCCATACAGCTATTGCAGAAGACGTTTTAGGCTGTAAAGGGTTTTCCAATAAGAGGTATTATTTTGATATTCAAAGAAAAATGGCAGTTTTTGAGATAAATGATCGGATGCCGTTAATGATGGAGCACAACACCAGCCAAATGGCCGCCACGACCACCTTTACAGGACCATATCCTTTTCATAGAATTTTTCATAACCAAATCGCAAAGTGGCTGCCCTCAATGTCCTCGATAGCCTCACGAACTCCATCTTTGAGGTCTCTTCCTCTGGTTCAAAGTGGTTGCGGATACAGGACACACACATAAGACAGATTGTTAGCGTTCATTGCGGTTATACATAAAACTATTCTCTCAGGTGAAGTTTGTGTTTTAGGGAAAGATCAGTACAATGAAGTGAGACAATGTTTCCTCGTCTTTCTCGTCCATACAGCTATTGCAGAAGACGTTTTAGGCTGTAAAGGGTTTTCCAATGAGAGGTATTATTTTGATATTCAAAGAAAAATGGCATTTTTTGAGATAAATGATCGGATGCCGTTAATGATGGAGCACAACACCAGCCAAATGGCCGCCACGACCACGCTTACAGGACCATATCCTTTTCATAGAATTTTCCATAACCAAATCGCAAAGTGGCTGCCCTATGTCCTCGATAGCCTCACGAATTCCATCTTTGAGGTCTTGAATCGACGCTGGGCTGTTGGCGTAAACCTTATCTTTCACGTGGCCCCAAAGGAAGAAGTCGCAAAGTGTTAAATCACAAGATCTCAGTGGCCAATTGTGATCACGATCGATGGTTTCATTGCTTGTGTGGCACGTAGCGCCGTCTTGTTGAAAGCAAACGTTGTCCAGATCAATACCATCCAATTCCGGCCATAAAAAATCATTAATCATCTCTCGATAGCGCAATCCGTTGACCGTAACTGTTGCTCCAGCCTCATTTTCGAAAAAAGTAAGGTCCAATGACCCCGCCGGACCATAAACCGCAACAAACAGTCACGCGTTGAGGATGGAGAGGCTTTTCAACAATAACTCTTGGGTTTTCCGAGCCCCAGATGCGACAGTTTTGCTTGTTGACGTAGCCTCCGAGGTGGAAATGGGTCTCATCAGTCAAGATGATTTTTCGATGAAATTCCGGATCATTTTCATGCATTTCAAGGACCCAATCAGCAAAGACACGACGTTGTTGATGATCAGCCGGCTTGAGTTCTTGTGTTAACTGAACTTAAAATACGGTGTAATGACGTTTGTGGAATGCCTAATTCCAAAGAACGACGAGGAATGGACAAACCTGGGTTTTCTTCAACACTTTGGGCTACAACAGCAATATTCTCAGTTGTTCTTGAGCGACGTGCACGGGTTTTATTCTTCACATCACTAACTTGTCCCTACAGCTCGAATTTATGGACCAACTTCTGTATTCCGATCCGACAAGGTGCTTCACGACGACCCAAAAATGTTTTAGTTTTACGAACCTTCGCTGCCAAATTTTCACCATTTTTATAGTGAATTTTAATAATTTCAATGCGTTGTTGAAGCGTGTATCGTTCCATTTTTATTAATGGCGTAGTTTCTACTTGTCAAATGTCAAAAATGACAGCTTCAAAAGTGACAGCTACCGAAATAGCGGGCTATTCAAAATAACACCTCTTATTGGAACGTTTAATAAGTTGCTTTGACACAATATTTTTAGGGCGCTTTAAGTGACATCCGTATAAGCTTGGTGGCTCCGTATGTGGGTAAGTCATACCAACAGAGCAGAATGCTTTAGTAGCTTTAGAGGGTGAAAAGTTAAAGATCCTGCAAGAGCGTTAATCCAACAATTAACAACAGTTCGAGATATGAACTTGCGCATCTACTGTGCAAATTTCAGAGGGCAGGGCCGTCAACTTTAGTAGCTACAGAGGGTCATAGAGATACATCATGATGGTATTTTGTTTGAATTCATCCTGTGCACCCACTGTGCAAATTTCAGAGGGCAGGGCCGTCAACTTTAGTAGCTATTGAGGGTCAAAGAGGTACCATGATGGTTGTCGGAAAATCTCTTAAAGCAGAAATCACGAAAAAATATTTTTTGCCTTAGAATTACTCAGCGTCCCAGAAAATTGTGAGTATTATCGATTGAATTATATTCTTCAAAAAAGGAAAACCTTAAGCCACAATGCCTTTATAGCCCTAAAGGTCTAAAGGCTATAAAAGCGAGAAAAAAATTCAACTGTAATGCATTTTATTTCTGCTGTGTAGTTTCTGATTAGATTTTCCATAAGCACTGAAACCACTTCCCGTGTGCCTGCACATGTATTACAAAATCCATAAATTTCAGCAACAAAGTCAAGATTCTTTTTAGTGGCGTGACCAGTGGCTCTTGAAAATTGCAATAAACTTGTTTCAAAATGACCTCAGCTCATGTAGTTCATAAAGCAGTGCAAAGTATCAATATATTTGGCTTAAATCCAAAAATTCCTTGAGGTTTACCTTTCGATTGCAACAAGAGGCAGAAATTGTGTTTGTGTGTGTCGGCTGCTTTTATATCGCCATAATCCTTGTGTGGTTCTGCTTGATGGCTAGTTGCAGATGTAATTTTTGTTCATGATGTCATTAGTGTTGCCAAGAATAACGAAAAATTTGTCCTGCAAGATTCATGGTCAATGCGAAAAAACACAAATCGAAAAACACAAAAAAATGGTTAACAAAAGAATGAAAAGACCTGCAATCTGATTTCTAGCCAAATTAGTCAACGATGACCAATTTTTTTTCTGGCTCTTCTCTTCTGGCAATGAAAAGTGATTCCTTTTATTGTTGATTCTGCAGTTTTCATTTGCTTTTTTTTTAAGTCTTGAGGGTCGAAGAATGATATGAAATGAAAAGTACAAAAAAATAAAAGACCAGAGAACAAAGGTTATCAAACAATGAATTTTCGTCAACGATAGCTTCGAGGGAAATTTGTGTCCAATGATCGAAGGATATCTCCACTTCTTTTCCATATCGAGGACAATACACAAAAGAAACATTCAGCGATATTTTAATACAAAGTAAGAAAAAAATAAACCTCTGTGGATATGAAGAAGAGGTCGATAAAGTGAGACGACGAAGAACGTCTGAGTATGCGGGCAAAGTATTTTGAAGATTTTATTTATTGAGATTACTTTTGAGAATGAAAAAGGACTCGCTGTGTTTTCTGTTGTATGCTCTTTTCTGTGGCAAAAAAAAGCACAAAGCAATAAGTAAATCTAACAAACAGAAAAATATTTTGTAAGCTTTGAGAGCAACAAAGAAAACGTATACTCTACACAAAGTAACAACAAGCGGAGGAAATTGAGATAAAAAGAGTATTTGGAGATTTGTTTCGAAACTATTCGAGGGAATGCATTATGATAAATGTTGCAAAAGCAATGACAGTAACAAAATTTCAGTAAATTTCAGTTTTTGTCTACTTTGACTTGAATTGAATCAAATTGAAACCAACAAATTTATTTAAATTTATTGAATTGTGTGCAATTTAACTGAAGCGATTAAATTTGGAGGACACTTAGTTCATTTTAAAGTTAGTTGATCAGCATTGAATTGAATTGAATGGAAATACTTTGATTTATAAATCGCAACTCGCCCGTGGTTGAATTTCACTGAAATGGACAGAAGTATATGTATCTCTAATACTGAAAATTGAATACATTTGAATTGAATTGAAAATATTTGAAAGAGATTGAATCAATTTTTTCCATCGACTGAATCGAAAATAAAGTTTTTGGCTCCCAACTGTTCAGTTTTTCAAAAACTTAATTCAATTTGACTAACATTCAAACTCCAAGTCCATTAAATATGCTTTAAAATTTAATTTCCACCCTCATCGTTTAGGGCTCAAAGTGTGATTTCAATTTTTTGCTGAAATTGAATTTTTGTGAAATTTCTTCCTCCCTTTGTCTTCTTGGTTTAATTGCTCCCTAATTCGACTAAGACTTGTTGAATTTTCAACTAAGCCAATTAAACGTCTAACGAGTTATTTCATTTCTCAAAAAGAAACAGTCTCCAAACATTAAACAAAATGGCAACTAATTAGGAATCCTTTCAATAACACAACTACACAACTCTCCGAGGCCATCTATAAACTTTGCCATTTAACGTTCTTTCCCTCTTATTCAGTCTCACTCACTCTTGCATCTGAATTTCATTTAAATTGGTCTAACTAACTTCACAACAAACAAATTTCTGCCAATTTGTATAAAGAAACTTTGCCATCAAGGACACTCATGTACACAAAATTATACACAAAAGACAAAGTAAAAACATTAAATTAATGTTCAAGCCAAACAGGCCTAA
This sequence comes from Sphaerophoria rueppellii, assembly GCA_920937365.1. Lineage (NCBI taxonomy): Eukaryota > Metazoa > Arthropoda > Insecta > Diptera > Syrphidae > Sphaerophoria > Sphaerophoria rueppellii. Next base: position 5,090,326 of record CAKKXW010000005.1, read on the forward strand.
AAGAGAGTCGACAGTCTTAGAATGTTGCCAAAAAGTCTGGGTTAAAGTTTATTTTCATGTTTTGTGCAATGAAATGAAATGGTCTGTAATTTTATTAAATGAGTTTGTTTTTTCATAATTTCGGATGATGTGTCTTTTGACTTTTTGTTAAACAAAGTTATTAAATGAAATGGGTCTTGAAACTTTTGCTAATTATGCATATGAGACGTGTGTCCCTGAATGTATGCGAGTGTGCCCCTTCTTCTTTTAAAAAAAATATATTTCGGAAACATGTCAATTTTGTATTGTTGACAAGAATTGTATGTACATTATTTTGTCGTAGTAAAAAATGGCTTCAAATTATACATTCGTGAAGCACGGTTCCATTCAGCTTTTGAATCGAATTCGGAATAACTGCTAAGAAGCGGTAATAAAGGGTTTTCCAATAAGAGGTGTTATTTTGATATTCAAAGAAAAATGGCACTTTTTGAGATAAATGATCGGATGTTTATTTCATTATAAAGAGGAAAGTATGCCGTTCATAATGAAACACAACATTAGCCAAATGGCCGCAACGACCAAGCTTACAAGACAATATCCTTTTCATGAAATTTTCCATAACCAAATCGCAAAGTGGCTGCCATGTGTCCTCGATAGCTCACGAATTCCATTTTTGAGGTCTTGAATCGACGCTGAACTGTTGGCGTAGAGCTTATCTTTCACGTGGCTCCAAAGGAAGAAGTCGCAAGGTGTTAAATCACAAGATCTCGGTGGCCAATTGTGATCACCTCTTCGAGGGATAACACGGTCCGGAAACTTGTCCCCTAAAAGATCGATGGTTTCATTGCTTGTGTGGCACGTAGAGCCGTCTTGTTGAAAGTAAACGTTGTCCAGATCAAAAGCATCCAATTCCGGCCATAAAAAATCATTAATCGTCTCTCGATAGCGCAATCCATTGACCGTAACTGTTGCTCCAGCCTCATTTTCGAAAAAGTAAGGTCCAATGACCCCGCCGGACCATAATCCGCACAAAAAAGTCACGCGTTGAGGATGGAGGGTTTTTTCAACAATAACTCTTGGGTTTTCCGAGCCCCAGATGCGACAGTTTTGCTTGTTGACGTAGCCTCCGAGGTGGAAATGGCCTCATCAGTCAAGATGATTTTTCGATGAAATTCCGGATCATTTTCATGCATTTCAAGGACCCAATCAGCAAAGACACGACGTTGTTGATGATCAGCCGGCTTGAGTTCTTGTGTTAACTGAACTTTATAAGCCTTAAGACCCAAGTCTTTATGCAAATTCGGTGTAATGACGTTTGTGGAATGCCTAATTCCAAAGAACGACGAGGAATGGACAAACCTGGGTTTTCTTCAACACTTTGGGCTACAACAGCAATATTCTCAGTTGTTCTTGAGCGACGTGCACGGGTTTTATTCTTCACATCACAAACTTGTCCCAACAGCTCGAATTTGTCCACCAATTTCTGTATTGCGGTCCGACAAGCTGCTTCACGTTCACGACGACCCAAATATGTTATTGTTTTACGAACCGTCTCTGCCAAATTTGCACCATTTTTATAGTGAATTTTAACAATTTCAATGCGTTGTTGAAGCGTGTATCGTGGCGTAGTTTCTACTTGTCAAATGTCAAAAAATGACAGCTTCAAAAGTGACAGCTACCGTAAGAGCGGGCTATTCAAAATAACACCTCTTATTGGAAAACCCTTTACTTAGAATTCATAAGCCATTTGCTCTACATTAACGCTCAGAATAATTTCTTAGTTTCACATTCGAGGAGTGCTGTAAAATAACGTTTCCCGAAAGTTTATTTTTTTTTATTTTTTTCCATAACATCTTCCACTAAATGTAATTTAAGGGAATGCTACATTCGGTTACATCATGTTTATCTATGAGAATCCGATATTTTCCACATTCGTGAGGTTCGATTTTCTAAAAAAAAAACATCAAAATTGATAAAAACGTTAAATATTAATCATCTACATCTGAATCTTTATATATGAGTCAAACAATGCGACGAAAATTGCCCCTCGTTATGCCACTTGAAAGGCAAAAATGTAATAACAATTGAATTTATGTCAATTCAAGATAAGAGCCCGTAAGCAAACAATCTCCAAGCAACAAATTGACAAGACCATCTTCAGTCAGGGCACCCTTTTTGCCTTCAATGTCTCAAATTATCAAATTCTCAACTCAACCAGGCAAACAAGCCTCACGCACTTTACATTGTCTTATCTGTCTTTCGCTCTCTCTTGGTTGTGCCTCTTAAGGGTCACTCTTTATTTTTATTTGAAATGATGTGGTTGAGTGATGATGGCGGAAGATAAGCCTCCCAAGCGATTTTACATTGAAGTAGGTTATAAAAATAAAAATTCTAATACAAATTTGTTGCTTCTTCAAAAAAAAAAAAAAAAAAACAAAAAAGAAAAAGACACAAAATGACATCATGTTGTCTTTGTAAAATATTTAATCTCCCATGTCCCATCTTATTCCTAATCCGAAATTCCACAACAACCCCCAGTCCAAGCCCCATCCCAGTCAGTCAAACGAACGCGGCAACGCAACGCACCAAAATCAAGGAAGCGAAAATAACAAAATATCGTTTCTTATTAGGGAACCAACTGAGACAAATGCTACCGGAGAGAGGAAGATAGAGAGAGAGATTGAGAACTGTTCAATTGAGGTCAAGTAAATTGTGAGTGGTTTAGACTTCCCCAATAAAATAAAATTAGCGACACAAGATGCTGGCTTATGATGCGATGGTTGATGGCTTTTGACCACCGAACCAACCGCCACGCACAGACGGACAGACGACGACGAACGCCGCCAACAAATGGCTATGTTGACTGTTGGTATTTATCTCACAATCCATTCAATTAAATTGAATTGAAATGGAATGACATAGCGGACATCATATAAGACGCTACTTGGCTATCGCAGATCTTGTCCAGAACTCATCATAATTACAATTATTTCCACTCCAAACGAATGTATGATTGAGGTAGTTAGGGAAACCAAATGACAGGGGACAAGCATAAAAATTTGCTCCAAATTGGCAAACCCATTTCTGTAATTATCTGACAGATATGCGTTTGCAAGCTGCTCGAAAAGGCGCGGTGACGGTTTGGCTTGAATGTGGCCGAAACCACCTGAGCAGGTTTAATTTTAGTGTCAAACATGATGTCATCATCGCGACAGAATGATAGCTTTCTCTGTTCGAAGAACACGGATGACACTTCATAATTATGACACATGATTATGTTCTTAAGGACATGACGGGTGCGGTGGTTAGAGTTCTTGTTCTGTTCCAAGCTGCATGCATTCGAGTGTGATTGGTGACATTTGGGGAAAACGCGTTTGTTGACAGAATCTCTCGCAATATTGTGCACGACAGACAGCCGCTAAGTGCATGATTGGTGGGCGATGGATCATGCCGACAAACAGGCAAGGATTAACCGCTTGAACACGTATAACATGGCCAGTGGTTTGATGTTTGATGTTTGATAGTTTATGTGGCGGCTAGCAGAGAGTCAATCGTTTGGATCATGGGGAAAATGGGTACCTACAGCAGTATGTTTTGCTGTGCCATTTTTGGGATTCAATTATTTTCATTAAAATTCTTTAAACTTTAAAGGAAGTTGTTGGGAGATTAGAAGTTTGATGGCCTCAAGCCAAAATCGATTGATGGGTTTGATACAGACGAATTTTACTTTAACGAAGTGCGGTTCAAGAAATGTTCGGTAGACCAATGTTTATTTAAAATATGTTCAACATTCATAGAGTGTGGTATGAAAACGTATAACTATGCTATTAAATGACTACAAAAGTCTTAAAGGCATGATTGCTGGCTTTTCTTCTTATAAAAGAAAAATATTGAAAGAACACTTCATTACCATTAAAATGTATCAGCTTATGATTGAATGATTACAGGCGCCACGCTCAACATTCCTTTCAACCTTTCAAATGTCTCATATGAACGGATATGCGATATCACTCCTTTTTTTCTTCTAATTAGAAAACAAACAATAATTAAAACAAAAACAGAAACAAAAAGCCAAACATTCCAATCGACAACAACAAAAACACAAACCCAATGATACAAAATCAAAAGGCATCTCTTCTCTACATTAAGCATCCATGCATTCATGCATTGCAAGATATTGCATTGCAACAATATCTGCACACAGTAGTGGCTTCTTTAAATTCTATGTAACCATTTCTGGAATCAGTAGCCTGAGGGGAAAGGATAGGGGGGGGGGGAGAGACACAGAACTAAACTATTGAAGAGAGAGTAGAAAAGAGTAATACCTTTGAGGGTTTGAAAATATGTACAGAAATAAAACTAACGGTTCACTGCAACTGCATTTTTGCCTTTGCTGTTCGGCTCGTCATTGCTGCCGCACCGCCATGCCATCAATCTATCGAAATCAATAATGATGATTTTTGTTTTTGTTTTGCAAGTGTACATCGCGATGACAGAGGATTGCTGCTGCAATCCGACCACCAGGAGGCATTTCAGCAGCATCAGCATCGGCATCAGCTTGCGATTATCATTTTGTATCGATTTTCTGTAGAAATTTTTTATTGGATAAACGCGTTGCAATCGATTGGCCGGTGTCGACGATATATTTTTGAGTTGAAGTGAACTTCGTAGAAAAGTGTTGCCAGGTAGAATGTGTTTCGCCTTATACTTAGTTATGGTGGCGCTACAGTCCAGGTCGGACCACGGCCTCACCCAACAAACTTCTCTAGCCAGCTCGGTCCCTGACTAGCTGTCTCCAGTTTCGCATGCCAAGTTGGTTCAGGTCGTTAACCACCTGTGTGCTCCACCGGAGTCGCGGTCTTCCTCTTCTGCGACGTCCTTCCGGGTTGCATTCGAAGACTCTACGAGCCGGAGCATTATTCTACATTCGCTCAACATGACCCAATCATCTAAGTCGTTGGACCTTTACTTTTCTGGCTAGGTCACTGTCGCTGTACAGCTCGTACAGTTCTTGGTTGAAATGTCTCCATTCTCCATTAATGCAGACAGGACCAATAATCACTCGAAGAATTTTTCTCTCAAAGCAGCCCAAAGCGTTTTCATCAGATGTTGTCATAGTCCATGTCTCTGCACCATACATGAGAACCGGGATGATGAGGGTTTTGTAGAGTGTCACTTTAGTTGCTCGGGAGAGGTCTTTACTACTCAATTGCCTTCTAACTCCAAAGAAGCAGCGATTGGCAAGAGTGATTCTTCGCTTGATTTCAGCGCTGGTGTTGTTGTCTGAGTTGAAAGCGGATCCCAGGTAGACAAAGTCCTTAACTACCTCGAAGTTAAATCTGTCTATGTTGACGTTTGCTCCAAGACGTTTACGTTGGTAGTCCTTTCTTGACGGCAGCATTAATTTGGTCTTGCCATCGTTAACCGATAGACCCATCTTCTGGCGTCCGTCTCAAGGCTCACAAACGCTCCACTGACATCACGCTGTGTTCTTCCAATTATGTCAATGTCGTCTGCGTATCCTAGTAGCTGGACGGACTTTTGAAAGATTGTGCCTCTGGTGTTGACATTGGAGCTTTGCACAATCTTTTCAAGAATGATGTTGAAGAAATCGCATGACAACGCATTGCCTTGTCTAAAACCTTTTTTGACATCAAAAGCGTCCGTTAGGTTTTTTCCGACCATAATGGAACATCGTGAGTTTTCCATTGTCATCTTACACAGACGGACGAGTTTTTCTGGGATGCCAAAACTAGACATTGCTCTATATAGTTAGTCCCTATAGACGCGTCTACGCGTCCTACGCAGTCAATTTGAAGTTCCGGCGTCTTCTCCAAGATCTTCCGTAGGGTGAATATTTGATTGATGGTGGACTTTCCAGGTCTGAAGCCACGCTGATAAGGACCTACAAGGTTGTTGACGAAGGGCTTCAAACATTCACACAGCACGGCAGACAAGATCTTCGCCTTATAATATTCATAAATATCGACTGCCACATCCAAAGTGTCCTTTGAGCCGACAGCCGAATGTAAATGAGAAATTTCGACACAAATTTCGAATCGATGTCAGCCTTAAAATATCACTATTGCTCAAATCAACTGATGTATAGAATTAAAGGTCCAAACGTTAAAAAAATAAAAAAAAAAACTTAAAATCACAATCATTCGTGAGGTCTAATTACCGAGCTTTGTACAGTCAAAGATGTCTAATTCTCGAAATCGATTCAGTAAACTCTTTACGCCAAACTTGCCTGATGAAAAAAAAAATTGTTTTCAAAACTCTGGCAACACCCCACCCCACAAGACTAAAACCCATTGTTGGACATCTACAAAACCTGATCCCGAACCTTTGCGACAACATTGCGAATAGCTTTAGAAATTGAATTCCAATTGTTGTCGCAAGTCGTACAATCGATGGATATTCTGTGAACGCACTATTTACGGTACACCAGATGCACTTGAGGTATCAATCACTTTACTTCGCCTTTTTCCCTTCGGTTTCTTGTGAATTCTCCTTTGACGATTTGTCTTCCACTTCATATAAGTCGCCTTGAAGAGGGCGGCCTGCAGTAATGGAATTTCTCTATTCCACTTGCATCTCACCTCAAAAACAACAAATAAAAAAAAAAAAAAAGAAGGAGAAGTGACGATTAGAAAGATGCTCTGCGGTTCACATTAGAGATGGATGACTGTTGGTTACCAACCAGTAACCGCACTGTCACAGCTAGGGATCCCTTTACACACATTTTTCTTCTTGTTTTAATTTTTTTTTCTTGCGGCCTTGATGGAAGTAGGAAAATGGAATACCTTCTTCAGATGACATTCTTTCTGTAGACACCTGGGGAGTTGGTACCAGAAAAAGCTTCAGAGAGACGTGATATTACTACCTTATATGTCGACTTATGGAAGAATGTGTTCAGGTACAGTTAATGATTTGTCGACATACATTTTTTCGCCATGATAAAGTCTTGGGAATTTTGTTTTCGAGTGGATAAAAATATATCATCCCGAAAGACTGACTTTAATGACCTAAACTATCGCCAAATAGTATAACCCAAGTTATCGATACAATGAAATACACATAAATATCAATCAACTCCCAGTTTTATTGCAAAAACGTGACAACAACAATAAATTGCCCTTCCAATCAATTGCACACACAAATTCTATAAAAATTAAGCACTCTGTTCATTTACGGGTCTCGGTCTGTCTCATTATGACAGTTTTTATCGACTTTCTGCTATCGATAGCACTTACCCATAGCATTCACAGACTCCGCATTGTCTAATGAAATAAAAATTCAAATAAAAACAGAACAATTGTCGGATTGAATTGACAAAAGACATTTATTTTACCCCTTTTGTCTGCTTTATTGATAAAATCGATAAATTTAAATTTAAGCAAAATGAAAAAGTAAACATCAAAGAACTTTTTGTGTTTTGTCTTTTGATTGAATAAAGTTGGCGCGGAAGTAAAGAGGGTTGAGAACACTTGTCAGGGCTGCCAGCGTAGCGTCAAGAGTAAATATTTATTTTTTCAATGTTTGTTTGCTTGTTGTGACACACTCTCGCGGCTTGGAGTTGAAAACCTTATCAGATTTTCACTTGTGAGTAAGAAATATTGTAATGATAGAAACACTCATGTGAAACAATTGGGATTGAAAACGATTACCCAAATGATATAGGCTTTTGAATGAAAAAGGGTTGCCATCTATGAATCATATTCTAAAAGATGAGCAAGAGCTCAGAGTCTGAGCTGACGAGCTTGAACTCACCTGTGAGATCGATGGAGCAGGGTGGAACACAACTCAAACGAGTTCAAGCTCAACAGCTGTTACTCGTTGAAATTGAGATCGATCTCAAAGCTCTTTTCTTGGCTAAGTTATGATTATACTTTATGTGAATCGGAAAATTTGAATAAGTCCTTAGTAAAGGACCAATTGGACACCTTCTTTCTTTATAAATTCTTTTTCCGACATAATAAACAATAAACTGGGCCATCCTTACGGTTTTATGTGAAGTGAGTCCGAAAAATGCCATGCTTAACAATTTCTGAGATCGATTTTTTTTTAATAATTTGCACCCACTCAAGGGATTTTTATACCCTTTTCATGCCAGAGACACAATGAGTGAATTAGGAAGAACAGAAAGGGTTGAAAAGGAGGTGTCGGTGTGCATTGGTCTTAAATTCATTGCAATGACTGGGAAAGACAGAGTGTTGGAGAGAGTTCCACATTCGCGTAGTACGGCTAAATAATGATCTCATGTAACCAAGTGTTTTCTCATCGTTTTGCATTTGAAACGAGGTATGCCGTTAATAATGGAACACAACATCAGCCAAATGGCCGCCACAACCACGCATACAGGACCATATCCTTTTCATGAAATTTTCCATAACCATAATCGAAAAGTGGCAGCCCTACGTCCCCGATAGTCTCACGAATTCCATCTTTGAGGTCTTGAATCGACGCTGGGCTGTTGGCGTAGACCTTATCTTTCACGTGGCCACAAAGAAAGAAGTCGCAAGGTGTTAAATCACAAGATCTCGGTGGCCAATTGTGATCACCTCTTCGAGAGATAACACTGTCCGGAAACTTTTCCCGTAAAAGATCGATGGTTTCATTGCTTGTGTGGCACGTAGCGTCGTCTTGTTGAAAGTAAACGTTGCACAGATTAATACCATCCAATTCCGGCCATAAAAAATCATTAATCATAAACCGCACCAAACAATCACGCGTTGAGGATGGAGAGGCTTTTCAACAATAAATCGTGGGTTTTCCGAGCCCCAGATGCGACAGTTTTGCTTATTGACGTAGCCTCCGAGGTGGAAATGGGCCTCATCAGTCAAGATGATTTTTCGATGAAATTCCGGATCATTTTGATGCATTTCAAGGACCCAATCAGCAACGACACGACGTTGTTGATGATCAGCCGGCTTGAGATCTTGTGTTAACTGATCTTTATTAGCCTTAAGACCCAAGTCTTTATGCTAAATACGTTGTAATGACGTTTGTGGAATGCCTAATTCCAAAGAACGACGAGGAATAAACAAACCTGGTTTTCTTAACATTGGGCTACAATAGCAATACTCTCAGTTGTTCTTAAGTGACGTGCACGGGTTTGATTCCTTACATCTTTTCATTTCTTACAACTTGTCCCAACAGCTCGAATTTGTCCACCAATTTCTGTATTGCGGTCCGACAAGGTGCTTCACGACGACCCAAAAATGTTTTAGTTTTACGAACCGTCTCTGCCAAATTTTCACCATTTTTATAGTGAATTTCAATAATTTTAATGCGTTGTTGAAGCGTGTATCGTTCCATTTTTATTAATGGCGTAGTTTTTACTTGTCAAATGTCAAAAAATGACAGCTTCAAAAGTGACAGATACTGAGAAAGCGGGCTATTCAAAATAACACCTCTTATTGGAAAACCCTTTAGTTTGAAAATGAGATGGAATATTTGCTGGTTAATGATACCGTGTATGAAGTTATCCGATATTTTTGGCAAAAAGAGTTTTCTCAACTGAGTATGACAGCTGTCAAAAGGCAGTGCTACCAACGTGAAAACACGAAATATATGACCTTGTCGATGCCTATGACAAATAAGTGTTATAGAAACGAGGCATTTTCATGTCGTTTCGGCAACCCTATCCCACAAAAAGCTTGCTTTCATTTGAATGAAAACTAAACTCGTATTATTTGTGGATTATGTGCTTTGCTTATTACTCAACCAATTCATCCCAACCCACCACTGATGGGTTTTCCTGAATAAGAAAGAATATCTTGGTTTTACAAACATGTAAACAAACAAACCTCTACAATCTACACAGGTTACACAAGTGTTTAATTTTTAAGACAAATAATACAAGAAAGAAAAAAAAACAACAACAACAAAAAACAAGATAATGTAATCATTGAAACGAGGTTGTAAAACAAGTCAAACTACAAGGCACGACAAATCTTTTTTTATAGACTCACAAAAACAAATAAAACAACGTGTTGCAATCGACTATGGTTTGTTTTGTTTTCAAAATATAGAAATTAATCTTCAATTTTACTCGTTTTTGGGGGTTTTTATGGGAAATTTGAACTTTCTTATTGTTTTGGGTGCGGTGCTGCTCTTTCCGTTTTTTCTTCCTTTTAAGTAGAACAAAAAGTCGTAAATATCCTCCCTCCCAAGAAATGAACAAAAAAGAAATAAGATATTTTTCAGGGTAGACGCCACATAGACGGAGAAGGAGACACAACACACTTCTTTTCTAATGTCGACAATTCACACCCCCTTAACGCTATTGTACTCGTAATTCACTCAAACCCCTCTTTTGTTGGTGGAGTTGTTGGCCGAATGTTTGGAAGTGTCCTTTATTACGGAATTCCGGCACCAGGGTGTGTAGAATCTAGTTATGCATAGACACATCCGATTCAATAAAAACCCAACCATATAATGGATAATATTTACCCTCTGTGTGATTTTTGAACAGGGGTGGATTTGGTGAGGAGATTAATGTCTCTTTGATTAAAAATTTTGTAACCCAACTTCATTTCAAGTTTTGAGCAAATATAAAGCTCGAATTTTATTCTGTAAATCGCTGAAAATCGAACTGTTTTACGACGACTAGTAAAAAAGATATGTCCCTTAAATAAATTTACCCCTAAATTCTTAGAGGACCTACTGTACAATTTCCGAAACCATGATGGCTTTTAAGCCCTTTTATCATAAAATCAGGTCTTTTAGCTTCAACGTTCAACCTTCGTCTTCTGTTATCTCACCTCAACCATCGAAAGTGCCTACAAATCCCGCCCTGTTCAAATATCAACTCCAATCTCCAATATAATGCAGTCCACAAAAAGGGCAATCAGCCAACATGAAACGCTTTATAAGGATCTCGCGGCATTACCATCAGTTATGTATTTATATGTTTATCCTTTTCTTTCAATGGCAACCCTGGGAGTGGTCTTTGAGAATTGAGATTTAACTCTAGACGGCAAAAAACAGTAATGCGTCGAAGAGGGACTCAGGGACAGACAAAATATCAAACAAATTGCTATTACAGCATGGGTCGGTCGTGTGTGCGACATTTTTCTTAAAAAAAAAAAAAAAAAAAAAATAACTACAAAAAACAAATTCATGTGTGTCCTGTAGGATGGGAGGCGACTATTCATCCTCACAGCCAGCTGCCAGCTTTGTATACACACCCTCCCCCTAGTGTGTAATAAGGGTGTTTGAATTACACTCGCGACATTGCTTCGAGGATGAATCGGCGAGTTAACGAGCATATTCAACTCGCCGCCGCCGCACCCAGTTCATATATTTTATTTCAAAACATACCCCACTCGGGAAACTCGTCGGCGACGATTGTATGTCAGCGGCGCCCTTCGTCCTAGACCGATAGACGATAGGTTAGTATCCTTGTGGAGCCACCACAAAAATTCAAAAACAGCTCATTTTGCTCTCTCTTTTGGCTATTTCGTTGGCCTTTTTTGTTTCATTTGTCTCTATGTGCTTGGCGGTAAAGCTTTGATTGTGAACTGAGCTTACAAGGATTTGAATTGAATCAGTTTGTTGTTGTTGTTGTTTTTTTATTTTTATACAAATTTCTATACATTCTGCGGGACGACACGATGCGGTGCGAATCGAGCTAAGTGACAGTGAGTGTAGAATATTTTCAGAAATTCCAAATGGGTAGTTAGACGTTGAATTTTGTTTGAGTTAGTTAAATTGATTTTATGGAAACGAATTGAAATCAGTTGGTCGCATACCTCTCGACGACGGTGTGTTGAATTGTTTGGTTTTCAAGAATTTTGAATTTTTCAATGTGATGTTTTGAAACTGTCGATGGTTTTCAATGTAAAAAAACAGGATTCAAGTGATTTATGTGCCTTAAAAAAATTATATTTCAGTCGGTTAATCCTCTTCCGGAGAATTAAAAATATTGTTGAATGGTTTGTAAGGGTTTCGGGTTATTTTTAAGAAAAAACAGGACAAAGTGATGGATCATTAAGAAAAAAAACAAAACAAAAAAATTAAAATCATCGTTAAGTGTATCTGAGTCATCGATGATTGTTGAGGATTGTGATGTAAACATGTTTTGTTGTTGCTGGTTGCAGGCAACATTTTTGTGTTCTCTTTATAAATGAAGGTACATTGAGTGTGATATTGATGCTGTGAGGTGACCAGCGTTAGAACCTTGCTCCGATCGGAGCAAATTTGCTCCACTTTTAGGGAAAAATAAAAATCTACTCCGACGCTCCGATTTTTCAAGATTTGCTCCACTTTTTCCACAAGAAAAAAAATTGTATATAGCTTAGCGTTGTTTCTTTGAATAAAATTTAATTAAATAAAATTGTTGTTCCTGAACTAATCTTAATCAAATCAAGACGTTGTTTCCCTTTTATTGAACATTGAAGAGGTTATACCGATGGGTTATGGGCAACCAAAGACGCGACGTGAGATTCATGATGGAATTATTCAATTTCATGGGTAGAATACCGAGAACTGGAATATGTCAAAAATTCCAGGTACTTACGATGTTTATAAGTACTTTGTAGTACTGTTTAATAAAGAAAAGACAGATCAGTACAGCACAAGTAAATGAAAACTGTCAGAGCAAGTTAGAACAGAAAAGATCAGCTCCCTGTTTAATCTTTTTGACAGAATAAAATCAGCTGTTAAATAAATATGTATTCCAAGTCAAATAAAAATTAATAAAATTTTCGTAATATTGAATAGCTTATTAGGGTTTTGCGAGAAATTTTTAATGGACATAGCAGTAATATTTATACATCCTCGGAAACTCGTCCATCGAGATAATTTAAAAAAAATGTTTGATTGAAAAAAAAAATAAAAATAATTTGGCTTTTGAAATTTTGACATATGATAGTTTTCACAAAGCTGCACCAATAAAAAATTAGGTGCAGAAAAAATTGTACTTAACTAAGTTGAACAACTTCATGGAACATAAAATTACAGATTGTAGAGCAAGTTGGGCAAGGTTTTTCCTCATGGAAGACACAAACGTTTACTTTTTCTTTTCTGTTCTTTTCTGTGCGGAACAGATTTATTAAACAGACCTGTGGCGTTTTTAATTGGCAATCTGGAAGTTCAAAAAAGCATTCTGAATGCGTTCAATTGGGCAAAAGTGACAGTTCTGATGCTGAAAAGAAGAGAATTCCCTCCTGATTTTAAAACCAGAATGCTTTTTTTCCTGATTCCAGTTAAACCGCCACTAGTGTATTTAAGAAATGAATACACCCACTTCGAATTTATTTATACATAAGAAAAAAGTCTGAAGCTTGGTAAAAATTTTAAAAATACGACAACACTACGAACTGCGGTGTGACCAAGGACGTGATGTTGTTCATCTCAGCAACTTGTATTTTACAAAAAGAAGGGAGTTTTTTACATCGGCGAAATGTCCCATGCCTCACTCTATTTTACCGTTTATATGCTCTAGTGAAATAGCCAGTTGCATTCCTCCCCTTAAGATATTCCACCGTAATACCCGCGCCTCCAGGAATGCCCATCAGTTCACCCTTGAGCCCAACTTCGGACTTACAGTCATGTACAGAGAATCGTTCTTTACCCGTACTACGCGAATGTGGAACTCGCTTCTACACTCTGTCTTCCCCAGCCATTGCAATATTCAAGAATTCAAAACCAATAATCACCGACATCTCCTTTGACATCCTTTATCCCTTCCCTAATACTCGTACTGTACTCTTGGCATATAAAAGGTAATGAAAAAAGCCCTTGAGTACGCGTTGATTATAAAAAAAAATACAGGAATACAGCTAGGTTGACATTTATTAAAGAAATTTCCCTGAAAGGTAAAGATCTTCTTCTTGTTACAAATCTACTCCGAAAATTTTGCATTTGCTCCACTTTTTTTTCAAATTCGCTCCGAAATTTTAAAACTGAGGTTCTAACCCTGGAGGTGACCTGTGTTCCATTTTCAATACTTAAAAAAAGTGATGATGAAAAGAACTCAGATCGATAAAAACAAAAAATTAATTTTGCAAATCCGGTGCCAATAAGAAGCGACGAATTAAAAAATTATATGGACATAATGGACGAAGATTTTTTTATTCTAAAAAATAAATAAAATAATGTTTGGAAAGTGATGATCTGATAATGAATTGTTTTTTAAGAAAGAATGTCGAGATGAAAGTGAAAATCGGTGTCTGTCTCAATATTGTGTAGCAATTTAATAAAGAAAGCACAGAAAATTGATCCTTTCCTATTTCTTTAGCAACATAAAGGGTTTTCCAATAAGAGGTGTTATTTTGGTATTCAAAGAAAAATGGCATTTTTTGAGATAAATGATCGGATGTTTAGTTCATTATAAAAAGGAAGGTATGCCGTTAATAATGAAACACAACACGCTTACAGGATCATATCCTTTTCATGAAATTTTCCATAACCAAATCGCAAGTGGCTGCCCTATGTCCTCGATAGCCTCACGAATTCCATCTTTGAGGTCTTGAATCGACGCTGGGCTATTGGCGTAGACCTTATCTTTCACGTGGCCCCAAAGGAAGAAGTCGCAAGGTGTTAAATCACAAGATCTCGGTGGCCAATTGTGATCACCTCTTCGAGAGATAACACGGTCCGGAAACTTTTCCCGTAAAAGATCGATGGTTTCATTGCTTGTGTGGCACGTAGCGCCGTCTTGTTGAAAGTAAACGTTGTCCAGATCAATACCATCCAATTCCGGCCATAAACAATCATTAATTGCTTGTTGCCAGTAGCCTCCGAGGTGGAAATGGCCTCATTCAGTCAAGATGAAAATCCGGATCATTTTGATGCATTTCAAAGACCCAATCAGTAAAGACACAACGTTGTTGATGATCAGCCGGCTTGAGTTCTTGTGTTAACTGAACTTTATAAGCCTGAAGAACCAAGTCTTTATGCAAAAATTGGTGTAATGACGTTTGTGGAATGCCTAATTCCAAAGAACGACGAGGAATAGACAAACCTGGGTTTTCTTCAGCACTTTGGGCTAGAACAATATTCTCAGTTGTTCTTGAGCGACGTGCTCGAATTCGTCCACCAATGTCTGTATTGCGGTCCGACAAGGTGCTTCACGACGACCCAAAAATGTTTTAGTTTTACAAACCGTCTCTGCCAAATTTTCACCATTTTTATAGCGAATTTTAATAATTTAAATGCGTTGTTGAAGCGTGTATCGTTCCATTCTTATTAATGGCGTAGTTTCTACTTGTCAAATGTCAAAAAATGACAGCTTCAAAAGTGACAGCTATCGAAATAGCGGGCTATTCAAAATAACACCTCTTATTGGAAACCCCACTGACTTCGGCACACTCTTCCCTTATATTTTTGCCATGTAAATATTTCTTAAATTCGCTGAAATTCTCGATCCATTCGTTTATTTCTCAAAATTCCCATCTTTGGGCTGTTGCTGCAGCTACATACTTAAGCCTCTTGAATGGTAGACAAAAATGAGCAGTAAGAATAATTTGTGACAAAGACATCATTAACTCATTCATTTCTTTGGAACGCCGTCGTAACGTTTCTTGTCTCCCCTCGTTTTATCGTTACTTATGCGGAAATTGCCAGTTGCATTCCACCCCTTAAACAATTCAAACGTAATACCCGCGCTTCCAGGAATGCAGGAATGCACATCAGTTTACCCTTCGCCTCAGCCCAACTTCGGTCGTACGCTCAAGTATAGAGAATCGTTTTTTAGCCGTACTACGCGAATGTGGAACTCTCTTTCACACTCTGTTTTTCCCGATCATGGCAGTGTTCAGGAATTTAAGACCGATGTACACCGGCCCTCCTCTCCAACCCCTTCTATGTTCTCTACTATGTTCTCTAAATTAAAATCAAAACAACGAATACCATCAAACAAACATATTTCTCAAAACATCCTGCAGAATTTCTTATCACTTTACCAGCAACTAATTTTGCAATCAACTTTCTTGACCTAGGTTAACCATTTAAAAATATGTTTTCGTTCATTGCCCGTTCTCACAAAAACAAACAACACAATTGACAGAAATTATGTGACATAACTAAACTGACAACAGCAAAAACCCTTATCGGCTCTTGAGCCTCGGGGTTATCAAAGAAACCAAAATAAAATTCATAAATCATATTTTTATTTCAATTCCAAACATAAAAACAACATCAACTGAAATTAACGAAAAAAATGACAATGTCTCTGCAACAAAATGCAACTCTCTTCTCTTCTATTGTCAAATTAAGAGAACTTCCTCCTTCGTTAAGTCATTCTCAATTCAAGAGAAATATAAAACAAAACCTTCGTTAAGTGCATCTTTTTTTCCGTTGAGAATTTATAAACAAACGTTTAACGATCAGTGTTAGAAAAGATCTCGTCGAATGCGGTGTTTTTGTCTCTTGTATGGTTTTTCATACGAACTCGGGTTTTGTTTATGTTTTCAATTAGAGATGAGATTATAACAAAAATTACAATTGATTGGTTAGTGTGATGGTAAAATAAACCAAAATCGATTTTCGACGAGCTGAAACACAAACAAAAATTTAAATTTGAAAAACCGCCTACAATCGAAAACGAAAACTGGATGCAATTATTTTTATTCCGGAATTTATTTTAATTTGAAATTCAAAAGACAAGTGCAATTTCAATTTCATGAATTGTTAACCCGTGGATAGACAGACAGGCAGGCGGACATAATTGTTGTCTTTATTTGCGGTGGTGGCGGCTACGAAACGAACCCATTGTAATGTCTCGAAAGACACAAAATATAAAAAAAAAGAAATATCTCTCCCATTGTTGTTGTTAATTTTGTTGCCGGGAATACAAATTTGTATCTAATGGATAGACAACCGTCCACAACGATGAATACAGCGATCGCGAAGTCTGTAATCAATGTGCCTCCGTTTTTTGTTTGTCGGAAATTGATAATAATTCAAAGTTGATGATTTTGCAAAAAAAATCCAAAAGAAAATCAAGCAACAATTATGTTCTTTATCTTAAGTCGCTCACTCACTTCGTTTGTGTATCTATAAATTGTATCTTTTGATTGTGCGCGCTGCAATTAAGATCACAGTTTGTTTGTGTAGTTTTAAGCGTCGCGTCGCGTCGTCATCGACTTCAATGTTATTGCATTGAAACGATCATCAGTGAATTTGCAAACGATAATTATTGGATACGGGTGCTGCTTGTGCTTATATGATCAACAAATCAACACAAAAATCAACAAAACTATGCTTCTTAGAGATTCATTATTGTGTCTATCTGTGATTAGTGTGGAAAGAGTGTTGCAATGGTAAATGGTGCGTTGAAAAGTGTTGCAAGTGGCTTGAGGCGGACATGCTGCTATGCCATGGAATAGAAGGCTAACAACCCTTTGGAAATGTTGATTTTCTCGTTAATCTCAAATTTGTATCTTATTTTCTTGTTTTCGTTTGACTTGCGGGTTAATTGCACAATTTTGTGGATTGTAGGATTTTTGTGTTGGACTTTTAATTGAACTGCGGACCCTTTAGGCTTGTTGGTTGCTCTCAAATTTTTCATTTCATACTGACCACCTGTTTGCAGGTTGAAACCTCATGGAAAGAAAATCTAACAGTAAATTATGGAAGTGTTGAAAGTATTGTGCTTCTTAATAGTCAATTAGAAAAACAAATATGGTTAATATATCGCAACAATATATCTATTTCAGAAAATTCCTTCCTTAATGTCTTAAATTTGTCTCGAATGTTTATAAATTGACTTTCGATGTAAATTTCGTTTTTTTTTTTCTGAAAGCGAAAAATCGATAATGTTTCCATTCCATAGGGCGAATTATTTATGCAAAACCTACACACGCACATAAATTTAATATTCATTAAAAATTCGTTTTTTTTTATCAATTTTATTTATTTGATTCGATTCGATTGATGATTGTGACCTTGTTCACGTACAATTCATAAATGTCAGTGGTTGTCTTTGAGATATTGCTTTATTTTTTCAACTTAAATAGAAATATCGATATCGAACTATCGAAGAGCAAAAAACTCTCTTGGCGTGTTTTGCATTCGGAATAAAATGCGTTCGCTCTTCTGTCATTTTGAGACATTTGTTAAATTGAATATTGTAAACAAATGAATCGATAAAACTAATCTTTAAGCAGACGTGATTGAAATTTATAATACACAATCGCAGTTTATCGAATTTGAATCTACAACTTGTTTATTGAGGTTTATTAATAGGAAATGAGTAAGTTGTTGGAAGGCAGACGATGAAAAAATGCTTTCTAAGAAAGTGTGCTGGGTGCAGTGGTAGATAGTCGATTTTGAGTTTTGTTTATACTTTTCAATCAAATTATTCAGCAGGATTGATGATTATCTTAGTTCTATGTTTTTCTATGTTATTACAAATGGAATTTCTTCAACTATTTCTTGTATGCAGGCTTCTTTTTGGACGCTTAACACGTTCGAAGACCTTTCGCTGTTACTTCTTGTTATATTTCAAGATTCTATGTTTTTCGATGTTTTTTTCAAGTTGATTTTTTCGACGAAATATACAAAAAAATAGCTACAACATTACCTGCATAATTTGTTCTTAAAGTTGATTTTTCGATTAAGTCAATATTCAACGCGATCATATATCAAGTTTCCAAAATAGTCTTCATGATTAGATGTCTACAAATTTTGTATTGGAATTTTCATAACTCATAAGCTTTCATAGGACTTTTTGTTCTCTTTCGAGAATTCAAAATTTTCGATTTTTAAGCCATAGTTCGCAGCGCCATCTATTGGGCAATAACGGAACTAATAAAAAACGTGCCTCACAAAATAAATGAGTTAGTTGCACTATTTGCCAACAGATGGCGCTGCAATATGTGGCGAAAAATCGCATTTAGAATTTTTTTACAAAAATGCAATTTGACAGCCAACGGAATATCCTACGAAGGAAATCGAGTTGACATATATGAAAGCTTATGAAAACCACTAGATACACAAAATTTATAAAAGCAAGAGAAGACTCTGAAGCTGTTTTAATTTCAAGATCAATGGAATACTCTCAAATAAGCCTCCCATTTCAGACCCCATTGGGCTTACTCTTACTCTCTATAATAAATTAGCAACTCTTTCAATGAATTACCATCAATTATATCGCCTTTGGGATTCTATTAAAACGTCACAAAAGTTGCATCCCAACTGGTGTTTGCCCCCAAAGACATAGGTATACAACTGTCACTAATTGACATCTTTCCACATCCGATAAAACATAAATTTTACCATCCGAATTATTGCACACGCACGTAATTTATCAAACCTTAAACAGACATGAGCACTTAACCAGGCGATAATTACACCCAAGAACGAACAAGTTGTATAAGTCTGGCTTCTATATATGCTCTAACAAACGTTGTTATGTATATGAGTGTGCACCTGCATTGCATCATGAGACGATCCCGCATTGAAATCTTCTCGTAAATAATTACACCGGCCCACTTTCTTGGAGAGTTACCTTGCAATAGTCTTTCTTCCAAGCGTTCGTCTTCATAAACACAGACTGGGTTATTCAATTTTACTTCAATTAAATATAATTAAGTTATAAGGACACTTTCCATTTGAGAGTGCCATGCCTTAAGGTTCAAGTAAGGAAGTGTCTTCCTCTTTTTTTGTCTTGAGAGTGGATAAAAAGAAACAACGTGTTTAATTTAAAACCCACGTGTCAAAAAAGACAGATGCAAGGAGAATCAAGAGCAAGAAATTCCGGAATTTATTTGCTTTTGATAAATGCGGTCATCTGCAGGACATGTGTGTCTCTGTCTTGTGTTTGTCGACCGTCTTTAATACAACAAAAATAGCCTCCTGTTCGGTTATGAAGCAGATGTACGAAATAGTCGAAAAAATTTCAAAAGACGATAACATCTCTAACCATCATTTATATGAGCCTCATAGATGCACTGATTGTATCTTTCACGCTCAACGCACAGATCCACCCTCTTCGACTCTCCCTCAATGTAGGTTTTCTTTTTTTTACTGTTGTTTGCGGGAATGGCTGTGTAATGCGGTTATCTCTAAGCCCCTCGGTAGTCTCTGGTTTTTGTTAAATAAGTTGAAGAATTCCTTGAGTTCGAGTAAAGCGGTTATTTCTATTATTTCAATTAAAATTGCAATTTTCTATTTCCTTTAGTCTAACCGACAATATGAGCGTGTATCTTGCACACATATCTGAAGGTTTTCATTGAGCAGGAAGACATTTTTTAGCAGCTTCAAGTTTTGTAGTTGTAAGAGACTTCGTCACGCTGCTTTAAGCTGTGATTAAGTTGACAGTAATTCATTAAAATTAATTGTCGTTGTTGTTGTTGGGTGTTAATGTGTGGCGTGAGTTTTAAATTTATTTTTGTTTTTTTCCCAGTTTGAATGGAAGTCGATAATTTCATGCAAAATGTGCAACAAGTGTCCATACCCACTCGTTGATTTTTTCCAAAAAGTATTTATTAAAATCGAATAAATATGGAAATTGACTTGAAGAATAATGGCCCATTACACTGGCTAGGCTTTTAATTTAACAAAATCGATAAGCGAATGTGAGGGAGTCGATATTCATTTAAAATCGTAAAAAATGAATTGAAATGGAGACATGTTCATTTATGAAATTATTATTATGAGATAATGATTTTGAGAAGTTGGGCGATTTTGTTTGCTTAAAGCTTGTCTAGACTTTATTCAGAAGCTTGATTTTATGGTTTTTTGAGAGCCGTAGATAATTTGGTTTATTTTGATTGAAGCACGTTCTTGCGAAATCATGTGAACAGTGCGCAAGCCTTTTAACTGTAACAATGCAAACAGAAAAAAAAATGTTCTACTTAGGTACGTTTCTAAAGGGTTTTTCAATAGGGACGCTAGCGCTACAAAAGTAGATCGATAGGGACAGCAAACGACGCCATATTTTTTCCCGCTCTCTTTACATTTCTCTTCAGCCATTTCATCATAGAAAGGTAAACGATCCAACAACGAGTCGAAATTATTAAAATTAACTACCGGAGTCAGTGGTCAACACTTTAAGAGCGCTACGTACAATTTATGGTCGTCATAATTGTCCTGCCAGATCAACAATTGAGCGTCTAGTGGAAAAATTTGAATCCACAGGCTCAGTACAAAATGTTCCCGTGCCAGTGAGACAAAGAAGTGCCCGTAGTGTCGAGAATATTGCTGCCGCTAGCGCATCAATTGCGGAAGACCCAAATCAGTCTCTCACACGTCGTTCTCAAGCGTTGGGCATCTCTGTGACGTCGTTGTGGCGAATTTCGCGAAAAGATCTTGGCCTACATCCTTACAAGATCAAATTGACGCAAGAACTGAAGCCGCTTGATCACCAGAAGCGTCGTATGTTCGTGAATTGGGCTGAGCAACAACTTGAAAATGATCCGGATTTTCATCGAAAAATCATCTTCAGCGATGAGGCTCATTTCTGGCTGGATGGCTTCGTCAATAAGCAAAATATGCGTTATTGGTCAGGCAGCAATCCACATGTGCTTCACGAGGCACCATTACATCCCGAAAAAATCACTGTTTGGTGCGGTTTACATGCTGGTGGTGTCATTGGGCCGTACTTCTTCCGTGATGATCAAGACCGGCACGTTACTGTGAATGGGAATCGCTACCGCTCAATGCTAACCGATTATTTTTGGAATGAATTGGATGATATGGACTTGGACGATATGTGGTTTCAACAGGACGGTGCCACATGTCACACAGCGGGCCAAACAATCGAATTATTGAGAACGAAGTTCGATGAGCGCATTATCTCCAGAAATGGACCTGTGAATTGGCCGCCTCGTTCATGCGATTTAATGCCGTTAGACTATTTTCTGTGGGGCTACGTCAAATCTATGGTTTATGCCAACAAGCCAGCGACGATTGATGAACTTCGTACGAATATCGAACGTGAAATTGCAGCAGTATCGGCCGATTTATGCTTGAAAACCGTCGAAAATTGGGTTCAGCGTCTGGACTTCTGCAAGCGTGCCCGTGGTGGCCATGCAAAAGAAATCGAGTTCCATACATAATGTAGCGTTCCTATTGAAAAACCTTTAATTTCTCTCGGTTGTGTTGATCTTGACTTAAACTTTCTATTGAATTCTACCACTGTTCGAAATGACTTGTCTTTTTCAGAATTCCAATATTGCGATTTTTTGGTACAGCTTGCAGCGCCATCTATTGAATAGTAGTGGATCTAACTGCATACATTTCTCTGTTTCAAAAAAGAGTTAGTTCTGCTATTTCTCAATAGATGTCTCTACAATCGGTGGCGAAAAAATGCATGAACAAAACGACCCATGAAGGAGATCGACCTGCCATACATGAACGCTTATGGACATTCCAAATTTGATCTCGTAGTTCGGCTGAAAACCCTTTCGAATAAAGCGACTTGTTTTCGACATCGTGATCTTTACTTTGTGAAGCTTGTTCAGGCGAAGTTGTTAGCCTTTATCGTGCTAATCAAACGGCATTTAAAAAGTAAATGTTTACGAGTTTTCATCGCCGATATCGAGTTGGAAAAGTGCGTTCTCCCAATAGCTTCGCTTGAACGCTGTTCTTTTATTGAATACCTTATAAGGATTTTTAACCTCTGGTGGACTCACAGCCAGTGTCGTGTTGTCTCAACAAAATATCGAGAGGCAAATTTGTATACATTTTTCTATGAAATTTAGAACGCCCTCCTTTAGGTACCGATAAAGTCAAATAGAGACACACTCAACTCAGCAAAAAGACTTAACTTGCATGTGACACTCAAAAAACTAGCATCTGTTCGATAACAACTCATTTTTTTATCACTTTCGACTTTACTAAAAGAAAGAAGAAATAATTTATGAAGGTCCAACTAATCACACTCTCCTTAGCCAGATGTTCCCAAATCGAATTGCATTTACCTACCGACTCCATTCCAATCCACCCGTCCTATTTTTTTGTTATTACTTTTCCATGTTAGCACATTCCACTAGTCAAGATAAATAAATAATAAAAATGCATTCCATACGCCCTATTTAAAATTTCACATGTTAAAAAAAAAAAAAAAACTATGGACAGGAAAAAAAATTCCAAAAATTCTTGTTCGTTCACTCGCCATTCCATCCGCCCGTCCATCGTCAGTCGTCACCATAAGGCACTCACTAGAGAAGTCGGAGGTGCTACTCAACTCATACTCGTTTGATTTGAAAACTATTTCACTTCCCGATATGGCGAGTGAGGGATACAAATTAGGGTGCTGTTGGCAATTTGTGTCTGTCCGTTTTCCAACAAGCGAGTATGGCATAACATTCATATTCTATAAAAGCCTGCATGTTTGTGTCCTCTGGTGTTGTTCAATTTTCATTTTATGTCATTAAAAGGGGGCTAACTGGAGGGTATTGTGCTTTTTATTTTGTTGCAACATTTAACTAGGAGTACTGAACTTCTTTGTTTGGGGAACACAGGAACTAAATGGGACCAAATGTCATTACGAAAAAGTATGTAAATGTTGCACATTGTTTGCATAAATTTAAAATCAAAATTATCAACTGGACATTGGGTATGAAGGCGAAGAAAAGAACTAAAAGCCATGGTTGCCATGTGTCTGAAACAAAATTTGTTTCTGAAATCCTTAGAAAGCCAAGAATTTGTTTCAATTTGTCAAAATTCATACAAGGCGGTCTTTTAATTTGACCCTTCAAGTAGCTTTGCAACACTTGCAACTCATTCAATTGTCAGTGAAATTTTAGACTCTTGATACTTTCGCAAAGGTTGGATCGAATTGGCAACCCTATAAACTCATTTGCCAACTCTGTTCTTCTTCATTAAGTCAGACATGCCATTGCAGCATAAGCAAATGGGCAATGGGCTTAATTAACATTGTGTTAGGTACATTCTCCTCGCTCTTTACAAGCAACTAAATGCGCGACTCCTTAATGTTATGTTCATTTGGCAACAGAAATTGTCTTCTGATGTAAATTTTATTTCCTGAATTAAATAGCACTTTTCGCACAAGAGAAAAATAAAAACAACTGTTTGCCAGCTCAAAATAAAATTATTGTTCATTTGGCATGTCGCATGGGACCATCAATTTCTCTTCACCTGGTCATTGGCTCCAGATGTTATCTATACCTATAGTCAAGGTGAGGTTCTAAATCCCTTTTGATGTAGTTTGACATCTATAACACTATTAGGGGAAAAACACTATATCCTTACACAACTAGGGACCAGACACATTGGCAGGATAATCAGGACAAACAAAAAAAAATACAAGAACAGCTGATATGATGATGAAGTAAAATAACTCTAGGTCTATAGAGCAGCAGCAGAGAAGATTGAATTAAATCCTGACCCAATATCCTCGACAAGGATATTTTCTCGTCATTTTAAATAGTTTTAGTTGTTGTGTTGTTGTTTTGTTTTTTTGTTGTTAATAAGCAGGATGTTGGTACAACATGATGCCGGCTGCTGTTCTGCTGTGAATAACAAGGTTTCAAAATTATTGAGTTAGGTTGGAATTATGAAAAGTATGCTGGTGCTCTGGTCCGTGTCCTGGAGGCTGGATAATGATGTCAGATGCAAAACTTAATTAATGTTTCGAGGTTGTTTTGGAGAGGCGAATGAGGGATGATGTTTTGGGTTTGTTAGAAAGTGATCGATTTATTTTGTTACAGGAATGATGGCGGAACATTGAATAGTGTTCAAGAAGTGTGTGTGTGTGTCTGTGTGGTATTAAATATCATGATATTTAGTTTTATAGGGGCCTTAGAGTGCCATCAATTAGGTTCATATGGCAGGATAATGTGTTTGAAGAGCATATTACAAGTTGTTGCTTGAGTGGTTTTAGCATCATGGTTCATGGTTAAAGTGAAAATTAATGACCCTGATTTGGTTCTTCTTCCTTCTTATCATATCTCGACTATTTGACACTCAATTTAATGCAACTCTGCCAATAAAACTTTTATTACAAGTTTCCCTAAAGAAAATCAAAATTAATTTAACAACATCTTTCGAGTCATTCATCCAAAAATAACCCCTCTTAAGTGCTATCACTGTAAGATCTGTGTCAATAACAAAGCTATTAAGTTCTCTAAATCCGACCATTAAGTCCCGCCACAGATAAGCCAGAAACCTTGACTTGATTTCTTAATTTTTATATTTTGTTGACTATCGAGTGATCCAAGTACCGATACACATGAATGGTAGGTAATTTACAAAGTCGACAACACAACAACTTGCAACATGATCAGAAATCACCATCAGGCTTAAAAAAAAAAAAAAACAAAAACAACTGAACCAAATTGTAAGCAATCTGACCAAAGCTGCTATGTCAGTGTCAGAGAGGCTATAGATGCACGTAGGAGGCTTCATGTTTGTTTAAAGTTATCAATTTCCAGAGCTAGTAATTAACTTTCACGTTGAATTAGCTCTCACAAGTTTTTTTTGTTTGTTTTTGAGTGCCCTGGTGTCACTTTCAATCTTGATCTTGATGATCTTGTCAATCCTGTCCATGACATCACACCACATATTTTTGTTTTATTTTTTTTTCTTTGTGGTTTTGAGAGGGACCCTATTGAGAAGAAAACAAAAACGTCTTAATATGACTTTTATGACCATAACGAACATTTTTATCAAATTAAACTGACAGCAGTGTTTTTCTTTTTTTGTTCTTGTTCGAAATTAATGATTTATACAAATCCCATTTCAAAATTAAAAGAGAAGTTTGATTGTATGTTACGGGCTTGGTGCTTCTGAAAATCGAAAAAAAAAAATACAAAAACTATAAAACAAAAAATTTAAATAAACACACAGACAAGTTGATAGTAATCAAGAGTAAAGCTTTTTTACGAGGCAAACGTGCTCTTTAACATAATTTGTGTATGAGGTTGTAAAATTTAATTTTCTTTGATATTTTTTTTCTAAAGGGATTAGGCAGAGGTTGAGTTTGTCAAGTTTAAGGTTTTTCTGATTAAATCTGACAAAAAAGGAAGTAGATCCGAAATGAGATATGCTAATATTGATTTTATTATTTAGCTTTATCGGCGTTTGTAATTAATTGTATTTTGTTGTTTGCATAAATTTAAAAGAAAATCGATAAATTTTGTTTATAATTTAATTAGCATTTTGAGTTAATTTTTTGCCCCTTTTTTTGGGATGCTTAAAGAAATAAATCTGAATTTTGGAGAAAAATGCTTATAAACACAATAACAATTTTTTAAAAGTGTTTTTGATTTCACTTTTTGTAAGGTTATTTTACTTACTTAAGGTGGCGGCACTACAGTCCGTTGTGGACTTGGGCCTCAGTCTCCGCCAGCTAGCGCGGTCTCTAGCTAGCTGTCTCCAGTTTTGCACTCCAAGTTGATTGAGGTCCTCTTCCACTTGAGTGCGCCACCTGAGTCGCGGTCTTCCTCTGCTCCTACGTCCTCTTTCCGGGCCGGCGCATTGGTGTCCATCCGCTCTAAATGACCGAGCCATCTGAGTCTCTAGACCTTGACCCTTCTGGCTAGTTCGCTGTTATGTGTTCTTCGCCATTCCCCTTCAATGCACACGGGGCCAAAGATGACCCGAAGAACTTTCCTCTCGAAACAGCCTTAGGCACTTTCATCCGATTTTGTCAAGGTCCATGCTTCTGCACCATACAGCGGGAATGGGATGATGAGTGTGTTGTACAATTTTACCTAAGTTGCTCGAGAGAGGGCTTTTCCACTTAATTGCTTTCTAAGCCCAAAAAAACAGCGATTAGCAAGAGTTATTCTTAGTCTGATCTAGGCGCTGGTATTATTGCCCGTGTTTATAGCAGAGCCTAGCTAGACAAACTCCTCTACTACCTCGAAGTTGTAAGCGTCTATTGTGACGTTCTGTCCGAGCCATCGGATTTGGGTGTTCTTCCTCGAAGACAGCATATACTTCGTTTTTCCCTCATTTACTGCTAAACCCATTTTTGCCGCTTCTGTCTCAATTCTCACAAAGGCACCATTGACATTACGCTGTGTTCTTCCCATTATATCAATATCATCGGCGTACGCGAGAAGTTAAATAGATTTTTGGAAGATAATGCCGCTGGTGTTGACGGTGGAGTTCTGCACTATCTTCTCAAGAACGATGTTAAAGAAATCGCACGACAGTGCATCGCCTTGTCTGAATTCATTTTTTGTCGTCGAAAGATTCCGTAAGCTCGTTACCAACCTTGATGGAGCAGCGTGAGTTCTGCTTCGTCATTTTGCACAAGCGAACGAGTTTGGCAGTGATGCCAAGACTAGAAATATAGCTTTATACAGTTCTGTCATACGCGGCCTTAAAATCGTTCAAAAGGTGTTGGGTATCGATTTGGAGTTCATAGGTCCAGGATCTGCCGCAAGGTGAAAATTTGATCGATGGTTGACTTTCCTGGCCTGAAGCCACATTGATAGGGACTAATCAGACTGTTGTCGAAAGGCTTCAGACGTTCACATATTACGACAGCGAGGATCTTGTAGGCGATGTTAAGTAGACTGATTCCTCTGTAGTTAGCGCAGTTTAGAGGATCTCCCTAAAGTAAAGTTATCTACTGGTCAAATTTCATAAGTTTTTTCCAAAAACTTTTGGGAAAATACGAAACATTTATGTTGAACGAAATATCCCTCTGGCGATCTAGGTGATCTGGTGTCTTATCGTCTTTTGAGCCAATAACTGTCAAATTTCATCAACGGATGGCAAAGATTTTGTCAGATTAAAGCCTCATTTTTTTCCGTTTTTTTCTAGATCAATTTTCGGGATTATCTGGGATCATTTAGGACGAAATATCCATCTGGTGACCTAGACTTGTACCTTATCTCTTATTGAGCCATTAATTGTCAACTTTCATCAGCGGATGGGAAAGATTTTGACGGATTTAAAACTCCATTTTTTTATTTAGAACGAAATTATCTTCTGGTGACCTAGAATCGTGTCTTATCTCTATTGTCAATCATTGCAAATTTATCAGCGGATGGCAAAGTTTTTGAAGGATTAAAAATATCCTTTTTTATTTGAAAGTGTTTTCGATTTTCGGGGAAATCCGGTTACATTTAGAACAAAATATCCCTCTGGTGACCTAGATCCAAATCTTATTACTGTCAAATTTCATCAGTGGATGGGAAAGATTTTGACGTATTATCGAAGAACCTCGTTTTTTCCCTTTTTTAAGTGTGTTATTAGTTTTCTAGATCGATTTTTGGGGCGATCGGAGTTAGGAAACTGAGGTGATTCGTTCAAAGTGAGTTTCAACAAAATTTTGAACATGTCTCTCCTGAACATATTGGCTTGGCAGCTTCAGATTATGTCTAAAAAAAGAAAGAGTAGGCTGCATTTGCATTCTAATGATTAAAAAAAAAAATTTGATCTGATGTCACTCCACCCATTGACTTTCCAATTAAACAATTAGATTCATTGTCTAAGCCTACATTCAGACAGCCACCCATCTTCAATTGAAAATCTGAAAATCCAAATTTGGAATTCTCAAAAAAAAAAAAAAAATAAAAAATAATTTAAAGAAAGAAGATTGCTTGATTAATTGAGTAAACATTCTTTTCTGTTGATAAATCAATTTCCATTCTGTCATTTTTCTGTCGTTTCCCCTTCTTAAACGAATTACATGATTTTTGAGTGTTCATTGATCACTCCATTTTGGTAAATTGAGATTTTTGTGTTCATCTTAATTTCAATTAAAGGGAAAACATTATTGAAATCAGATAGTTTCAATGACCCATTGTATGATCTTCACAAAGAAAAATCAAAAACTCTAAAAAGAGGGGCGGATTGTTGAGGCACACATAAGTACCTACATCATGTTGCTGAGTACCGTAAAGTCGTTGAAAAACAAAGATGTTCCTTGAAAAATTACTCGAGAGCTGAAGCACTGATAACCCTTTGTGTTTTGTATTAATTTTAGATGTTTGAATTAGAATTGAGTGGCATTTAAGTGTGACATATGCAGTAGAGTTTTTAGGTCGTTCTTATCTCAATTTCAAATTTCATGATGTGATTTCAAAATCGAAATGAAAGTTTTTGAACTCTCAAACGGATTTTTAATTACTTTTTCCTCTCCCTCCACCTTCAATTCGTTCTAACAGTTCACCATTGATTTCCATATCCCTAAACTGTATCCTGTTTATGCTTACGCTGACAGATTTATTGTTCTTAGAAAACTCAACACTGACACTGACTCCACCATACAGGGTGAGTCACGATGACTCTAACAGCCACACTCCATTGCATGCGTTAAGATTAAATTAATTTATTTTTTATTGCTTTGTCTTCAATTTTTTCCTGCGCCCAATCAACCCAACTTGTGCTACAAAACAAATGAAAACAACAACAAGTGTCTGTGTGTCTTTGTTTCAACGATTCGATTTATCTTTTGTGCAACTTGCAAGCAACCAATTGACCTTAGGACTCTTGCGACGGCGGCGACGACACGATGACAGCAACTTCTACGACGACTTCGACGTTCAGCCAAAGACTATTAAATTTAGTCCATTAAGATAAGTTTAAGATACCGCAAGGAGGGGAAAACAAGCACAATTTAATGGAATAATTACACTAGCATTGCGTAGAATGCAGTGTACAGCAATGTCACTACTTTTAAAGTAGATAGTTGTTAAAAACAAAAAACAAGGAAATGTCGCATTTAAAAGACAATCGACAAAAAAGCAAATGATTGTCGTACAATTAAACAACTACCTAGGCTTTTGACATTTCTCATACTCGTGTACGAGTCAAATGACAATCATGACAACTACAACTACTTGAGAGAGATAATGACAGATGACTTGTCACTTCCTATCGTCGTAAAATATTGTCAAAGCTGAAAAAGCGCTCTTGACAGTTGACTTCCCTCTTGTGAGATTTTTTTGCTGCACCACCCTATACTTGAGAATTTTTCTCACTTGACAGTATTGACACAATCTGAAGGGCTGCCACTTTCAACTTTGTGCATATAACGACAAATCTCGATGTGTTTATTTTGTCAAACGATAAATGTCATATGAGTGTCGCTATGGCCTAGTGCTGAATGCTGATAATCGTATATCGAAATAAAGTCGATAACAAATTCGTTCGTTCGATAGTCGATGTTCCTTTTGACTGAGCCTCTTAAGTGCAAAATAGAACGTAGGAGTTTGAAGTTCGCAGTTGAGCCGTTTGGCTAGTTCGATGGAAGGAGATGATGGGGACGATGACGTGTTGACACATTCTTTTTTCTCATGTTTGCCATCGACCTATGTCGGACGTCGGTTATCGACTAAGTCATGTCGTGCGCAACTATCGCCTGGCGCCAAGACAATCTCTAGCTGTTCTTTTTCTGTTTCTTTTTTATGCTTGAATGGCGCGGCCTTAAGCAAGATGTTGAATTTTTGATATTCGAATATTTAATTAATACCCAACACTAGAAGTATATGTCTCGAGATTGATGAAAATCGAACTCAAAATTGACCGGTTTCTCGTGTCTGGAGTCTGTTTTGGTTTCGGTTTCGATGCAATTACAGAGTAAGACAAGTGCTAGAGCCACAGCCACAGCATCAGGGAGTCGAGCACATTTGTACCAATATTTTATGGGAGATATTGAATTAAAATGCCCCCAGGACCACCATATTCCGTGATATGAGTGTGTTAGGCGTACTTTGAGGGTTTGGCAATGGTTATTATTAGTAAGAGGTGGCACTGGCACTGCGAATTTGTGTGTTTATTTTTTTGGTTTAGTGGGAGAGGCACTTGAATTAGCATATTTAAGTGGTTGAAAAGTGTGCGAGTTATGTGAGATATTTGTTTGAAATTTCTGTTGAAAGCGGTGAGGTTATTAGCTTTGGTGTACCTAAATGTCATAACTTCTTGAGATTTTATTTTGTTGTTTTGGAAATGAAAGGAACGGTTTTTATGAAGCCTTAAAGTTCAGAAATGAGATTGCATTGTCACGAAAAGTACTGACACAACAAAAAAAAAACCAGTGCCTACACTCCTAGCCTAGAGTTTCCGACGACTTTCCTGCATTTCAAATTGCAACTGTTCACATAATCGTAATTCAAAACCTCGCATCCGCATAAATGAGCCTCTTTCAATTGCCTATTTATGTGAACTTTTACTTTTTTTCAAATTCACGAAAGCAAAATAAAAAAAAAAAAACTGTGTGAGCAAGCTCAGAGCGGTGTAATTTAATCGCTATTCATGCTGTCAAGCTACAAAGCGTTGCGGACTGCATTTGACACACTGACGGAGTTGTGAGACCTGTATCACTGCACTCTCATCCCATCATGCGTCAAGAGTGAATGTAATTCAAAACTCTCACCGTTCGTCAGTTCAAAAGCAACTAAATCTCTGTACCCACAAAAAAATGTTATAAATCATTTTCCAATTTAATCGCAAACTTTTGAGCAAAAAAAAAGACAAAAAACCACTCATGCGGCAGGAAAGAATGTGAAAGTTTGCCTTTTGAAGAAGATTCCTATCGCACGTCGTCCGTCGTCGGTCGGTCTTCCAAGTGGCACCCAAGAGAAGTGCAAATAATTCTCAAAAGTCTCTCCTTCATCAAAGCACAAAACAAACGACCAATAAACTATGACAAAAGGAGAGGTGTAAAGAGGATATTCAAATTTTTTAAACAAACATCTAACACGGAGTGGAGTTTCAGCAAACTCGGTTTCGCGCCTTCGCCAATAAGGCACAGCATCATCTCACATTTAGCTTCACTTCAAGCTACTCAAGACTCTGCTGCTGGGTGCTGGATTATGATGATATGCAATCCATTTAACAAGACTCAAAAGTTGTAAAAAAAAAAACACCAAACTCCTCCAAAACTTCAAGCTCCCAAGTGTCAATTGTGTGGCTTGAGGTTTCCACCAATTTAAGGCCTGGTCTTAGGGGTGTGTATTGGATTTGTCTTTGCAAAATTTTTGATTTTATTCGAACATCTCTTATTTGAGTTTCAAGAACAACAGATTCGATTTTGATCCAATTTGAGAACCTACTGTCCAAGAGGTTTGCAATGAAATTGCATTATTAACATTTTTTTACAATGAAGTTGCTATTTTATTTCTTGTTCAATGAAAACAATTTAATAAATAAATAGATTGCCACGACAGCTCTTGAAGAGCCAAGGCCTAAGTGGCTTACTCTCATCAACAATTCTCTGGGTGCGTGTGAAGAATTGAGGGGACCTACAATTTAACGCCGTTTCCGAACGGCAAAGTTGAGAAGCACTTTTTCATGAGGGATTGATACTCTTGGAAGTTTTGTCAGTTCTTCGCAAGAAGCAGTGCCCGTAAAAGATGAAATAAAAACTATGGGCCCGAGTAGGACTCGAACCCACGACGTTCTGCCTAGCAGCCAACGCACCTAACCACTAAGCTACGGACACTATGAAAACAATTTACTCGCAAACAACTGAACGGATTTTGCCGAAAAGATCGTCAGTTTATTGTTAGCATTTCTTTATCCTTGGGAAGGTAGAGCGCACGTCGCTGGACAATAAAAAAATAGTATATTGTCGATATTCCACTAAAATTTTTGAGTGGAGTGAATTCATTCGACCAAGTTGTTCCCCTTTTATGACTGCCAAAAAAGTAAACCACCAATGACAGCATAGTGCAACTGCGACGGCAAAGAAATTGCGGCAGCAGCGACACCACCAACAACTGTCACCACCAATTCGAAGATTGATAGCATTTGACATTTGACTTTGACATGATCGATGGAAATGACAATAGAGACGATTTTTTCTACATTTGCATTTTCGCGCGAGGCAAGCCTCCGTGCAACTTAACAGTTAGGGAAGTCACTTCCTTGCTGAAGAAGGAGTGAAAAACAAAATCAATATTAATAGTGTCACGCTTAAACTTTTTAGTTTTTTTTTTCGATTATCGATTTTTCAGAGTTATCGAATTGGATTGGTTCGAAGTTCGAAGGAGTGGGATGCAGTATTTATAGATCCTTAACACTATGCAAAAAATAAAGTACAAAAACCATTGCGCCAGACGCTTTGGAATGAATAATGTAGGCGACCAGGTTTAATAGAGTTTTTTTTTGTTGAGATTTTGTTGCATATTTGCTTTGGCTTTGACTAATCTCTCGTTTGGATCGATTTGAAACTTGATCCCGTTGTGGTTGGTTATTTTTTGGTCTTTGGGGTCTTGAAGAACGAGTGCTTTTTATGCTCGTTCTTCATCACAAGTCATGGCGTTGTAGTGTCTAATTGTGTTGTTTCTTGTTTTTGTTTGTTCGAATGTAAGCTTTTTTTGATTTTTGGTAATAAATGAAGTCGTGAGATTTATGGTGTCACTTCGAGTGCACAATGTAGCCATAATGAAGTCTTATGTTTTTTTTTCTGTTGTAGTTGGTTCGATGTTAGATGATGTAATTGAAATTTAGTCAGTATTGTAGTTGATTGGATGCATTTATGCATTTTTTTCTTTTACTGCCTTTTTTGTGAGGCTTTTGTTTTTAAGCTGACATTTATTCCGAAAAATGGGTACAGAGAGGTGGAAACATTTTTTATGGAGATATTAAGACATTTCTGGCAGTGTTTTGTTATGATTTTGTTTCTTTTGGCTTAAGAAATTGATTGAAATATTTAGGGTAATAGATTTTGACAACATAGAGGTCTTTCAGGTTAAGGATTATAAACCCACATTGAATCCCACGAGTAGGTGGAGGTTCCTAGCTTATGAAGAATGGAATGTCAATCTGGAAGGGGCTATCGGCTGTTTACAAAGTGGCTTTCAAATTCAAAAGCTTCAAGAGTTTTTGAAGAGTCTCATAATATCTTCTGTCACGCCATAACAGTCAATTCCTTAACCCAGGCGACTTTTAATAACCGATAAAAATATAACTCATTGCGTTTTCGATTGTCTACTCAAGTGCTTATTTTCCCACACCCCCTTTCTGTCTGCCCTCACTGCCTTCTCAAATCTATTTTTCTTGTGGTGGCAGGTGAAAAATGATTGTGTGGAGTCTAGAAAGTGTTATCCTCAATTACAGCCTCTCTAAACTGTTGTTCCATTAAAATTTCAAACGCCAAACCAACAGACCGCTTCTTGTTTCAACTGTCAAAAACTCATAAATTATAATTTCCCCTCATTGACTTCTCAGTCTTCACCGAAGATGCATCTGATGCCGGGCAACACTCAAGACTAATTTATGTTTTTTTTTTATGATGATTAACGACAATTTAATAAGCAAATTCACTGATGATCGTCGATGTAGAAAAAAAATGTTAAAAATTACACAAAGCCTTAATAAATCATTCGTTCTTGTCTAGAAAACCTCATTTATCAAAAATGAAAATGTGCAATAAAAAAATGCCCAAAACAAAAACATCCAAAGAACTGTAACAAAAACTTAAAAAAATAAAACAAAATTAATTTAAAAAAGTGAAGTCATGTCTGTGGTGCGCCCGCAACAGGCACACGCACAAATCCACGATGGCTACGCGACTATACGAACCCGCGGTCTATGTCGGACGCGAAGTCGTGCTTCGACCTCCTCTGAGAAAATAATCGAACGAACGCGAACTTTGTCGCTAAAGAGCGACTTCAGTAATAGTAGCAGTGGCAGTGGCAGCAGTGCGGCGAATATGATTAACAACAACAATAATAACAACGAAGTCGATTATGCTATCAAACATCCCCCACTGGGTGTCAAAGTCGAGACCCCAACCATCGATGGAGAGCCGCTCTATTCGAGTCCGAATTCGTTGATCCCCTGCACGACGTCATTTCGAGCGCCTTCAGAATCCTCGTCGTCGTCGGCGATGGGTGGCTCTGGAAGTGGCGGTGGAGTGGTTGACTATGCAAGTGTTAAAAAGAACTCGAGGTTCTCCCTGGACTCTCTCCAAAGCAGTGCCACACCAAAAACTCCCGACTACCCGCCCGAGGACAGTATATTTCTCTTCTCCGAGCCTGAATCGCCGCAATATGCCCCATCGCGAGCAGCGATTTCACAGTCATTCGACGAGCTGGAAGCCTATTCACCAGGCAACATCTTCGAAATGCAGGACATGTCCGCATCGGCCATCGAACAGCGTCATCATCGTCCAGCCATGCGATCCAGCACAGTGAACAAGTACAAACGAGCCCACTCGCTGGTCGACAACAAACGGGCATTTCTGAATTCCACGGCGAATTCATCATCCACAGCAACAACACAGTTTTCCATCCAACAGCAGCAACAGCATTCCAAGGATTCATGTACAAATAACGAACCAAAGACAAGTTACAACTTTTACAATTCCCAAACGAACTATTACCAGCCGCCATCAGCAGCGTTCGATATAAACAATCGTAGTTCCAGTGCAGAGATATTGGAAGAACGTCGCCATATGCATCGCCATCGACATCTGCATCGGCAGAATCGTTTGTCCCAAGAGACCGATCGTTCGAGTGATGCAGATGGTCTCCATGATGATGATGACAACGACGACGAAGGAGGATGCGGTGATGCGGATGAGATTTTAGTTGTGCCTTCAGCTATGCCAGTTCTATTGAACAATGATCGACGCTATCACACCTTGGGACACACACGCAGTCACACGGTGGGTGGTCGTATGACTAGTTCGCTACTCTCGGTGAATGGGACAAATAAGTCGGCTGGGAATTTGTATGATGTTGTTGCATTGGATGGCAGCAGTAATAGCGATCGCAATGGTGAAATTAGTCTTGCCCCAGAATATGTGGATCCGTTGGATTTTAAAATTGGATGCCAGACAACGTTGAGGAGTAAACCGATTATTCCGTGGTATGAATTGGCTATTAGAAAGGATTTTAAGAGGCAGAGCTGTCCGCCTATTGGGAATAATATGACCATGACTATTGGCAGAGCCGGAAATAAGGTTTGATATTTTTTTTTTTTCCTTTTTTTAGTACACATAAGTTTTAAGCTTTGTTTTATGAGAGTAGAAAAAAGTGTCACATAACAGCAAATTGTTCCCGGATACAACTTTTACAGGCGACCTATTTTAAGCGATAATCCAAAAAGTCTTCTATCTAAATGGTTTTCCAATAAGAGGTGTTATTTTGATATTCGAAGAAAAATGGCATTTTTTGAGATAAATGATCGGATGTTTATTTCATTATAAAGAAGAAGGTAAGCCGAATGGCCGCTACGAACACTCTTGCAGGATCATATCCTTTCATGAAATTTTCCATAACCAAATCGCAAAGTGGCTGCCCTATGTACTCGATAGCCTCACGAATTCCATCTTTGAGGTCTTGAATCGACGCTGGGCTGTTGGCGTAGACCTTATCTTTCACGTGGCCCCAAAGGAAGAAGTCGCAAGGTGTTAAATCACAAGATCTCGGTGGCCAATTGTGATCACCTCTTCGAGAGATAACACGGTCCGGAAACTTTTTCCGTAAAAGATCGATGGTTTCATTGCTTGTGTGGCACGTAGCGCCGTCTCGTTGAAAGTAAACGTTGTCCAGATCAATACCATCCAATTCCGGCCATAAAAATCATTAATCATCTCTCGATAGCGCAATCCATTGACCGTAACTGTTGCTCCAGCCTCATTTTCGAAAAAGTAAGGTCCAATGACCCCTCCGGACCATAAACCGCACCAAACAGTCACGCGTTGAGGATGGAGAGGCTTTTCAACAATAACTCTTGGTTTTCCGAGCCCCAGAATGGACAGTTTTGCTTGTTGACGTAGCCTCCGTGGAAGTGGGCCTCATCAGTCAAAATGATTTTTCGATGAAATTCCGGATCATTTTCATGCATTTCAAGGACCCAATCAGCAAAGACACGACGTTGTTGATGATCAGCCGGCTTGAGTTCTTGTGTTAACTGAACTTTATAAGCCTTAAGACCCAAGTCTTAAAAATAAAAATAACACCTCTTATTGGAAGACTCTTTATCACTGAAAATTCAATTATTTTATGAGACTTCCTTTGCAAGTTTTTTTCCTAAAAACGAAATGAGGATTTTTTCGGCCCCACTGATTTTTTTCTTCCTATGAGATATCTTCACAAAGAGAGCTCGGAACTGAACCTGGTTCAATGAAATGTAATCAAAGTGATCAGATCTTCGAAATATTTTCATGTTTTTGCTAACCATACCTACACACCACCAGATGACGCCACTTTCCCTATTGATTACGTCAAAATCAAATCTGATAGACATGATTTTCAATTTTTCAGGGTCGTAACACTACCGGCCATTAATAAGCCATTTTTCCCGACAGTTCAAAAACAATGTCGGATTATGTAAATTTCCAAATTAATTTAAATTTAATCTTTCAAAATCAAATGTCAAAAAGAAATATTATAAATTATTTATTTTGTTAACAAATTAAAATGCAAATAAGCCACCATCCCAAACCAACATAACGACAGGTTTCAAATAGAAATAAAACTAAAATTTGTAAAATATTGGTTGATTCGCATTTGAATTACTTGTTAATTCAAAAAATATTCAAAACAACCATTTGTCGTGCATTATGGTTTTCAACGGAATAGGGGAAGGGGAAGAGAGATCACCATCATTCAAATGACAAACAATAATGATAAATTAAGAGTTTTTAGTGATTTTAAAATAGAATCTTATTCATGCATGCCAGACGAGATTGCATGACAAAAAAAAAATACAGAAAACACGATCTTCCTCAAGGTGCATTAATAGGGTGTCTAGTGTGTATAACTTGTTAATGGCTGAAGATGTCAATGTCAAATAGACATGATGAAGACGTGTACATACAAATGATGACGAGAATCATTAACATGCTCTTCATCTAATAGCAGAGTGGAAGTGTTGTTTTTTGTGGTAATGGGTGTCATGATACTTACAGTAGAGGCTGTACAAAAGTAACGACCAATTTTGATAAATGAACAAAAAAATAAGAGCCAGGCCCAAATTATTGAACATGTCTTTGATTTCCATGTTCACAAAACGGATATGAATAAAACAACATCCTTTAAGAACCCAAAGTCCCAATTTCAAAAAAAGAAAAAAAAAATTAATTGACCAAAGACCACAAAACCCCAGCTTTAACTCACGCATTAATGGTATCATTTCTCATTCGTTCTGAGATTTCATTTTTGCCAGTTTTTTTTTGTCTCTTGGTTTTTGGCGCATTGTCGGCATTCGCCCTTATGTTTTATGTAGACAACGAATATTTCTCTGCAACTTACCAGAAACAGAAACCAGCTCTCAGCAGCATCAGGACCGCAGAATTATTTCTCTACCGCGCACTACTACTGTGTTGAACAGTGGCATATAGCAAATGGCCCGCAAAAACGGAAATGAGCTATGGTCGAAACGTTAAGAAGTCATGAATCAAAAAACACACAGTTAGTCTTCTTGTGGTATATTTTATGATACAAGTGAAGATACAGCGATTATCGGCAATTTGTTTCCTTCATTTTCGTTTTCATCGATACTCCCCACTCCCTGAGTCTAGTTTCGGTCAGAGACTAGATTCAAAGGGCGACACGATAATGCGGCGGCGCGCGGTATATAGCGTCATCGACGTGCGTCGGTCTCCTTCGTCATCGTTGTTGGCGGAAGCCATCGAACAACAAAAAACAGGCAACAGCGCAAAAAAAAGGAAAGCGTGTTAACTTAATTTATTACGGACCATTTGCAACTGGAAATTGCATTTTTCGTCGCTGAGAGATACACAGATATAAAGTTTTAGATATGCCCGCAAAGTCAACGGAAATAAATTAAAACAAAAAATGAGTGAGTCATTTTATTGATGCAGTGACGGGTGGGCAGTCTTGGTAGCGGGTTAAGTTTTCGGTCTTGTTTTGATGAATTTTATTAATCGTGCAAACATTTTGGTACAGCAGCATTTTGTACTTGAAATTGGGTCAAGTCGGCGATCGTTGACGTGCGTCTGTATTATTTGTTTTGTTTTTTTGTTTTTGTGACGGCGGCAGCCAGCGGTGGCGTTGACGGTTTGTTGATGTAGGTTTCTTTATTTCGTCTCGTTTCATTGCAACAACAAAGAACAACAAAAAGTTGCATCAAAACAAATTAGTAAGCAATTTGTGCGAGCGGCATTATTAATTTTTATGTGTTTTTTTCTTTTGTATCCATTCAATGTATCTGTCAATTTGATGAATGGCTTGTGTTTATAATATTGTTTGTCTCTTGCAAGTCACATTTCTGTCAAATCAATGACTTTGAAGACTTGGTTGGCTTTTGATTGAGTTTTGGAGTGTTACGGTTGCTTTTAGGCTCGATTTGCAATGATTTGACTCCTTGAAGTTTGTTGCAATGTTGATAATTTTCTTACAACGAAACAAAACATTCATTCTCATTGATAGATTGTGATTTTTCGACAGCGATCACAGCGCCATCTTTTGGGAAATAACGGAACCAACTAATAAACAAACTTTTGTCACTAGTTTCACTACTACCCAATAGATGGCGCTGCGATCGGTGGCGAAAATTCGAATTTTTTCGCATTTCCTCTAAAATTACAGGACTTCGGAATCGGATTTCGAAGCGTTATACGACCTTATGAAAATCTCTGCATGAAATTTGAATTTTCAGCTGACCGCAATTTCAATTTGCAAACATTTTTTTTCAGTGCATCGTCAAATTGCATGTCATGAAAAGTTGCATGAATTAGGCTCTACCACCTTCTATTTGACTTCAAATCTGAACATTAAGCAAACAAAACTCTGTGGCGGCGGCGCAAGCTATTTGGTTTTTTAGAGGATCATAAATCAAAGCGTCTAGAAAATCATTAAAACGCGTCATTAAGCTTTAATCAATTAACATGTAGTCGTGCATAAATTAATTTTATTTTCCTACTAAATGCAATCCATTTAACACGCAGGTTGTTTGTTTGTATTTGATATGTTGTGAACATAGACTGAGGTATTAGCATGGAAGCTGTCGAAGTGTCTTGTAAGAAAGTCTATTTTTGTACCTACCTACCGTTTTGTGTGTTTTGCTATTAAACGATATCTCAGTGGAGTCGTGTAATGTACCTACACTATACACATGTTTAATTCAAAGGTTGTTTGTTGAGAGGTTTTCTATTTGCCTATTTTGAGTGAGAAGGTGGTTTTGGTTTGCACACGTTTGTATGCAAATTTTTAATTTGTTGAACTGGTTGATTTGTAATGGAAAGGGAATGTCAAGTTAAAGTTTTATTAAATAAGATTGTGAAATTGCTTTCTCTGACGTCAAATTGACATTGGAACTCTTGTGTTATACAATGTGGAAGAAACTCCTCGTTTTTTCGTCAACGAACTAAGCAACATTATTCCATTCATCAAAATGTAAAACATAATGATTCATGGCTTTTGCAAGAAACACTCAAAAGTTCATTTGCTTCTTTGTTCACGAATTGTTCTATTATTTATTTGGCTCTAAACGATGACTATGGCCCCCCCATTAACAACTCCCATTCTCCCCGCTAGCCCCCTGTCTGAAAGAAAGTCAATTCCTTCAAGGAGATGCAATTTTTTTGTGCATGATAAATCCCTTCCGTGACCTCAACTCTCAACCAGTCCCTCAATAACAATAATTCCCATAGTCAAGCCATATCGCTTAACCCCATCTATCATGATGTTTCGCATCAAATAGCACCCTTTTGCTGCTGTCTTTTTGTTTCTCCTTCTTTTTGCATTAAATTCTCTGCTGTTGGTCGCGAAAATTATGCTTTAAGGCGCTTATACCATTGAAATTGATGCAGCAAGCCCCTTTAAGAACGATATCGTGGCTTGAAGCGTGAAATCCCCCCGTTTCCATCGTCCGTCGGTCGTCTTCTTCAAAGTTCCAGTCGTCCGTCGGTCGTCTTCTTCAAAGTTCCAGTGTTCTGATGAATAGAAAATTGTGCAACACATTGTTGCAGGAGAGAAACTTAGTCCTTTCAGGGAGATGGAAGCATTACTTGCGGCTAAAGAACAACGTCGCGGCGGGTGCATTCAGAACAATAACTTGTCTATAAGCACAAAAAAAGTAAAGAATAACCACTTTGAAAATGAATATAAAAATATTCTCACGAAATGTGTTTTGATGCAAAGATACATTTTTGCCTGCTTCCCTTTTTTATATTCATCAACATCTGTTTTTTGTTGTTGCCTTTTTTTTATTGAATGTCGATGAACAACAAAATAACGCAGATGGAGTAAACATGACGAGAGTCTATAGAGAACAGTTTCAAGTTCAATGGCGTCAAATTGGGATACGGTCGGGGTTTTTTTCTGAGCCAGCTTCCGTCATCTGAAGTATTTGATTGGAATATTTTGTGTTTTGCACTTTTTTGCTACAAGTGAAGCGTGAATATTAGTTTCCGTTGGATTTTAAGTGCTTGGAGACACTTGAACTTGACGCGGAGTTGCTATGGTAGACATCGATACGGATGGTTGCATTTGTGGGAACCTTGTTGTTTGAAGAGTTTTGAACTTGTTATTTCGTAACAAGTAAACATACAAAATTCCTTGATGGATGGAATTTCATAAAATAATTCTACAGTCCGGGGCCTCTTCCAGTTTCGCACACCAAGTAAGCAAGGGTTTTCCAATAAGAGGTGTTATATTGATATTCGAAGAAAAATGTCACTCTTTGAGGTAAATGATCGGATGTTTATTTCATTATAAAGAAGAAGGTACGCTGTTAATAAAAGACAGCAGTATCAGCCAAATGGCCGCCTTGACCACGCTTACAGGACCATATCCTTTTCATGAAATTTCCCATAGCGAAATCGCAAATTGCCTGCCCTATGTCCTCGATAGCCCCACGAATTCCATCTTTGAGGTCTTGAATCGTCACTGGGCTGTTGGCGTAGACCTTATCTTTCACGTGGCCTCAAAGAAAGAAGTCGCAAAGTGTTAAATCACAAGGTCTCGGTTGCCAATTGTGATCACCTCTTCGAGAAATAACACGGTCCGGAAACTTTTCCCGTAAAAGATCGATGGTTTCATTACTTGTGTACCACGTAGCGCCGTCTTGTTGAAAGTAAACGTTGTCCAGATCAATACCATACAATTCCGGCCATAAAAATCATAAATCATCCCTCCATAGCGCAATCCATTGACCGTAACTGTTGCTCTAGCCTCATTTTCGAAAAAGTAAGGTCCAATGACACCGCCGGACCATAAACCGCACCAAACAGTCACGCGTTGAGTATGGAGAGGCTTTTTTATAATAACTTGGTTTCCGAGCCCCAGATGCGACAGTTTTGCTTGTTGACGTAGCCTCCGAGGTGGAAATGGGCCTCATCAGTCAAGATGATTTTTCAATGAAATTCCGGATCATTTTCATGCATTTCAAGGACCCAATCAGCAAA
Source organism: Sphaerophoria rueppellii (assembly GCA_920937365.1). Classification (NCBI taxonomy): domain Eukaryota; kingdom Metazoa; phylum Arthropoda; class Insecta; order Diptera; family Syrphidae; genus Sphaerophoria; species Sphaerophoria rueppellii. Next base: position 5,132,510 of record CAKKXW010000005.1, read on the forward strand.
GACACGACGTAGTTGTATGATCAGCCGGCTTGAGGCTTGTGTAAACTGAACTTTATAAGCCTTAAGACCCAAGTCTTTATGCAAAATACGCTGTAATGACGTTTGTGGAATGCCTAATTCCAAAGAACGACGAGGAATGGACAAACCTGGGTTTTCTTCAACACTTTGGGCTACAAAAGCAATTTTCTCAGTTGTTCTTGAGCGACGTGCAAGGGTTTTATTCTTCACATCACTAACTTGTCCCAACAGCTCGAATTTGTCCACCAATTTCTGTATTGCGGTCCGACAAGGTGCTTCACGACGACCCAAAAATTTTTTAGTTTTACGAACCGTCTCTGCCAAATTTTCAGCATATTTATAGTGAATTTTAATAATTTCAATGCGTTGTTGAAGCGTGTGTCGTTCCATTAAATGGCATAGTTTCTACTTGTCAAATGTCAAAAAAAGTGACAGCTACTCAAAATAACACCTCTTATTGGAAAACCCTTTGTATGAGCCGTTTAGGAGCATCGTTGCTCTTCTTAGCTTTAAATAATAAAAAAAAAGTCCGCAGAAAAACGTTTTCGAAACAAAAGTTGAGTCAATTACTTATAAATCGAAGGAACTAAAAACCTTACAACAAACACAAAACCTCACTACCAGCAACATCGTAATCATCAATTCGACTGCGCCTTTGCAACATAATGTCACCACTAAAAGCCTCTATCAATCATCAACATAACAAACTCGATCCAACAAAAAAGAACTACACAAAATCTAGTCCAAGACCTGTCAAAATCTCAAAAAGTTGGGGTGGAGATTGATTAGACGACAATTTTTGTCTCCCAACAGAAAACAACAAAACTGACCACATGGTCACACAATCTTTAAACACCGATTAAGAAGATTAAGCTACAAAAACAAACCCAACAACCATCAAAAAGACAGACAAGACTTTAGTGTAATTCAATTAGCCTCAAGTAGCTCGAAGAAGTCGAAATTTTCTCACGAGTTGTTTTTTCTTCTTACGCTCGCTGCACTACCAACAGCCGAGCCTACAAAAAAAAAACTCCATCCTACGACATTCTCAAAACCTAATTGAACAAAACTCAATTGAATGAAACTAAGGACAGAAAAGTAGAAAACAAAAAGACTATAACGCCTCTAAATAAGGCAAGACGACTTAACAAAACCGACAATACGAGATTGCAGACCTTAACACACAGTGCAACTTTACAGCTCTCAAACCAAACCAATAATATCGACAATGACGTGACCTAGATGATACTCAGTGCGTTAATCGGGATAATATGCGACTATTTTTCTCTAGTCCCGTTTGAGTATTGACGGTCGTCCGCCGTCTTAACGTCTATCTCCGTCCGTCTGTCACATTCAACGATCAATTTAGAAATTATTGAATAAATTGTCAGATATACGGTTTCGAATTCAAAGTCAAAACGAAACGAGATATTTTCCTCTTTGAAGTTATCGATATCGATATTATATTTTTTTTTTTTGGCGAGAAAAGGTGACGGATGGGGTTTGACAGACGATACAACGTATCAATTTGGATTTATTATTTTTTCATATCCGTTCTCACTGTCACCTTTGCCTGCGGTATCTAGTGACAGTGTCACTGCGGGGGGAAAAATTGAAAAGCCACAAAATATGCCTTTCAAAGGCTTCCTCTATCGCGTCGTCGTAGTCCACTGCTAAACGATGTTCGATTTGTTTTTGTTTCAATTTCAATTTGCCTTGCCCTCGCGCAAACAAAAAGACATCAAAGCTTAATGCGTGAATGAAAAATTCGTACCGCCTTGACGAGATATGCAAATTCTCATCGACAAAAAAAAACGCCTTACCAAATATAGATATTGGTAACTGGTGTGGAATTTCAATATAGATATTTTTTGATCACATCATTATGAATTCAAATTTGGTTGAATGCTGGCAACCATAAACAATTCGAGACCAATGCTGCTGGGTTTGGGTATAGTCTTGAGAGATCTTTTTGTGAGATAATTTTTGGGCAAATAGAATAGACGTCTCGAGAGTTTGTTTTTTGATTTATAGGTGCGGTACTTGTGGAAAGGTAAACATGAGCCAAAAAGTGGCAAAAAAAAACAATATTTTAAGACACTACTTGAAAAAAGTATCTTTTTTGTTGGAGCTTATTTTCTGTATCGCTAATTAGTTTGAAGTTATCTCCTTTTGTTTGGGGTTAACTGGTTTCAGATTGGTTGGGTTTAATTCAACGAGGCAAATTAGAGCTTTTTTTCTCGATTTTTCTTTGGTTATGGAATGAGATTGCAAGGGCCTCTGTAAGTGGAAGCAATTATTTTCAAATAAAGAAAGAAAACAACTTTAACGATTGCAGTGCATTCAAGCTCGAGGGTTTTAAGGGTTATTTTAAAATAAGAACGTCAGTCAAGAGGTTAGGTAAGGAGCGATTGGTAGTGGTTTCAACTGAAAGTTAATGAATGCTGGATTGTAGAATTGTGCAGGGAACTGTTAAGCAAGTAGGTTGTCTAATAATGTGGGATAATCTATTCCAATTAGAAGATAGAAGTAGTTTCGTGTTTTTCTTCATTAAATGGTTTAAAGTTTTCAACTGGAGAAACTAAGAAATCTAATTTGAACTAAGTGATGCTGGAGAAGAAGGAGATAGTTAGTGAGACATACTTACTTACTTACTTATCCGGCTCACAATCCATGAAGGATCTCAGCCTGAGATACTGCAGCCTTCCATCGTGAACGGTCCCTCGCATGCACTCTCCAGTCACCAAAACCAAGCGCTCTGGCTTCCGCAGTCACTTGGTCCTTGTACCGTAGGTTCGGTCTTCCTTGTCGTCTCGAACCTGGGGGCTGGGATGAGAAGACTTTCTTGGCTGGAGCGTTGTCATTCATTCGCTCGATGTGGCCGAGTCAATGTAGTCGTCTTTTCTTGGCCTTCTGGACTACATCCACATCTTGGTACAGCTCATACAGTTCTCGGTTGAACCTTCTTCTCCATTCGCCATCGTCGCATACGGGACCGAAAATCCGTCGAAGAATTTTTCTCTCGAAAGTGCCCAGTATCAATTCCCCTTTTTTACTATCGTCCAGCACTCGGCGCCGTAGAGGAAGACTGGTAAAATCAAAGTTTTGTATAGTAGACACTTTGTCTTTCGAGTGAGGAGTTTTGAACCCAGTTGTTTGGCCAAACCGAAACAGCAGCGGTTCGCTAGGGTAATTCTTCTTCGGATCTCCACTAAGGGTCATTTGGGTGATGTTGTTCCAAGTAGTGAACTCCTTAACTACCTCGAAATTGCTGCTACCAACAGTGACGTTTTGTCCTAGGCGGTGGACAGATGTTGCTTTGTTTGTTGATAGCATGTACTTTGTTTTGTCCTCATTCACTTCAAGACCAACGAGTTTCGCCTGTTCTTCAATCGCTGTGAAGGCCTCAAGCACAGCTCTCTTGGATCGACCGATGATGTCAATGTCGTCCGCATAGCCTAGGAGCTGGGTGGACTTGTTGAAGATAGTGTTTTCCGTGCTCACACCTGCCTTGCGCACTATCTGCTCCAGGACTATGTTGAAGAAGTCACATGACAACGCATCTCCTTGTCTAAACCCTGCGCATGTTTGAAATAACTCGGATGAGTTAAGCGTCATGCGGCACAGCTGGATCAGTTTGTTCGGGATCCCGAATTCAGACATCGCCATCATAAGCTCTTGGCAGTGGATGCTATCATATGCAGCTTTAAAGTCGATGAAAAGATGGTGGGTTTCGACTTGAAATTCGTTGGTCTTTTCCAGGATCTACCTCAGTGTGAATATTTGGTCTATCGTTGTTCTGCCTGACCTAAAGCCACACTGGTACGTGCCGATTATTGTGTTGCAACATTAATCAGGGATATGCCACGGTAGTTTTTGCATGACATAGGATCGCCTTTTTTGTAGATGAGGCATATGGAGCTTATCGACCAGTCAGTGGGCATGCATTCTTCCTCCACACTTGATGACCTGGTGCATGCGGTTCATCAAAACACCTCCTCCATATTTAAAGAGTTCCGCAGGTATGCCATCCGACCCGGCGGACTTGTTATTTTTTAGCTTTTGGATGGCTCTTTCTACTTCTTCTGCGCTGGGGGCTGAAACTGGGTCTTCATTGACTGGTCTTGCTTCTCTTTCGTCATTAGCTCCCTCGAAATTTAGCGCATTCAGCTGCTGTTCGAAGTGCTGCTTAAGAACATCTACAATTCCCTGTGCTTCAGTGACTAGGTTTCCTTCACTGTTTCGATTAGCCTGTGTCCCGGTTCTGAAAAAAGAAGCTAATTGCTTCGACCTTTTAAAGAAACGCCGGGTGTTGTTCTTTGCCCGAGACTCTGCTAGATCTTTGAGCTGAGAAACTGCGGATGTTCTTTTCTTCCTTCGAAGGGTCTTTTTCTCATTTCTTCATTTTGTTCGATACTCTTCTCTTGCTGCTCTTGTTTTCCGTTGCAGCAACTGCAAACGTGCATTTTCCGTCTCTCTTTTCAATAACGCGCACTCATCATCATACCACGTGTTCTTTTTTGGGGATGGTTGGTAACCTATGGTTTCGGCTAGTTAATACGACATAAGTTTGTATCAATCGCCAACTCGGTTCGCTCCAGAAAGCACTCAAAAAATGTTTTAAAAATGAGGATCATAATCCGTCAAAATCTTTGCCATATTTCGCCGTAAAAAAAAATACCGGACTGCCCCGAAAATCGGTCTAGAAAACTCTTGAAAAGCGAAAAAAAGAGGTCTTTAGTCCGCCAAAATCCTTGCCATCCGCTGATGAAATTCGACAGTTAATGGCTTATCACAGAGATAAGCTATGAATCTAGGATTGTCCCAAAGGACGTTGTTAAAAATTTGACCGATAATAATAGAGATTTAAAATATGAATCTAGGTTGCACAGAGGGATATATTAATCTCGGATTGTATCGATCTAGAAAAAATAGAAGAAAATGAGGTTTTCAATCCGTCAAAATCTTTGCCATCCGCTGATGAAATTTGACAGTTAGTGGTTCAATAGAGAGATAAGATAAGAATCAAAGTCGACAGAGGAATATTTTATTCTAAATAATACCAGATTGCGCTGTTAAAAAACACTCAGTTTTTTAATCAATTTCTTAGTTGGCAAACCGAACTGACCCGTCGTTAATATTCAACCAAGGTTATTGATGATTTGGGAACTCATGCATGGCCTTGAGAACTTCTTCGCAAGCTATGCTATCATTGGTGGTTTTAAAGTCTGTACAAATAAATTTTATTTCCAGTTATTTAATTGAACATTTTTTTATTTTGCCCGCCCTTATGGTGAATTAAATTGAATTAAATTAAATTAACTTATTTCTCCTTCCACAACCTTAAATTCAAATGTGAAACTCATAAAATTCCTTATCAACCTGACCTACTCTAAAGGAACTCATTACATTTTTATTGTTTAGTAATAAAAAGTAGGTAAAAATATTTGGTTTTCTTCACTCACAGAACAGCTTTATTGCAGCAATAACGTCTTCGAGCTTATTTGCGAAATCGCAGCTATAAAGAAAATAAGTTTCAATATTAGAACAGAGTTGTTAAACTCAACCCTAACGTCCATATTTTCATTTTCTGAGGAACTTGGACTCTAATTCTGCACTTAAACTTTTTGTTATGATTGCTTTCATCAAAGTTTACTCGAAAAATGCAAAAAGAATGTATATTTTGATTGATCTAGTGTGAAGTGGTCCACCAATCGAAAAATGTCCCAGCTTCTTATTTCTTCAATCAAAATGCTACGTTTCTAATTTGAATTTAACAAGAGGCTAATTCTAAAAAAAATAGCTCATTGCAACTCGTTAGTCGTTACCCCTACGAACCGACAAAGTGGCACATCAAACGACTTGATGACACTTAACATGACAGCTGAAAATGTCGCTGAAAAGTCGTTTGCTCTTGCATAGAAATTTTTTGTTTATTCGCAAAGTTAGCCACACGTCATGCGATGATTTTATCATCGCACCATCAGCGATTGCCATCTGAGTTTGTAAAAAAAAGGAGATCTTTGACGCTGCGATGACAATCATGCGATTTCTGATTACAAATAATAAATAAATCATTAATTTTGTTTGATGTTTGTCCCAACAACGGATGTACGTAGGTTCGCAGTAAGACTATGAAGACTAAAATCAAGTTTCAGCAACTTCATAAAAGTATAATGGCGGAGCAATTAAAAACACATGTTTTGTGTTAATTCTATTCAGTAGCTACTAGCTTGAGTAGGAAAGACACTCTAAAGTTTTTAAACGCGGCTAATTAAGCGCACTTTTTTAAAATGTCGCAATTAATGATGAATTGATGAGGAATTGATTAATGGCCATTACAGTTGCATTCGGAACTGATGCAATCATCCAGTGGTTGATTTCTACAGGTGGACAATTGGTCTTGAGAGCGGTTTGAATTTTAAGTGTTGAAACACTAGACCAAGACGAAATAATTATACCAATCGATTATTTAAGGTTCAAGATTTCAGAAAGTTGCATTTAATTTGGAATTCCATGGTCTTTTGATTGACAGATAAACGTTTAATTTGATGAAGAATAAGGATTGCTTATTGATACTAAGAAATGTACAAGCAACAGTTATTAACTTTAGTCTGAAAGTTGTGTTAATCGATTTATCGATACTTAAATCGATGGAAGGCGCATTTTTTTTTAGTCATAGAGAGTTTGTTTGATTCTATCAAAATGCATTGTTTCCGTTCAAAAAACCAAACAAATGCATGTTTACCCTATGAGCTCCTTTCCTTTTCTTTTGGCAAACAAAACTGTCATTCCAGTGGGATCCTAAATTCAATAAAACAAATAAAAATAAATATTAACGTTTTGCCAACTCAACACCATCAGTCGTGTCATGAAATGATGCTGTGGTGCACCAGTTTCCACATATCCACTTCTCTTCATACAAAAATAAATAAATAAAACTGCTCCAGAAAAACTAAACTAAAGGAGAGGAGTAAAAGAAAGTACAGAAATAGAGATAACATCTGCTTTCAATCAAGGAAACGTAAATAATATTTTTCCCAACATGTGTGGACTCTGCTAAAACTAAAGTGTTTTTTTTTTTTGGACAGAAAAAAAAACATAATAAATGTGCGCATAAAATATTCTTATTGCAACAAGAATGGAAGGAAGCAAACAAAAACAAAAGAAAACTAAGACGAATTCAACTATTTATGATCCTTGACGTGATGCCCTTTATTCATTTCATTCGGTGTGTTTTGGTTGATTTATTTATCTTTATTGTTTTTTTTCTTTTTTTTTTTGGTTTATCTCTGTCTGAAGGAATGTATGTTTTGTTTGCATGCTTATTCGAGTGAATGCATAAGTGGGATTGATTTCTTTTGCTGTCTCCGGGTCTTCTTAGCATCTATCAAACAATTTTGGAAACTAACATTTTTTTTGAAATATGATACAATTTGACAGAGAAGTCGAATAGAAGCCGAAACAGATGCTTTATGGTTTTCAACACTTGACCTTTTGTTAAAAAATTTTTGTTAACTTCATGTTGGGCAGTGATGGATTTATGTTGCGTGATTTGAGAAGCCATTGCCTTGTATACAAATTTGTTGATCAAAATATCTTTGGCTAATAAATAATATTTCAAAATATGAACATCTAGAAGTCTATCTCGCCACCTATCGCAGCGCCATCTTTTGGGAAATAGTGGAACTAACTCCATTATGTAAGAGACAAGTGATGGTTATTAGTTCCACTACTACTCCGTAGGTATCGTTGAGATTGATGGCACATTTTCCAAATATTCAAAAATTGCAATTTTTCGCCACCGATCGCAACGCCATCTTTTGGGAGATAGCGGAACTAACTCAGTTTTGTATGAGACCCTTTAGCTTTTCTACTATATGATAGATGGCGCTGCGATCGATGCCGAAAAATCGCATTTTCGAAATTTACACAAAAATGCATTTTGCCAATCAACGAAAAGACCCATGGCAGAGATCGAGGTGTCTTTTTTTTATAATAAGCACACACTCAAAGGGTTTTTATACCCTTATTATGCTATAGACACAGTGAGTGCTTTAGGAAAGAGGGAAGGGGTTGGGGAAGAAGTGCTGGTGTACATTGGTCTTATGTTGTTGAACATTGCAATCATCGGGAAAGACAGAGTGTAGAAGAGAGTTCTACATTCGCGTAGTACGGCTAAAGAACGATTCTCTATATTTGAGCGTACGACCGATGTTGGGCTCGAGAGTAAACTGATGGTCTTACGAAAGCTTATGAAAATTCCAAACCGCAGGAAAATTCTGTTCAAAATTGATTCAAAAATTTGACCTTCCTATTCCATGACCCCAAAAATAGTCTTCACTTAAAAATGCAAATTTCTCTTTCAAAACGAAATTTCATAACCCAAATATTTAACCTCAATATAAGTCATCTCCTTTTAGAAATCCACAAATTGAACAAACAAAAATCATATCTAACCTTCATCAATTAGAGACAGACAAAACCCCAGAATCCCAGATCATAAAAATTGTTTGCGGTTAGCATTCAGTGGTGAATTATTTGGGCAAATAGCACTGCTAGGGGCGCGAGCAACAAGGGGCGCTAAAACAATAAATAGAGTGGCGCGAACAGCTCCTTAGAAGAGCCAAGGCCTAATGTGGGGCTTTACTCTCATTCAGACGAGACCCAATCTCTAGGTGCGTGTGAAGAATTGAGGGGACCTACAAATTTTACGCCGATTCCGAGACTCGGCCAAGTGGAGAAGCACTTTTTCATGACAGAATGATTACTCTTGGAAGTTTTGTCAGCTCTTCGCGCAAGAGGAGCAGTGTCCGGTAGAAAGATGGAAATAAAAAACTTTCTGGGCCCTGAGTAGAATTCGAAGCTTTGTGTCACTTAATGACTCTCCATGGTATCAAAATAGACCTTGAGGCTAAGCGAGTCAACAGCATCCTAAAGCCAACTCAAGCTCCACCCAGTGACAACTACTTACCTATGAGCTTATGCAAACTCCGCAACCTGACTTAGCTTGTCTAATTTTGAAAAGTGATTCGAATATTGATTTACTATTCTAGGGGCAAATAGTTTGGTCGAACTTATCAGCGATGGCAAAGATATTTACTGATTCAAAACAGTCATATTTCGATGATTATCGGGGCAATTATCTGCCGAATGGCTGCAACTCGGCACATATGTAACTATACTTTTAAGACGATCCACAAGATCTTTTGGACTATATGCTAATCGAACTCATCATCATCAACGCGGTTTAGCGGTATCGGTCAAACTATATGACTGAATATTTTCAAGATCGGGCGCCGATGCGATGCTTCCTAGCGCCCTCAACGTTTATGCCGGCTCACTGCATGCTTGCAAAATTTGTTCAAAAAATAAGCACAGCCAATTGATTCCAATCAAATTTCAGGGTGAAATCATTTAGTATCTATTAAATCAATATCGATTCGATTCTAAAACAAACACAAAATTAAGAAACAAAAATTGAAGAAAAAGCAAAAAAAAACTGCAATTCCAATCAATTGATTTTTATTCTTTGACCGCAAAAGCAAAAATGACCACTTAAGCAGAAGAGTATTTTGAGCATTTGGGTATTTTCGATTGAATTTAAGATTGCTCATGAAAAATGAATGATGAAAGATATTTTTGCTAATTTAATTTAAATCAATTAGGTACCATACCGACTTTAAATGGCTCTTGGAAAAAAGTTAAAAAATGTTAACTATTGCGTCAAATTTGGTGTCAATTCAATAGTGATTTCTTACTTTGAATTTTTTAACATTCACAGCCAATCGATAATGATTAAAAAAAACAATCGAAATCTAAAGATAGCAACAGGTTTTTGCTTTTTGTGTGATTTTCTTTGACGCAGCAACGAAATTTATGAATGGGAGTGCCAAAGTCCCATTAATGTGGGCTACGTGCTTAAAACGTTGTAGATGTAAAAAAATCATTTGTTACACAACAGTAACGTGACAATTTTATCTGTAAAATAATCAAAAATGTTTCCTAATGTCCACATTTTCTGATAACAGAAAATAACTGACCAATTTTCGCAGTGGGGTTAATTACGAATTACGATAGTGCGAGATAGTGTGCTATCGATTGTTATTATCGATTTTGGTTTATCGCTTGGGAAGATAAAAAATATTCTTATAAATAATAAATGGGTGCTAGAAATATTGGCTTGGAATTATAGAAACAAAATTGTGTACAGTCTTAAAATCCACAAAGAAATCAAATACCTCAGGGCTCCATAACTAATAATAACTTCTGCTCGAGTCAATACTTTTTTGACTGTACGAAAAAAAAACAAAGCGTCTTTATCTTCAAAACAACTAAATTCATCTCTAACCTGGCGCCAAACACAAAAAATAGAGAAAAAAAAAAACAATTCAATTAACTTTTGGCCAAACCTAATGACGTTTATGTAAATATTTGTCGAAATTATCATTTTCGTGACGAAGTTAGATTTTTATCACAAACAAAAGAATCGCACGAGCTGCGTATAGAATTTCAAATCAGGTTGAAAAAAGACAGGCTTAAGCCCGAAATGGCATAATGGCAACATCTTCAAGAGCCTGACTTTTAAAACCTTTTAAACCTCACCAAAACTTTATGAGATAAAAGACGTTGAACATAAAATTAGTACCTATGTTTGTATACAGTCAATCGATATGCGGTCCCTTTTTTTGTGTTGTGTTGGAGCGCAAAAAAGCAAATCGACGAGCATCACACCACGAAAGAAGATACATTAGTCGAAAGTGGAGGTCTTAGGTCTCGTATCATCAAGATACCATTAGCCGTGAAATTTATGCGGGATGTGATAATTATTTTTTTTTCTTGTTTTTTGTTATGTTTTCAATAGTAAAATGTTAACACGCCTACACAAAACAAACGTGATCTTAACTAGCAGGTCTATCAATTAAACCGGATTAATACAGAATATTACTGCATTGTTGATAAAAAAATATATATGTAAATATATTAACAGAGAGAATATATATGTTTATGGATTTAATAAATCTTTTGACATTAAGCTTTAATGAATATTTGAATTTTATTTAGTTTTTCGACTTTAATCTCATAAATATTGAAAGTTTCACTTTTTTATATGAAAAATCGATCGTTAGATCGATATTCGATAACAATAAAAAAATGTGAGAGGGTGTGATATTAATTTCAGATAAAATGGACTTTCACTTTTAAAACAGACTCTGCATCGAATTATAGTCAATTAGTTTTTATGATCATAAGCCCTTGCGTATCGAAATGGATGACATCGATAAAGTTAATAAGTTATTGGAAACACGTGTTTTGAATTTTCGTCTTGGGAGACTATTTAATGTAATGGGAGGTCTACTTCCGTTGTTACATAAAAATCCAATAAAATTCAGATTTTAAGTTGTGAATGAATTAATTATGATTGTGACTTCCTTAAGAGCATCAGCTGTCATTTGAAGAAATTTGCTTGAGTCGTTGTAGGAAGAACGCGAGAAGAAATCCAAATATCATAAAACTCACAAACTTACTTACTTACTTAAGGTGGCGCTACAGTCCGTTGTGGACTTGGACCTCAATCAACAGTCTCCGCCAGCCAGCTCGGTCCTTAGCTAGCTGTCTCCAGTTTTGCACTCCAAGTTGATTGAGGTCCTCTTCCACTTGAGTGCGCCACCTGAGTCGCGGTCTTCCTCTCCTCCTACGTCCCTCGGGAATAGTGTCGAAGGCTTTCCGGGCCGGAGCATTGGTGTCCATCCGCTCTAAATGACCGAGCCATCTGAGTCTCTGGACCTTGACCCTTCTGGCTAGGTCCATGTCGTTGTACAAACCGTAAAGTTCGCTGTTATATCTTCTTCGCCATTCCCCTTCAATGCACACGGGGCCAAAGATGACCCGAAGAACTTTCCTCTCGAAACAGCCTAAGGCACTTTTATCCGATTTTGTCAAGGTCCATGCTTCTGCACATACAGCAGGACTGGGATGATGAGAGTGTTGTTGAGAGAGGGCTTTTCCACTCAATTGCTTTCTAAGCCCAAAGAAACAGCGATTAGCAAGAGTTATTCTTCGTCTGATCTCGGCGCTGGTGTTATTGCCCGTGTTTATAGCGGAGCCTAGGTTGACAAACTCCTCTACTACCTCGATGTTGTATGCGTCTATTGTGACGTTCTGTCCGAGCCGTCGGTGTTGGGTGTCCTTCCTCGAAGACAGCATATACTTCGTTTTCCCTCATTTACCGCTAAAACCATTTTTGCCGCTTCTGTCTCAATTCTCACAAAGGCGCCATTGACATCACGCTTTGTTCTTCCCATTATATCAATATCATCGGCGTACGCGAGAAGTTGAACAGATTTTTGGAAGATAGTGCCTCTAGTGTTGACGGTGGAGTCTTGCACTATGTTCTCAAAAACGATGCTTAAGAAATCGCACGACAGTCCATCGCCTTGTCTGAATCCTTTTTTGACGTCCAAAGATTCCGTAAGCTCGTTGCCAACCTTGATGGAGCAGCTGAGTTCTCCATCGTCATTTTGCACAAGCGAACGAGCTTGGCAGGGATGCCAAAACTAGACATAGCTTTATACAGTTCGTCTCTGTAGATGCTGTCATACGCGGCCTTAAAATCGATGAAAAGGTGGTGGTATCGATTTGGAGTTCATAGGTCTTTTCCAGGATCTGCCGCAACGTGAAAATTTGGTCGATGGTTGACTTTCCTGGCCTGAAGCCACATTGATAAGGACCAATCAGATTGTTGACGAAAGGCTTCAGACGTTCACATATTACGGCAGAGAGGATCTTGTAGGCGATGTTAAGTAGACTGATTCCTCTGTAGTTGGCGCAGTTTAGAGGATCTCCCTTTTCAGGATCGGGCAAACAATGCTGAGGTTCCATTCATCGGGCATGCATTCCTCTGACCATATCTTACAGATGATTTGGTGCATGCTCCTATCTAGCTCGTCGCCTGCTGCTTTGAACAGCTCAGCAGCTAGACTATCTGCTCCAGCGGCTTTGTTGGATTTCAGCCGTGGTATTGCGGTTTTCACTTCTTCCAGGCCGGGTTCACGGAATTGTTGGCTATCATCGTGTCCGATGAAAGGTTCCTGTCTGACGGACAAACTGCAGTATTTAAATTGAGGACAAATCACTTAATTTCCATTAGATTCCATCAAATTGCAATCGTTGAATGCCCTCAATGCTACTGAATAATTCTTATCTATCAAAATCACTTACACATTTTTTTTTCTTTCTTCAACAAAACGCCCCGAACAAAACACTTTTCTCATGCACACTCTTACCTCGTGAAAGTTCTCCATATCTAATCAATTTCCTTTTCCAACAGCAAATTCAAATTATGCCCATATCATTTTTGTTTTTTTTAATCTTAACTCTTTTGGTGGTTAATAAAATTCACGCCTGTATGTTGTTCAAAGTGCAGGCAGCTACAGAGCACAACAATGGGATCTCATTTCTCCGAGAGATACGAAATCTAGATTGCATCGCTTACCACAACAGCACTTGACAACAAATTGCACTTGAAGCATTAAATTTAATGCGTTCGAACTTCACACGAAAAAAAAAACCAAAACAAAATTTCACTTAATAATATGTTTTGTGTTGATACGATCAGTGATGTCGAAAGTACTTTTAAGTATCATTCTTGAGTTTATATGAAAAAATAGCACACTTTAATCTTACACGATCAGTTCAATTTTGGTTTAAAATATTAAAAATCTCATATAATATTGAAACAATATACGACAGCCCTGACTGCAACGTAATTTCCTGACGATTGGTAGGTTTTTTAGTCATGTATCTACCACCTTTAAAGAAAAGACCCTCAATCAGTTCGATTTAATGCAAACTCATCCAGTAGCACAGGAAAAAGGTGTTTCACAGCATTTCTAAAGCATGAGGAAGGCAGCTTAAAAGTGATTAACAAATTCAATACGTTTGTGGTTTGTTTTTTTTTTTTTTGTACCACCAATGATGCGGAATCGCGGATATCATTATAGAAACTCCAACAACCCAACAAAAAAGGGATTGAATCACTTTGAAATGATTAAACCTTTTCATGAGAAAACGCAATTAATTTTCCAAGTTGATGTCGTTTTTTTTGTCGGTGATTTTTTTTTTCAGAAGCATGACTTTGGGTTGTGGCGTGTATGTCACACCCACACACAACATAATCAAATCATAATTTTCGTGTTTTTTGTTTTGTGTTTTTTATAAAACAGGAAAAATGTATGAAATTACGAAAAAAACGAATGCCCCCTGGTGTCAATTAATGGCGAAACATTTACCTTAAAACATTTTTGAAAATAACGCAACAGCCACTGAACTTTGGTTCAGAGGTTTCATATTGGATCATAAATCGTGCATCAAAAATGAATGAGAAAAAAGCAAAAACACAAAGAACGGGGAGAGACATTATTTTCCATAGGTCCATCATCCACGAAATCAATTCAAAAGCGTGTCGTTCGGGCAGGCAATAATGTTTTCTAGCCCCGTGAGATTCAGTTTGTTTGCGGTTAAATTTGTTGATTATTCACTAAAACGCACACACGGGAGCTTGTGTGCATACAATGTTTTGAATTGACGTGTCCGCAATTAATTGATTTTCGACAAATTTTGAAAATCGTTTAATGGGTTAGTATTGGTTTTGTGGACAGAAATTGTCAAAACGGGAAACCACACATTAGGTACTTTCCCTTGGCAGTTTTTGATTCCTGAATGCATGGCATACATTCACCTCTATTGAACATACATATTTCAAAAATCCCAAGAGATGATTTTGAAAACAATAGCTAGTTCCCAAATAAATGCAATTCATTATGAACTCAAAAGCATACTCTACTCAACGTTTAGTCAAAATCAATTCAGCAGACGAAAAAGCTATGTTTACATATTTTGAATGTGAATCATGGCAAACGTCAACGAAGTCATTGAAAACTGTAACAAGATTTATCTGATGCAGTGTTTTCTAGATTTTGGAACCAATTCAGATCTTAAAACCCTAAATGTCAAGAGCTATCTCATGCGACTGAGTTCTATGCACTTTTCGTTAACATTTTTTCCAACTGAAAATACTGTCGGAAATGTGGGTGTAGGTCATTGATTGAGCGAAGCAATGCAGAGTGCCTTCAGGTGGTGATTTATAGTCAAGGCACAGTGGCAGTGCTGCACAGCTAGAAAGCTAGAAAGTACATTCCCATGCACACATGCATCGCATACGTCATGTCTTTCCAGGTAGGTGGGAATTTATTCTATTTAAAGAAATATAATGAAAAACTCCTATAATGACGTGAGTTTTTCTCCATTTTGATTCACGATGTCATTAACGAGGAAAAGTTATCCAGGGACAAACAAAAAACACACACCTGCCCCAACAATTTCTTTTTCTTCTGCTTTTTATAGCATTGAGATTGACTTTATTCGAGTTGAGAAGTCGAGATTGATTGTAAACAGGTAGCTTGTTTTTTTTTTCTTTTTGTCGTCGTCGGTCGACGTCATTCAAAAAAACAAAATAAATAAAACTCTCTAAAGGTCATTGAAAAACGAGAAAAATGAACATAAAACCCTGTCGAAGGGAGAAACAAAATTTAAAGAAAAAAGAAACTAAAAGGTGGTTGACTTTTGAATTTGATTATGTTTCCGGTTGAAATCGATGGGAATTATTCTTTTTTCTTGTTTTTGTTCTTAAAAACTGTAAGTGTAGTTTTTTTTTTTTTGAGTAAAGTAGAGCCTTGAGGAATAGATTTTAATTTTTGATACATAGTTCGTTAGACTTGAAAGAATAATGACAGTTCATTATTTAAAGAAGTCGTTCAAAAGCCGGTTTGATCCAAGAAGCAAACACAAAAATCTGCAAAACTTTTATTGAGTGTTATTTTTCGTGCTTTATTAAAAGAATCTATTCAAGAGAAGTGATTAGTTTAATCAATTGAATGAGGTCGAAGTGAAAGGTTTCTTTAATTTGAAATGATTGATCTTTGAGAATTCTTTTTTATATTAAAAGTGATGGATTTCATTCCTTCGGCTATGGAACCCTAAAAAAGACTTCTAACTTCAACTATCATACACTTTCGGAAATCATAATTTTCTGCTGTGATTTGGATGCAATTTGTACATGAATTCGTCCAATAATTGAATTCACCCTGTCCTTAATCCTGAGGGCGATACATAGCTACGCACCTGCTGTTCAAATTTCAAAGGGCAGAACCGTATACATACTTTAGTAGCTACAGAGGGTCAAAGAGGTACCATTAAGGGTTTTTTTTCGTTTGAATTCATCCTGCGCAAAATCGTGTGGTGGAATCTGTCTAATAATTTACCCTAGTGTGGGATATAAACATACGCACCTGCTGCCTAAATTTCAGAGGGCAGGGCTGTATACTTTAGAAGCTACAGAGGGTCAAATGGTGGTCATGATGGCTAGAAATCGGAAAAAAATGATTTTTTGCACGGCCTCAGTGGTTGAAAGAAAACGTCAGGGTCTTTATTATGGTGAACATAATCTTCTCGTTCTTCTGACACACCTTGTAAAGGGTTTTCCAATAAGAGGTGTTATTTTGATATTCCAAGAAAAATGGCATTTTTGAGTAAATGATCGAGATGTTTATTTCTTATAAAGAGGAATGGTATGCCGTTAATAATGGAAACCATCAACATCAGCCAACATAGCCGCCACGGACCATTGCTCTATAGCACCATATCCCTTTTCATGAAATTTTCCATAACCAATTCGCAAAAAGTGGCTGCCCTATGTCCTCGTTCAGCCTCCTCGAAATTCCATCATGAGGTCTTGATCGACGCGGGCTGTTAGCGTAGAGCTTTTCTTTCACGTGGTCCGCCAAAGGAAGATAGTCGCAAAGGTGTTAAATCCAAGATCCCGGTCGGCCAAATCTGTGATCACCTTTCGAGAGTAACACGGTCCGGAAAACTTTTCCGTCAAAAGTTCGATTGTTCATTGCTTGTGTGGCACGTAGCGCCGTCTTGTTGAAGTAACAAGTTCGTGAAGATCAATACCATCGAATTGCGGCCCATAAAAAGATCATTAATCATCACTCGACTAGCCGCATCCATTGAACCGTAAACTGTTGCTCAAGCCTTAATTTCGAGACAGTAAAGGTACCAAATAGCCCAGGTCATGACCCATAAGCATGTATCGTTCCTATTTTATTAACTGGCTAGTTTCTTACTGTCAAATGTCAAAAAATGATCAGCTTCAAACGTGACCGCTACGAAATAGCGGGCTATTCAAAATAACACCTCTTATTGGAAAGCCCTCTATTTATCACATTATACATTTTTTACCAGAAATTGTTTGTCTTAATTATCACTTATTAACGAGAAAAAGCAAAAGTCAAGTGTAAAGGTGGGTATAGCCATAACTAAGGAGATTAATCGTAATTAATTTATTTGCCTTTCTTCTTGGCAACATTAAGAAGAAAGCCCAAGGGGCTTTTGCAAGGTTGTTTGTATATATTGTATGTTTTTAATAACAATAATTGTTGTAAATTGCCTTGGGAAAATTGAAAGTAAAAAAAGTATAACAAACAAATTTGAGAAGTATTCAAGGGGGCACCACTTAACCAATTACCTTTAATAAGTCCGACAAATTCTGTAGAATGTACTTTGTAGACTGGAACAAAAGTTTAAGGCTGCTTAAGTTATCAGATCGAATTTTTTGTCCAATTTGTATAAATTTTGTCTCTAGGGCTCTTTTGTTTGATTTCCGCAAAAACATTTCAATTAAGATTGATACTATTGAAGACCATATTAAAGCTTGAAATTAAAGACAAAAATAAATTCATTAACATCCAAATTCCCTATAAGAAATTAATTGCTTGCTTAAGCCCACTTAATTATTTTCAAATAAAAGAGAAAACATTGTCATCACAAGTCAAATAAAAAGTACAATGCATAAATTTAATCCCCAAACTAATTAATTCATGAAAATATATTCAAATTAATTTCATAGGTGTCATAATGCACAGACATTTTTTATGCTCTTCTCTATTCAAATGTGTGCCATTGAACAACCACAACCAACTATAATGATCATTTACGTTGATGATGATGAAATTCCTGTGAAAATTTTTTACGAGTCACTCCGGCAAAGTGATGGGGTTGACTTAATCACCGAAAAGGGGTTCAAATTTCAGTGTAATTCACTCGCACTTCACACATCACATAATTCTTCATGCTAATGAAAATTTTTCATACATTTATAATTTATGTTATTTTTATGTTTTTTTTTTTAACTCTTTGTTTTGGTTAACTCGGTGACTCTGTTTTACAGAAGCACCAGCATCATCAACATCAGGTGGTAAAGGTCTTATATGAGGAATTATGTGCGCTTGTGGAAATTGTTTAATTCCTTTTTGCTGGGTGATTTTCTTCTGGGTAAGGGCAATAAATTTGCAGAAAAGTCAGCAGGTAGTGGATTCAATTACTGGAATAATAATTTATTGAAAATGAAATTTTTTTTTTTAATTTTTGAGGATTACTTAACTGAAGTGAAGGAATTATTACAAGCTGCTGTACCTACGTTGTCCACAAGTTTATATTTTACAAACCCTATTTCCTTTTTTTCGTTCAAGGAACATGGAAAGCTGGTGTACTTATCGAACATAAAAGATTTATATTTTGATCATGAAATTTAATACATCAAATCTACAATTTTCAATGGTATCACACATTTTCCTAAAAAGTAAAACCGAAATCAACAATACCACGACCTAAAAAAAAATTAAACATGAAGTTGTTTCATCATAAATTGCTAAATATCACAAAAACATGTGATATCACAAGATTAAAGTTGATCTAGCACGATTTTTTTTCACTATAACATTCATTACTTGAAAACCTGGAAATGAAATTTAAATATCACAGGAAAATAAATGTTAAAACCCATATATCACAAGTAAGGATCCAAAATCACTTGCGACTCTTGTGATACACATGCATTTATTTAACTTAAGGCATCAGCTTTATTTCAAAGGAAAAAACTTCTGCTTAAACGTCAATCAACCTCGTGAAATTTAACCAAAATGTATCGCGCACAAATCACCCTCCATTCTCTGAATAAATCATCTCCTTATGCATAAAACCTCAATAAATCCCCAAGCACAGGCAGGTACTTAATTACGGTAAATTTAATCAAAATTATGATATCATATTCCCCAGTGTGTCTATCACTTCATATCATAAATTTCCTCTCTTCGTCACATGGAGAAAATATTAATTCGACACACCCATTAAACGCAGTCTGGAAGCAAACAACATAAATTTGAATTTTTTGGAGTATGTATGTTTATGAGGACACAAAACCCATAAAAAAGGGCGTTTTTATGTCATGACATTTGTTTTTCTCATAAAGAATACTTTCAAATCTCAGAAAATCAATTGATCACAGGCGTTTCTGAGAGTATCACAATGAAATAGAAGTCGTGCCTAATATTCAATCGAAGCGAAAATCCTTCGATGAAAATGTGCGTGACATCGACTGTTTATTTTTTCTTCTTCTTTTTCTATTCTACTTCTGTTTGCTTTTCTTTGTAGTTTTGGTTGCTTTGTTTTTGTTTTCTTTGTCTAAGGAGTTAAGGCGATTAACGTAAATGGCATCTAGTTGAGCGTATTCACAATGTCAAACGGTGACCAAAAAGTGGTTATGTTAATGTGGTTTAAAGTGTTAAGCGACAGCAGCAGCGGCGGCGTCTAGGTTTTTTTGTTCAATGAAACATGCAAAGAATGGCAACAACATCAACACCTTTTAAGCCTTTCAGCCTCTCAACTTCTTTTCAGTATGCGTGACGGTGTCGTGACTTTTGAAACAAACAAAACACTAAATCTTAAACTTTCAATTGTTTATCATGAATAAAGCTGGTAGGACTTCTAAAGGTCTTGCGGTTAAGAGTCATATGAGATTAAGCTTCCAGGGTTCCTGGAAAGCATTGGGCGCCATTTCTTAAATCAGTTTTCTGTTACCAAAAAAAAAAGGAGGAAAAAATCAATTCCAATCAAAAAACTAATTTCGTATTTATAGACAAGTAGTCTCCCATTACACTGACAATCGATTTAAATTTCATTCACCTTGTGAGGACTTCTCCACACAAAAACAAAACCTTCATGCATATGGAACAAGACGAAACCTCTGGATGACATTCACCCTAACCTTCCAGGACAGTAGCTGCTGGCTGCTGGTTCATCAACATAATCCTCGTCATAATCATGCAACCCATCATCCTAGCCATCTTGTAGGGATTATCGTTTGCTGTTGTAGTTTTGTTTTTAAAGGGCACTTACCCGTTAAAAACTTCATCAGAAACGCCAGACATAAATCATATTTAAAATACCCATTCTTCTTATACCGCCGCCGGCTGTTCGGGACTAGGGAAC
This sequence comes from Sphaerophoria rueppellii, assembly GCA_920937365.1. Lineage (NCBI taxonomy): Eukaryota > Metazoa > Arthropoda > Insecta > Diptera > Syrphidae > Sphaerophoria > Sphaerophoria rueppellii. The sequence goes on from CAKKXW010000005.1 coordinate 5,152,919, forward strand.
ATTCATGTTGACGATTTCAAATATCCTAAACGTGTCGGTTGTTCCGTCGACCAAAACCGACCAACCAACGAACAACATCCCAGACAAAACGCTGATGTTCCCCGATGATGATGATGAAGATGACGATGCGGCTGCAGTGTGATATCCCATAATGCATCATTGAATGCATACAAATTTCCTCCGCCTCAATTTTTTGTCAGTTCTTGTTGTTCCTGTGTCCCTCAAACAGAAACTGCATCATGCATGCGAGTTGGAAGTGGATGTATGAAGATAGTAGAAGGCTAATTACATATTCAGCACCTGTTCCCTGTCGTCATCGTCGTCATCATTGCGCGGCTTAATAGCCCGTTCATCGAGGTGAAATCGGATACAGGCATACCGCATACGAGAACGTTTGAGAGGCACAACCTTTAAACCGGTCTTGGCGAGTTGTGACTCGCTGGCGAAGTCGTCAAGATGATGATTAAATTATTTTTTTGCTTTGTTGTCCTTTAATGTGCACGTCGACGATGTTTGGTCGTCTGAACGAACAAAAATTCCCTTTGTGTTTGAGAGCTGATTTCGTAATGAGTCAGCGTCTTGCAGCCAACCGACCGACCGACGACGTTTAAACACACATCTGGCTTCCTGAGAGCTCAGCGATGAGTTATTTCCTTATGTCTGACTGTTGGAAAAAATTTGATGAATGTGTATATTTGAATGCCTGCCACGAAACGGTTAGGTTTGACTAATTTGGAAACACAACTCTGGGGAGTCTTTCAGTGTTGATTATAACCAACAACGTGGCAAGTCATTAGCTTCTGCGTCAATCACTCTATGTTCGATCGATTTCATTCTCTTGAAATTTCCCATCACAAAAATCCATCTAACTCTCATTTTATGTTTTTGTTTTTTTTTTTTCTTCCAGGCCCATGTTGTCGCTGCCTTTGAACAGAGTCTATCCAACATGACACAACGACTGCATCAACTGACAGCTACAGCCGAGCGCAAGGATGGTGAACTAACTGACATGCGTCAGACGATCGAGCTCCTACGAAAGCAATCTATTCAGGCGGGTTTGACAACAGCTCACATGCAGAGTATGGGTGTCCAGACGGCTAACAATCAAATGTGTCCCAACGGCAGTGGTGCTAGTGCAGCTGGAGGAAGTGGAGAAGCTTTGTATGCAAATAGCAAGCCAACAGCTGCGCTGCCCAATCTTCATCCCAGACCCCAGTCGGCAACGACGAATGGCAGCAATTCAGGAATTCCTGGTTCGATGCAACGTCATCATAGTTCGGACTCGATGTGTTCATTGAACTCGATCAGTTCAGGATGTTCAGCTCATGACAAAAAGAACAAAAAGAAGGGTTGGTTGAGGAGTTCCTTTACGAAGGCGTTCTCGAGAAATGCCAAAATTTCCAAGACAAATCGTCACATTGGCCATGGCCATGGCCCTGGCAGTGCCGATCAACAATCGACCGGAAGCAATCAATCTCATCATCACCACCATCACCACGGACATAATCAGCAGCATTCATCGAACAATGGACCGGTTTCACATGATCCAGCGGCAGCATTAGGAAAGCCCCCATCTTCGCCGACCAAAAATAGCCCCCAGAAGACGGTGACTTTGATTGAGAACGCCAAGCCCATAGACGCTATTGACCACGACGATCATCAAGTCGTCGAGGAGCTGAAGAAGCAACTGCGAGAGAAGGACCTTGTGCTCACCGACATCCGTCTCGAAGCTCTGAGTTCGGCGTCTCAGCTGGAAAACCTTAAAGACACGGTTATGAAGATGCGAGCTGAGATGATAAGTCTCAAGCAGAACAACGAGCGCTTGCAGAAACTCGTGACGAGTAGATCCTTGGCTGGGAGTGAAGCTTCCCTAGGAAATGCCATAAGTCCTAGCGGTTCGATTGGTGAGTCCAGGCGATACAGTCTGGCCGATGGAAATTCACGACCGCCCATGGAATTGCCAAAGAGACTTGAAGAAGAAGTCGAAGAAGAGAACATTCCACCAGCACCGGCACCAGAGCCTCCACCTCCACCACTAAGCCCAACGACTCATATCGACCTAACACCACCACCACCTGCGATCGAACCGATTCCAAGTCCGGCACATCTTCCGACCGGGGTTGAGGATGTTCCCGATATCACAGATGGCAAGAAACTCGCTATCTCCTGCTATCTGGGACAACCTGAGTCGTTCCCTAAGTACTATGAGGAAATTCTAGAAACTGACGACTTCTATCGCAATGGTGAGAATGGTGAGTGTAGTGAGAATGGCTTCGATGAGAGAAAGTCGTTTCCCAGTGCGACGTTGAATGAATTCGTAATCGCTTATACGTACATCTCGGGCAAGACAACGTGGCAAAATCTGGACTATATTGTCCGGAAGACCTTCAAGGACTATGTCTCACGGATTGATCCCGGTACTAATTTGGGATTGAATACAGACTCGATAACGTCGTATCACCTAGGAGAGGCCAAACGAGGGCCTGAGATGGGATTCCCCGAGCTGCTTCCATGTGGATATATCGTTGGGAATGTGAGATCACTGTATATCTGTCTCCAGGGCGTTGGCTCACTGGCGTTTGATAGCTTGATTCCACGAAGTATAGTGCATCGGTATATTAGTCTGCTAACCGAACATCGCCGCTTGATTCTGTGTGGTCCAAGCGGAACTGGAAAGTCATATCTAGCGAGGCGACTGGCAGAATTCTTGGTCGCTCGATCAGCTCGTGGCAATCCTTCAGAAGCTATCGCCACATTCAAGTAAGTTCTCATCGTTTTTTTATTTGATCGAACTAGTTCCTTTATAATTCCCTTTCAGTGTTGATCATAAATCGTCAAAAGAACTTCGACAATACCTTGGCCACATCGCCGAGCAAGCGTCCATAGCCAATGGAGCTGCTGATCTACCATCTGTGATTATTTTAGACAATTTACATCATGCCTCCGCATTGGGCGATGTCTTCTCCTGCCTACTGAGTGCTGGTCCAGCAGCCAAACTGCCATGCATCATTGGAACAATGTCACAGGCAACGTGCAATACTACGAATCTTCAATTGCATCATAATTTCCGATGGGTAAGCTATGATTGACTGAGTGATCCCCCAATAGCTCCATTTTGACAATATATCTTTGATTTAGGTCCTCACTGCAAACCACATGGAACCCGTCAAAGGTTTCCTCGGTCGATTTCTGCGCCGCCGATTGTTCCAACTCGAACTCCAGACCCTCAACCATCAACCTGAACTTGCCTCGGTTCTGGCTTGGCTTCCAACTGTCTGGCAGCACATTAATCGCTTCCTAGAGATTCATAGTTCTTCGGATGTAACAATCGGACCACGATTATTCCTCTCCTGTCCGCTGGACCTAAAGGACTCCCAAGTTTGGTTCACAGACATTTGGAATTATCATCTGTCACCGTATCTAGTCGAAGCTGTCCGGGAAGGTGTTCAACTTTATGGGAGACGTGGTGGAGCTTGGAATGATCCGTCTGCGTTTATACGTAATTCATATCCCTGGCCATATGGACCGGATTCGGTGCCGCCATTGAGGCAAATCAATGCGGAAGATGTTGGCTTAGAGGGAATGCCAGTTAGTAATGGCGACGCTCAAGATCCTTTGGTAAGTGTTTTTTAAGTGTTTTGATCTGTTGATACACTTTTGGGTTAGAAAGAAGTTCGGAAGATTTCAAAGAGTTTTTCATACAAATTTGCATTCTCACAGACTCGCCACACTCAAGAAAGGGAAAATGCTTAAACACACGTAAGATCATTCGAAACACCATTTTATTAGATGAGTGCTTACCCTTAGAACTCTTAGATCAATAGCTAAACAACCTAGTAGCGAGCAATGGACTCTTCACTCATAGTTACCGCGTGGCAGAGTTTTAAAGACTGCAGTAATTTCGGTTCTTAAGTTAAGTCAGGAATAAGAATTTTGTTTAGTCTTTTCACTAGAAATACTTTAACTGGAAAGGGGTAGCTACAGAGGGTCAAAGGGGTACACTAAGATGGGTTTTTTGTTTGAATTCACCCTGTGCAAAATCCTATGGGGAGAATTTGTCCACTTATTCACCCCAGTGTGGGATATGAACGTACGCACCTGCTGTTCAGAGGACAGGCCCATATAGTTCAGTAGCTAAAGAGGGTGAAAGGGGTACCACGATGGTTTTTTCGTTTGAACTCACCCTGTGCAAAATCCTATGGGGGAATTTGTCCAATAATTTACCAAAGTGTGGGATATGAACGTACGGTCAGAGGGCAGGGCCGTATATATTCACCCTGTGCAAAATCCTCAAACACTTTTGCGGTGAGACACTGTTCTCTGCTTGACGCACCCACGTTAATCGTTAGAGAGGGCCTAATAAAGTGACACTTTTGATGGTCCAGGTAGGACTTTAAATGGTGTGAGTAATCCTTCTCTGGATGACCCTACTGGTGATGATGCGGGTAGTTTGGAGACAGAACAGATCAAGCTCTACGCTAAATCGAAACTTGGAGGAACGTAGTGGTGGACCATTGTTGAGAACCTAGAATTATGCAGAAAACTTGTTGTGCTAGAGAAGTGTCTTGCGTCAAAAGCTATTGATGATGATTGTGAAGATCGGACAGGCCAAACACGTTAATAAATAAAAATCAATGGAATAGTGCTGTTTAAAAGGATATAGAAATAGAAACCCATCGCTTTCAAACCCCTAAATAGTAATCGAAATTTAATTATTTATAAACACACATCCTAAGACCCTAACCTACTAAGTCTAATCACCCTTGAAAACCAAAAAAATAACCAAAAACCAGCGGCGGCGTAGGTTGAAAATTATACTCCATTAAATCCCAATTAAACACAACCAACAAAAACCAGCCGACCGCAAGAATACCTAAACAAACAAAATTTCCCCAACTCGAAATGTCTAAAGCAAACATAAAATTAATAAATCATCGTTTTTCCTTCACTTCTTTCCAATTACAGCTCAATATGCTAATGCGACTGCAGGAGGCTGCCAATTATTCGGAGAATCAGGAACAAGAATCCGATTGTGCCAGTTTGGATTCGAATATAACGCCAGACAGTTCAGCGGGCGCAGAGTAAAAATAATGTAATTAAACGATGATAAACACAAAAATCAAATTCATCACGTCTCATCCCTAAAATCGATTTTCCATTGATCAGGAATTTTCAAAGGAACAAAAGGACCCTTTTCCTGTGTGCAATTGATAAGAATTAATTAGAAAAAAATCTGCTGATTTTTCAAATAAAATATAAAATGACGATGGTGTGATGATGATAAACAGGATAATGAGAGTGATGAAAAAGTTTTAGGGAATTTAACAAAAAAAAAAAAACAAAAATTAAAAATCAAAAGGTCAAAAACAAAACTAAATAAGTGGATTTTTATCTTGCGTCGAAAAATCAAACACAAAAGAGGATCAAAGCGAACTTTTTGATTCAATTAATTTATTCCTGAATAAACCAATTAAAAATCCATTTTTTTACCTCCAACAAACCCCCTTTTCCCCTCATCCCATTTGACTACGAAGACGATGATGATGTGCAAACTTTCACAGACAAAAAGCCATCAGGAGATGATTTTGTCTGCATTTCTGATGGATTTTTGCCGCCATCCTGTCAATATGCGATGGATGGAGTAGTAGTCGCCCAGGATACGGAAGGAAGACATTTCAGTTTTTCCCTCTTTGAGTGTTATTTTTTTTGTCAGCATTGCGTAGAGAGAAAATTCCAATCATAGAAAAGTTGTTTTTGTTTTCTTTTCTACAAAGAGGGGAAAAAGTTTTGTGCATTAAAAACTGATGTCATTGTTTTTTGGATTCGAGTCTGTGTGTTAGTATAAGTTCCTACTTTTTCTTTGTTTCATTTTTTGTTAGTTTTCAGTTCTTTGGAAAATTGAGATAAAGGTATGCACAGATTTGAAACTTTTTTGTTTAGAGTTAAAAACTTCGAAAACTTTCTTTTACTACTTTCGATGTAGAAAAAACATTTCGTATTGAATCCATTTTTCCAAATGCGAAAGAAGTTTTAAGAAATTATTGTTTTGCACGAGTTAGTTTTTGTTTCCTTTGCTTATAAATAAAAATAAATAATTTACACCCTTGGCACTTGTTAGAAAAATGCAATTGTGTGTACGAAATTGCCCGTTTTCACCCTATGTTTATGTACGATTACAAAAAAAAACACCTCTTTTTTGGAACGATGAAGATAAAAATCCACAAATTCTGATAACAAATATAATTTTCTATATGTAAAAAGCCAAATAAGTGTTAAGTGAAAAATTAAATCAAATAAATATGTAGAAATTTATGAATGCAATAAATAACTTCCCCTATCGCTTGCAACAAAAATAAACAAATAAGAAAAGAACATTTTTTGATACCTATGACTTATTGCAACATATTTTGAGGCCGCAACAATTTAAACAAAAAAAAAAAACACTAAAACAAAAATCAAAAACGAAACTAAAAATTTAAACAAAACTTTTAACTTTAAAAATATATCGATGTAAATAATATATAAACTAACATTTAAAAATTAAATAATAAAACCCATTGCAGTAATTTTACTAACAAAATATAATTATATGTTTTTTTATACTATACATTATATATATTAAATAACAAATATTTATATGTTTAATAACTAAATTAACACTAAAAATTAATATACATTAATTTAATAAATGGTTAACAAAGACAAAAAACAAACAAAAAATATTATATGAATGTAATTATTAATTGTATGCTATTTAAAAACAAGAATTAATAAGACAAAATAAAACAATACAATTTGCCAAGTATCTACGTAATTCTTTATAAACAAAAATGTCCTCATTTAATACTATACTGAAAAACTACTGCAATAAAATTGAAACAAAAAAGAACCATAGCTAAATAAATTTATCCACAAAAATCCTTTCATACAAGAAAAAGCAAAAAAACCTTAAACAATTTCCTTATACTGTTAATTTTAATTTTATTTTAATTAATTTTATTTATCAGAAAGCAACTATTACAATTCAGATAAACAATAATAATATTTTATTCATAGGGCATAAACATTTGCATAGTTATATTATTGAATTTAATTGATATTGATTGATTACTATATAATTATTCTAAATGCATAAAAACAAAAAAAAACTGAAAATCAAACAAATTAAAAGAAAAATTAAACAATAAAATGTAATAAAATTTATACAAAGTGGTGTTTTCCTTTTTTGTCTATAAACATATTTCCATTTTAGATTGCTCATTAACTGTCTTCATCGTCTTGAAAGAGAACAGAATTGTTTGAAATGTGCTGTTCTTAGGCGTAATTTTGTAAGGTTTTCAGTTTTGAGAGAATTGCACAAAAATAGTCGCGAGATGCTTTAAATCTCTCTGGAATGTAATGTCTTCAGTGGTTCAGTCTCAACTCAATGAAAAATCGACCGAAATTCCGCCAGATTCCGTACATTAAAAAAAAAAAGAAGACAGAATGGACCCTACTGTTAATTATGAGCGCCTGGTATTAGAGTGAAATTTTCATGGAAGAAATCGACCAAAATGTTGCCTGTTTTCGTGAAATTTTTGCAAAAAATAATTCAGAAAGAACCTTACTGCTGATTGTGGGCTCCTGGTATTTCATTTAAATTTCCAATGCAAAATCTACCAAAATTCTGACTCTTTTCGTGCGTTTTTGCAGAAATAATTCAGAAAGGACCCTGCTTCTGGTTACGGGTGCTTAAAACCTTAATAAAATTTTCAATACTAAATTCAAGAAATTGCAAAAATAAAGGGTTTTCCAATAAGAGGTGTTATTTTGATATTCAAAGAAAAATGACATTTTTTGAGATAAATGATCGGATGTTTATTTCATTATAAAGAAGAAGGTATGCCGTTAATAATGGAACACAACATCAGCCAAATGGCCGCCACGACCACGCTTACAGGACCATATCCTTTTCATGAAATTTTTCATAACCAAATCGCAAAGTGGCTGCCCTATGTCCTCGATAGCCTCACGAATTCCATCTTTGAGGTCTTGAATCGACGCTGGGCTGTTGCTAGACCTTATCTTCACGCGGCTCAAAGAAGAAGTCGCAAGGTGTTAAATCACAAGATCTCGGTGGCCAATTGTGATCACCTCTTCGAGAGATAACACAGTCCGGAAACTTTTCCCGTAAAAGATCGATGGTTTCATTGCTTGTGTGGCACGTAGCGCCGTCTTGTTGAAAGTAAACGTTGTCCAGATCAATACCATCCAATTCCGGCCATAAAAAATCATTAATCATCTCTCGATAGCGCAATCCATTGACCGTAACTGTTGCTCCAGCCTCATTTTCGAAAAAGTAAGGTCCAATGACCCCGCCGGACCATAAACCGCACCAAACAGTCACGCGTTGAGGATGGAGAGGCTTTTCAACAATAACTCTTGGGTTTTCCGAGCCCCAGATGCGACAGTTTTGCTTGTTGACGTAGCCTCCGAGTGGAAATGGGCCTCATCAAGATGATTTTCGATGAAATTCCGGATCATTTCATGCATTTCAAGGACCATCAGCAAAGACACGACGTTGTTGATGATCAGCCGGCTTGAGTTCTTGTGTTAACTGAACTTTATAAGCCTTAAGACCCAAGTCTTTATGCAAAATACGATGTAATGACGTTTGTGGAATGCCTAATTCCAAAGAACGACGAGGAATGGACAAACCTGGGTTTTCTTCAACACTTTGGGCTACAACAGCAATATTCTCAGTTGTTCTTGAGCGACGTGCACGGGTTTTATTCTTCACATCACTAACTTGTCCCAACAGCTCGAATTTGTCCACCAATTTCTGTATTGCGGTCCGACAAGGTGCTTCACGACGATCCAAAAATGTTTTAGTTTTACGAACCGTCTCTGCCAATTTTCACCATTTTTATAGTGAATTTTAATAGTTTCAATGCGTTGTTGAAGCGTGTATCGTTCCATTTTTATTATGACGTAGTTTCTACTTGTCAAATGTCAAAAAATGACAGCTTCAGAACGGACCCTACTGATAATTATAGGCGCCTGGTAATTCTGTAAAATTTCAAAGTACACGAAATAATTATACTGCTTCGTTCTCCATGATTCTCACCGTATCGAGTGTTCAATTTCTATGATTCTTAAAAGGATTTTGGTCTAATTCTGGGTTCGTATCAAATTTGAGAAATAAAATGAGACAATTTAATAAACTTCATAGAAAATTGACTTACTTAGTCATACGGCGCACAATCTATGAAGGATCTCAGCCTGAGATACAGCAGCCTTCCATCGTGAACGGTCCCTCGCATGCACTCTCCAGTCGCCGAAACCAAGCGCTCTGCGCATGCCGACAGCTTTCTTTGCTGGAGCGTTGTCGTTGATTCGCTCGATGTGGCCAATGTAGTCGTCTTTTCTTGGCCTTTTGGTCAAAGAAAAAATTCTTTTCTTTTTTTTTCATAGAAAATTGAGGGCAATTGTAATCCTGGCAAAAGTTTTTGCTTCCAAGTGTAAAATTGGCTACCCAACTTCCTTAAACTCGAATTTTCACATATTTAGCCCGAATTTTGTCCGTTTGCTGAAGTAGTAAACAGTAATGTGGAGAGCTCTCTCTGACGACTTATAGATCTAACACAGTAATGGGATTACATACAAAACGTTAGCATCAAGAAGATGTTATATACACTCATTGTACGCATAGGTACACAACAAATTTGTATTATCGTTAATCTGCATCAATGCTTCGTTGACAATCAATTTTACGACCATTTCCATTGTCTACAGTTTCCAAGTCCCAATCTCAAAATCAAATAATCAATTTACAAAAACGTCATCTTTCCAACTGACATCTGTATATGACAAGCTTGTTAAGACTTGGTTCCTATGGCAAATGTCAGCTGCACAAATCAATAGATAGCCATCAATCTACTTCATCGGTCATCTTTTCTTGTCGTTCACTTTAAGTCCTCGTCTAAACAGGCAAGCTACTGTTTAGAACCGGTGATTGTGGTGTGCGATGGTGGCAGCATCTCATCAAAGAGATCGAGATCTTTATCTTCTTTGTGCAGCAATATAACAGATTGCATCCAAGGTGGCTTAAGCCAATCGTTTACTATTCTGTCCGTTACTGCCAGTTGGTTCTTTTGGATTCTTCCAACCCGCACAGTTCGAACAGCCAAAAAAAGACAACAAAGACAAAGACGCATATTTCCAGAAATGACATTCTTCCACTTGGTTTGGGCTGCATAGCTCGCGCACAAGTCCTAAATGTAGAAGAGAAGAGATGCGTGCACGAAGCCACTTAATCACCTTAAAAAGGAAGTAGTTTCCCAGAACGATCGATGCTGGCTGGCAGAGGATGCTTCTGCAGTTGCCAATATATGCAAGTTAAAGTGGTACCATACTGGCATATTAATATTTGACATATGCGGCAAGAACGAGTTTTCAACTATAACGGGCATATTGTGATGCACTCTGTATAAGAAAAGGTAACGAGAACTGATGGATGGATAAGTCGCATAGGTTCGCGAGCTAGTGAATGATGGCAACGTTGAAAGCGCGTCCTCTTATGCGTGGTGACGAAGCGAGAGTATTCAATGCACAGAGTCGAGGATCAGAAGCCAACGTGTAGGTATATGTGGGTAGGATTTTCGGAATCTAACAGTGAGTAAACGTATAGTGACAGGGAAGAGAAAGCGTTGTGACTTGAGATGTTTGATGCGAGAAGCATTCTTGTCTATAAGCAAACTTGACTGATACCTGACCTAATAGGGAATTGTTAACAGAAATCAACAAACAGAACTTGAATGGAATTTTCTTTCAATCGGAAATGATGATTGATGTTTTTTCTAATTAATGCGGGAGATCATTTATAATAGTGTTACAGTTACAGTTAAAGTTAAGTCGGTCTAGCAATATTCATCTTCCATTATTAGTTGTTGTGTTGATTTGGTAACTTGCAAAATTCTTGCTAAATATTACAGTTTTCCATTAAACAAACAGATCTATTAACTGTCATCGTTTGACAGTTTTTGAATTCAAATATTGGCATTGCATTTGATATAATGTCGTTTTATATTGGTCTTTTTTGACGTTTCTTCTTCTACCTCCAATGGAACGAGTTATGATGAATGTGTCATTCTTTGGACGCTTCTGTTTTCAGAAGCATTCTGTCTGTCAAAGTCAGTCCAAAGGAATGGTTTCAGAAGGCTTCTGGATTCTTCCGAATGCTTCTGGACTGCTAATGGAAAACGACATACCTAAATAATTTTACATGTTTTTGACTTGCATACAAATTTTGTTCCTCATTTTTGACATTTTCTCATTCTATAGACTCTGTTAAGATCTCGGTTTAACAACAGACAATTAACAGATTAACACCTTCTCCCCTATCAAATCTTCAACATCAACAATAAATTCTATCCAGGTGCGTTTGATTGCTCCTCTTAATTCCGCTATTATTTTAATTAAAACCTCCTATGCGGTACACTTGAACCGTTTTTATCAGTTCCCGTCAGATCTTCAACAACAACAAATACAACACAAAAAATTTCTGTCCATAAAATTAGTTCCATCTCACTTAAGATTTATATTAAATTAACAGCTAGAAACTAATGGAAAGATTAATAGCCAATTCACTTGAGCGTACACACATCAAACATCACAAAAAAAAATTGAAGTTCTAACGCCGCCTTTGGCAATTATTTTGATGGATTTTCTTTCTATTGAGTCTCTTCCATACAAGAATCCACATTAAACTTAGTTAGGTATAGGTAAAGGCCAATTTAATGCAACCATGCGCACGACCTCTCACTGGCCAGATGGCACACTCTTGGAGTCTGGAATAGATGGAAGACATTTTCAATTAATTTCGTACCGTAACCGTATAGTTGAGGAATGAGGAGTCAGTCGAAACGAATCAACGAGCTAGATGTCCAAAGAAGCTATAGCATCTCTATGGCTGACCAAGAGTCATCTCCGATATACCTAGGTATTGACTCGTAGTACAGCACCTCTAGCACCTGATGGTGATCAGTGAAGCGTGTTCATTATTTCGTTGTGTACCTATATTACCATCAGTCTGCACGGCACGTAACGATTGTTGTGTTTTAAGTAAGACCTTCTTTGTGATATGATCGTAAATTGGTTTCCATGGAAGCGTAGCCAAAAGATAACTATTGTTGTGTCTTATGCTGTCTTCATTGGGAGGAGTTTCTCGACGAGAAAAAAAAATACTTTGGAAAAAGATGTCCACCTCTGAGTCGACAAGGAGAGACAACTGATTGGAGGTTGGAACGTTACTCGGTTTATGGCTTCTTTGCGTTCTTGGAAAATATTGAGGCGGTGCTGGTTGGTAAGGCTAGACACATTTTCCTTCAAATGTCAATGATAGATCATAGCAGCACATACAAATAATGAGCAATTACCTTCGGGCAATTTGAGAATTAGGGTGCATAACATGACTAATACTTCACAACTTAATAACAGTAGAAACCGTCATACCTCCCTTCTTTTTAAATTAAGCAAATGTAAGCTTAACAGCTAAGGTCAATTTTCATGTCCTTCAGTCCGTATTTCTGTTTTAAATTTGACTAAAATATTAGGCGACCATAATAATATGAAGTCCCAGTGACTGAGACACCAGCCGATGTTATTATAATTGAAAACCATATCTCTTCTTAATTAATTTTTGTCGTCCTGAAAAGGGAGTTTTCTCTGTCTGAAAAGTTTCTAGGATAATGTTTTAAGCAAAATTATACAATACTTTGCTAGAGTTAAACATTTCCTTTAATTTCGATCTGTAACTTTCTATTTTATTCATGAAAGAAAAGCAATTCCCCTACTCACGCATTAAGTGAAGGATTATGTTGCTTAGTTCTCCATGATTCTCATTGTTTCGAGTGTCCAATATTTTTTGATTTTGAAAGGATTTTGTCTTATAATTCTGGGTTAGTAGCAAGTTTGAGCAACAAAATAGAAACATTTAGAAAACTTTATAGTAAATTCGAGTTTTCGAGGTGTTTTCGCGGTCCTCATACGTGGTGTACATTCTACGACCGTTCTTCATGATTATCTTTCCAGTTGAAACACCTTGTCTCCATCGATAACGTACCCAACCATAACCTCAGTCGTCCGCACTCCTTTTTTGACACACAATATGAATTCAAACCAAATCCAAGTTACCATAAACAAAACGCATCTTTAACCAAAAGCAAACTTCACGACTCCTCAGACTAAGACTCAAGGAAAAAATAACCGAAAAGCTTGGTTGCCGACCTTAAACGAACAAATCAAACATACCTGATTGGAATAAATTATTTTTATCTCTCAAACAGAAGTGATGTAGCCAGAAAAAGAAGAAGGCTTGGCTTTTAGTGAGACTGGTAGTCATTTTGTTCTTTTTGTCCCGGCTTCTGCATGGTCTCCACTTTCTCTCAGTCTGCCCCCGCCAATTATGCGATAAATAATAACCTGTCAGAGATTAAAAAAAAAACAGCTACTCAAGGAGAGAGTCACTTTATTAAGTACAAGGAAGTCGACGACATGTGGGCTAGGAGCTAGGTTAGTTGCTTTAAGTCTGGGATAGTGTCTTTATTGCAACATTTCAAACTTTTAATGCCATTGCCATTGCAAAGTATGAGTGTTGCTATCGCTGGAACTAATTATAGCTGAATGGAAAATTAATTCAACATGACAGGAACTGAGTTTCGATGGTTTGGCCAGGGTTTGACATAAACATGTCAATGCCGAAATTTTGCAATTGAATGTTAGTCGAACAATTGAAATGAAATGTCTTATGACAGGAACAAAACAGATATCCTGACTTTTCAGATGTCTTGTTTTCGAGTATTGATAACACTTTGACGTTTATTTATTGACTTCACTACCTACTTATGTCGTTTAACATTGGTAGTCCAGAAGCATTCGGAAGAGTCCAGAAGCCTTCTGAAAACATTGGACCGACTTTGACAGACGGAATGCTTCTGAGAAGAGCAGAACTCTTCTGTTTTGAAAACAGAAGTTTCCGAAGAATGACATTTTCATCATAACCCGTTCCATTGGAGGAAGAAGAAGAAACGTAAAAAAAAAGACCAATGGAAAACGGTATAAGCCTATCAATGGACATTAAGGTAAAGGGTTTTCCAATAAGAGATGTTATTTTGAATAGCTCGCCATTTCAGTAGCTGTCACTTTTGAAGCTGTCATTTTTTGATATTTGACAAGTAGAAACTACGCCATTAATAAAATGGAACGATACACGCTTCAACAACGCATTGAAATTATTAAAATTCACTATAAAAATGGTGAAAATTTGGCAGAGACGGTTCGTAAAACTAAAACATTTTTGGGTCGTCGGACCGCAATACAGAAATTGGTGGACAAATTCGAGCTGTTGGGACAAGTTAGTGATGTGAAGAATAAAACCCGTGCACGTCGCTCAAGAACAACTGAGAATATTGCTGTTGTAGCCCAAAGTGTTGAAGAAAACTCAGGTTTGTCCATTCCTCGTCGTTTTTTGGAATTAGGCATTCCACAAACGTCATTACAGCGTATTTTGCATAAGGACTTGGGCCTTAAGGCTTATAAAGTTCAGTTAACACAAGAACTCAAGTCGGCTGATCATTAACAACGTCGTGTCGTTGCTGATTGGGTCCTTGAAATGCATCAAAATGAATTTCATCGAACAATCATCTTCACTGATGAGGCCCATTTCCACCTCGGAGGCTACGTCAACAAGCAAAATTGTCGCATCTGGGGCTCGGAAAACCCAAGAGTTATTGTTGAAAAGCCCCTCCATCCTCAACGCGTGATTGTTTGGTGCGCATTATGGTCCGGTGGGGTCATTGGACCTTACTTTTTCGAGAATGAGGCTGGAGCAACAGTTACAGTCATTGGACTGCGCTATCGAGAAATGATTTATGATTTTTTATGGCCGGAATTGGACGGTATTGACTGGACAACGTTTACTTTCAACAATACGGCGCTACGTGCCACACAAGCAATGAAACCATCGATCTTTTACGGGAACATTTTCGGGACAGTGTTATCGCTCGAAGAGGTGATCACAATTGGCCACCGAAATCTTGTGATTTAACACCTTGCGACTTCTTCCACTGAAAGATAAGGTCTACGCCAACAGCCCAGTCGATTCAAGACCTCAAAGATGAAATTCTGAGGCTACGAGACATAGGGCAGCCACTTGCGATTTGGTTATGGAAAATTTCATGAAAAGGATATGGTCCTGTATGTGGTCGTGCGGCCATTTGGCTGATGTTGTGTTCCATTATTAACGGCATACCTTCCTCTTTATAATGAAATAAACATCCGATCATTTATCTCAAAAAATGCCATTTTTCTTTGAATATCAAAATAACACCTCTTATTGGAAAGCTTTAGTTAACTAAAGGCTGATGCCTCTGACATTGACATTTCATTGACTTTTCCCTTATGTCACAACCGTAACAATGGCAGAAAGAAACCTTCGTGTAGGCCACCTTCACAACCAAATTTATAAATGAAATCAATTTTAATGCAACAAGAAAATTTGAAACACAGTCTGTAGGCTCGCAAGCAGACTATTTAATTTGCATTCGATTGATGCTATCGGGTGGTAACACAAATGCACGAGTCCACGAAGTCGTTGCCAATAGGAGTAGGAGAAAGACATTATGTCAACAAAAGCAAGCGACACAGTTAAGTGACGCGCCGAGAATTTTCCACAAGAATTGAAAGCACTCTCATTAGCATGCAGTTCTCGTGTTGGATTATTATGGGCTTACAAGGAAAACAAAAGAAAAAGAAATACCTACAGAAGATTCTAAGGAAACAGAAATGGGGACAAGATTAATCGAAGAAGTCGAAAACTTCCTGATGTTCGCGCGAAGATCATCGAATTTGATCGTCTCTCGAGTTGAAATTATGCAATCTTGTGTGCTCTTCCACGAAATCATGCGGTGCATGTTCCACCCATCAACTCTGGCTCAATGGAGGTCGATTTATATCCATAATAAAAAGTGCACATTTTCAGTAGTTCAATTGGCGAACATGGTCACGATTATCTAGTGAGACGTCTTAAACGACCATTAAAGCCAGTCATCTATCCCCATTCGTCGTCCTCGTCTTCGTCGATTGTGATAAGATCTCTCGTCTCTCTTCCAGCGTCATGTCTGAAGTTTGACCAAAAGTGAGGCCAAAATCAAGTTCAAGTTTACTACAACTAATACTGAACGCACCCAGGGGCACAATCAGCTACAGAGATCATTCGATGCGATCGATGACGTTTGATTTACGATCGCAGCGCCAGAGTTTCGACGCGTTGATTACTCAGCACAAGAGGTGCGAATTAAAGCGTTTATCTTAACACTGTCTATAGTGGTGTCTATGTATTTCTTGAGAACGCAAAGATTGTTGGAAGAAACGAAGATGCTGATGCAGACGAAGCTTCAATATCTCTCTAGCAATTCCCTCAGCGACAGCAGTTGAGAGGAGGATTGATGCTGGCAGGTTTTTTTCATCATTTTGTGGTAAAGATCCTCCTTCATCACAGTGATGGTGATGGTTCTATGTTGGTCGGATTTAAGATTTCAAATGAAACGTGATACACCTCTATATTCTGGGTGCCAAACGGCGATATAATCGCCAGTCATCATCATTATCGGGATCGTCAACACGCGGGTTATTGCTTGGTTGGAGGGATTGATACCAGTTGGATGATGGTGGCTCTCGTGCGGTATTCCATATTTTGAGGATTCTTTATTATAGCTGGAAGAAGTGGGAGCTAAATTTTAATATTAACATCGTGATCGGTATCTCACTCGTACTAGTGGGGCTGGTTTTAAGTGATTGAGGAGGAATTTCGAGAAAGCGGTTTCTTACTTGGCAAATTATTGCGACAAATTGCACTTTTGGCCGTGTTTTACTGGTTGTCGGCTGGTCAAAACAGCCGCCACTGATGTATCCTCTTCGTCGATGTCTGTCGGGTTAAAAGGAATATTAATGGTTAAGGAGGTATTTTGTGGATGAATCTTAAACGTGATAAGGAGGAGGGTGATTTGTAAGTCATTAGCGAGATGATTGAAGGAGAAATAATAACAAGTAATTTATCTTTAAAATGCTCTTCCTGTAGTACAGAAAGAAGTTATTAGCTCGTGCACCATAAAATAGACATCAAAAGATTTCCGTAAATCAACATTTTCCAAGACATCGTTATTTATAATGAAAATAACTGATACACGACTCGAACCACTGCCTTGTTGTAGCCAAGGTTCGAATGCGGATGCATCGATCAAGGCCAACACGCGAAAATGCTAGGAGGAAATTCGACGTGAAACGGCTACAATCTTAAGAGATTGCTAGATCCTTTTCCGATCGTGTCTCCGAGAACCAATGGCAACACTGGCAAGCAGCCATCAGAGGTGCCTCCTCTGCTAGTGCTAGGGTTTACACGGCCACCACAACGAAATCCCTGATTTGACGATGAGTGCCGGCAAGCACATGCAGCTAAACAAGAGGCATACAAAGCGGCGCTGCAAAGAAGGACACGAGCAGCTCGTGAGCTCTACGAGCAGAAAAGGAGAGAGGAGCATTAACTTCTGAGAAAGAAAAAAAGGAGCATGAGAGGCGCGCGATCGAGGAGATAGATGGATGTCACAACAGGAACGAGGTAGTAGAACCGCAGTCAGTGCTCAGGATATGGAAAGACCACTTTTCCAAGCTGAATAATGGCGATGACCACCAAAACTCCGTCAGCAATACAGAACCGTTCAATTTGCGTGCGGAAGGCCAACAATTCCACTCATCCGACATGGACGAAGTGAAGATAGCGATATCTAAACTTAAGTCGAACAAAGCCGCTGAAGCAGACGGGCTAACTGCCGAACTGTACAAAGCAGCTGGAGATCTGCAAAATTTGGTCGGAAGAAAGCATGCCCGATGAATGGAACCTCAGGTATCGTATGCCCGATTCTCAAAAAAGGAGATCCCCTGAACTGCACTGTATAAGTCTCCTTAACATCGCCGTCTCTTGTCTGCCGTGCTGTGTGAACGTTTGAAGCACTTCGTCAACGAGCTGATAGGAAAGTCCACACATCGATGAAATATTCACCCTATGGCAGATCTTGGAGAAGACCCAGGAACTTCAAATCGATACCTACCACCTTTTCATCGATTTCAAGGCCGCGTATGACAGCGTCTATAGAGACCAATTACATAGAGCAATGTCTAGTTTTGGCATCCCAGAGAAACTCATCCGTCTGTGTAAGATGACAATGGAAAACTCACGCTGTTCCATCATGGTCGGAAAAAACCTAACGGACGCTTTTGATGTCAAAAAAGGTTTTAGACAAGGCGATGCGTTGTCATGCGATTTCTTCAACATCATTCTTGAAAAGATTGTACAAAGCTTCACACAAGCTATTACATAATGTAGGAAGAACACAGAGTGATGTCAGTGGGAGCGTTTGTGAGCCTTGAGACGGAGGCCAGGAAGATGGGTCTAGCGGTTAACGAGGACAAGACCAAGTTAATGCTGTCGACAAGAAAGGACTACCATCATCGACGTCTTGGAGCAAACGTCAACATAGACAGATTTAACTTCGAGGTAGTTAAGGACTTTTTCTACCTGGGATCCGCTATCAACTCAGACAACAACACCAGCGCTGAAATCAAACGAAGAATCACTCTTGCCAATCGCTGTTTCTTTGGACTTAGAAGGCAATTGAGTAGTAAAGGTCCTCTCCCGAACAACTAAAGTGACACTCTACAAAACCCTCATCATCCCGGGCCTCATGTATGGTGCAGAGACGCATGGAATAAGACAACATCTGATGAAAACGCTTTGGGATGCTTTGAGAGAAAAATTCTTCGATGATATTTGGTCCTATCTGCGTTAATGGAGAATGGAGGCAAGGATTCAACCAAGAACTGTACGAGCAGTACAGCGACACTGATCTAACCAGAAAAGTTAAGGTCCAACGACTTAGATGGTTGGGATGTGTTGAGCGAATGGAAATTAATGCTCCGGCTCGTAGAGTCTTCCAATCCAATCCGGAAGGACGTCGCAGAAGAGGAATACCGCGACTCAGGTGGAACACACAGATGGTAGAGGACCTGAACTAACTTGGCGTGCGAAAAAGGAGACAGCTAGTTAGGGACCGAACTGGTTGGAGAAGTTTGTTGGGTGCTCTATTTTATTATCTCTATGGGTAAAACCCTAGAAATTGTGAGTCTGGCCATCGAACACACATTGAAGAGGAAATCTGCAAAAACAGCATGAAATTTTTTACGGTGTACTTTTTTATCATTTATAGCGCCATCTTCAACCTTAAACCAAAACAAAATTTCATCATTACCGTCCTCTACAAACTACAATAACTACCCCATCCACTCTGACAGCTAAATGTCACTTTTCCAGTCCAACTGTCAACGACTGAGAAAAAGTCTAGCACTTCCAACGAACAATCCAAAGTACTTTTTTACCTTCTGTCCATCGCTCGTTTTCGTTTCACAGCTGCAAAAGCGACCAAGGTGGGTTTTTCACGCATGTGAAAAAAAAGTTATCTTCAAATAATTATCGAGTTACATAAACAAAGTTTATTTTCAAAACTAAATAAAAAATTCAAATTCTACAGTTTCTAAAAAGTGCACTCAATCCATCGGTAGAGAAGTGTTGTATAATTCAAGGACAAAACCTCAAAAATGCTGATCAAGAAAAACTCGTGAAAATCGATTAATCAAGATCTACGCACTTTCAAAAACTTGTGAAATTCTTCAAAAATTCATTTTAAAGAAGTCAAAAACCTCAAAACGTTCTTAAATGTGAAAAACACTTGTTATTTTGCTTTGGAAGATGAAAAGAAAAAAAAAATGCATGAGAACAATTCTTTGGTTATGTAACTCGCAAGAAAAATGACGTCTCGCCTTCGTCACACACACACACCACTGTTTTGTTTTTGGGTTTTTCATTTCAGCTTTTAACCAAATTGTGAATTAACCAAATCCCAAGCACCATGTCATACCGATTGATGGCCCTCGCCGCCCTGCGTCAGGCAGCTGCCTGCGGAGTTATTCCAAAGAACGCCCAAATCGGCAGCATCGCCTCCATCCACACTCTGGATAAAATCGGCAAACGTGAAATTGTCGGCTACGGCTGGAACGGTTCGGCCAACTACCGTGACCGTGTCGACTATCCAATGCCCGCTATCCGCTTCAAGGAGCCAACCAATGAGATTTTGGCTCTGCGTGCCAAGGAGCAGGGAGACTGGAAGAAGTTGTCAATTGAAGAGAAGCGTGCCCTTTACCGTGCTTCCTTCTGTCAGACCTTCGCTGAATTGAAGGCCGGCACTGGCGAGTGGAAAATGCATACAGGTTTGGCCTTATTGGCTGTTTCCGTTGCTATCTGGGTGTCCATTGTGATGAACTTGTATGGTAAGCCAAAGAGCGAATTGTGAGTCAAGAGTTTTGGCTAATATTTGTTTGCTTGCAGTCTACGATGAATTGCCAGTGACATTTGATGAAGCCCACCAAAAGGCCCAATTGAAGCGTATGTTGGACTTGGAAGTGAATCCAGTTACTGGTCTCTCGTCCAAATGGGACTACGAGAAGAAGCAATGGAAGAACTAAGCAAAGTTCAAAGTGTATTTTTGTGTAAACTTAATTTAGATTTTAGGAACAAAGTGAAATAAACCTAAAACATTCGATTCTATCTAGTTTTGTTTCGCTGTTCGATTTGGAAACTCTTCGATTGCCAGCGGGAATCTAGGTCAAAGAAAAACAAATAAATTCGTTTGAACCTTCTTTATTTCTTAAACCAAAATTCCAATATAAATAAATCTCCGTTGACGTTCGTCCTTTGGCTAATTTCAAGCAGGGGGAGCCATGACAAAGTGCTCATAGAACGACTTGGTATAGTCGACCATTTGGTCCTGCATCGCTGCCGGCACAAAATTCGGATTTCCCTGGCCACCTTCGATCGTACCATTGGCAGTGAATCGCATGTAACTTGCGACAGTTGTTTCCGGAGGAAGAATTGCATTGTCTTCGATGATGCAGCAGTCTTTGAGGACACAGCGACGTCCCTATCACAAGCAAAACTAATAAATGTTCGGCTTTAAGAACATGGAAGAACTTACAATCACAGCATTCTTGCCAATGTAAACGAATGAGCCTATAACAGCTGCCGAAACGACAGCTCCTTCGCCGATGTACACATGATCGCCGATGTGCATTGGGAAGAAAGCAATTCTGAAAATAAATATGCTGAATTGATGTTCTCAGAGGAGTGACAGAGAATCTTACCCTTTGCTAAATTGCTTGTACGGTGGACGAATGACTGCATTTTTGCTTATCACACAATAACGTCCAGTTCGAACGTTAGCCAAATCACCACGAATTATTGCTCCACTCTGGACTATCACTTTGCCATTGAGTACGATGTTCTGGGAGCCGCAGAGGACTGTTTGGCGACTGACTTTGTTGCCGGATGCCTGCAATATGAACAGATGAGGTCATCTTGTAGCTTATTGTGATTTTGGTGGAATAACTTACAGTTTGAACGTATTCGTCTTTGCTGTAGAATGTGTCGGCGATTTCCATTTTAGTGTTTCTAGTGAATACAATTTATTTTAATGTGAAAAATTCATTTGCAAAACTTTAATTTGTTGAAAAAACATCAACAATTCTTTAATTTCACTGACAATGACAATTCAACATGACATCAACTTGGAGTTGTCAAAATTGTAGTTTGAGAAGTCGTGTGGAGAATAAAAATGTACAGCAGTTGTTGGCAGCGGTTTCTTTTAAGTTAGAATTCAAATGGTTGATTTCAAATAAAAACCGTTAGATTTGCTATAGGATGCCACAGTCATTTAAACATCTTGTACGCATTTTCAGCTGCGATTTTCATAAGCTTTCAAATGATTCCTAGATCTGTTTAGTAGAACTTTCGTTTATTCGCAAAATGCATTATTGAACACATTTCAAAATACGATTTTTCGCTACCCACCGCATCACCATCTTTTGGCCAGTAGGGGAACTATCAACTGATATGTGTATTTTTACAAAATTTAGTTAATTCTGCTATTTTCCCATAGATAGCGCTGCAATCGATGGCGAAATTTTGGAAGAAAACACTAACAGTCTGATTCTCCACCTTGTGAGGAATTACAAGTCATACGCCCTTGTGACTTTTTACTGTGAGGATTGTTGTGATTCGATAACATTTGTCTGATTCTCCCATAATCCACAAAAAAGTCACAAACGGACCAAAGAAAAATCAGTCTGTAAATACTAAAGGGCCGACCCAGAGAATCCGTCAATGCGTCAGCGTTGACGATTTCAACTGACAGCACAATAGAATATACATTTTCTAATGAAAATCGTCCCATAAGCAACGCATGTGACGGATACGACGGATACTTTTTGCGTCCGTTGATCCGTTGACAACTGAATTTGACGAGCAGTCAATTCGCGATTTTGATATTTTAATTTTAAATTTTTTGTTCAAATTTTCTGTTTTGCGAATAATTTTTACACCACGCAAATGAGACTGTCAAAGTATATAACGTATTCTATGGGACGGTTCCATCCGGCAAATACGTTGGCAGCAACGTATGCATTGACGCTGACGGATTGACGGATTCTATGGGTCGTCCCCTTAACTCTTGAAACATTTTTCTTTGGTCCGTTTGTGGCACGTATTTGAAATTAACAAACTAAAACACCCTATCTGCAATAACAAAAATGTCTATCGAATTTTTTAGATGTCAAAGAGGTGCTAAAATAGTTGTTGTCGCAAGATCATCTTCACCTCACCGACCGGTGCACTGGTGAGCATGTGAAAGAGATGAGAATCGCGAACAAGGTAAACACAGGTTGTGGTTATTATACCTATGAAAAATTTACAGCATTAGAAATAATTAGGTAGACAATTTATTCAATTTTGTTTCTTCAACATTTTTGATGAATTCATTTGAAATTTGCATGCGAGAGAATTTCCGATGAAAATTAAACAATTTTCGCCATAACACGAGGCAAAATATAGGAAAGAATTTCTTGTGATATTTTATAATAAATAAAAAAAACTCTCATGATTAAATTTTAATAAAACAATAGCTAGGTTGACACTAAAAAAGTTTTTGCTGCCTCTGACGTCGATTTCTTCCATTTATTCACACAGACAGTCTTGTCAGAGAGCATATTCGGCTGATACGGGTAAATTTTTGTAGTTTGTTTATTTTATGATTATTGTTTGCTTCTGTAATCGTTTGTATTTAAATATTGAAGGTGATGCATGCGAATGACAGGCATTGAAGCGTGAAAAAACATAGCCAAAGAATATCACAGAAGCCTATTTGAGCTTAACTCGTGTTTAACCAACTTCACGAATCACAAAACTTGAAAACGAACCGAACCACCCAGCATTTATTATTATTGTTTGTTTTTCATGTCGAGGTTGATTTGGTTTAGTTGCTTGTGTTTGCTTGTTTCTAATTTGTTCAAATATGAACATTAGAACCTCAATTTTCAAACAGCTGATAGTTTTAGCTGGAAAAATTGATAATTATTATTAAATTAATTGCTGGGGTTTTGAAGTCATTGTTCGGTAATTATTATAATTGTTTATTAGTTTTGCCAAAAAAAAAAAAACAGCACACGAGCCACATGGACCTTCAAAACTATCAGACCAGAATTAAATAGACAAACGAAGGTTTGTAAAAGCTTATAAGTACCAACATTCCGCATTAGAGTGCCATTAGATGTCTCATGATATATGAAGTGATATTTTCCTGATATATGATGAAACAAATATATAACAGTTTGTCCTACTACTGAAACTGAAACTGAATTCCGAGCTCCTTTTCTATGAAAATCATGATAGATTCTTGCAGTACTGTGATATATCATGAAAGATCCTTTTTTAATCTTGAAATATCGTGATATTCATCACAGAACGTCACGAAGTGTTGTGATATACGCCCTGAAATAAAAAATCATAGCATATTCTTACTTACTTATGGTGACACTACAGTCCAGATCGGATCAGAGCCTCACCTAACAAACTTCTCCAACCAGTTCGGTCTCTAGCTAGCTGTCTCCAGTTTCGCACGCCAAGTTGGTTCAGGTCCTCTACCACCTGTGTGCTCCACCTGAGTCGCGGTCTTCCTCTTCTGCGACGTCCTTCCGGGTTGGATTCGAAGACTCTACGAGCCGGAGCATTATTTTCCATTCGCTCAACATGACCCAACCATCTAAGTCGTTGGACCTTAACTTTTCTGGCTAGGTCAGTGTCGCTGTACAGCTCGTACAGTTCTTGGTTGAATCTTCGTCTCCATTCTCCATTAATGCAGACAGGACCAAAAATCACTCGAAGAATTTTTCTCTCAAAGCAGACCCAAAGCGTTTTCATCAGATGTTGTCATGGTCCATGTCTCTGCACCATACATGAGGACCGGGATGATGAGGGTTTTGTAGAGTGTCACTTTAGTTGCTCGGGAGAGGACTTTACTACTCAATTGCCTTCTAAGTCCAAAGAAGCAGCGATTGGCAAGAGTGATTCTTCGTTTGATTTCAGCGCTGGTGTTGTTGTCTGAGTTGATAGGGATCCCAGGTAGACAAAGTCCTTAACTACCTCGAAGTTAAATCTGTCTATGTTGACGTTTGCTCCAAGACGTCGATGTTGGTAGTCCTTTCTTGTCGACAGCATTAACTTGGTCTTGCCCTCGTTAACCGCTAGACCCATCTTCCTGGCCTCCGTCTCAAGACTCACAAACGCTCCACTGACATCACGCTGTGTTCTTCCAATTATGTCAATGTCGTCTGCGTATCCTAGTAGCTGGACGGACTTTTGAAGATTGTGCCTCTGGTATTGACATTGGAGCTTTGCACAATCTTTTCAAGAATGATGTTGAAGAAATCGCATGACAACGCATCGCCTTGTCTAAAACCTTTTTTGACATCAAAAGCGTCCGTTAGGTTTTTTCCGACCATGATGGAACAGCGTGAATTTTCCATTGTCATCTTACACAGACGGATGAGTTTTTCTGGGATGCCAAAACTAGACATTGCTCTATATAGTTGGTCTCTATAGACGCTGTCATACGCGGCCTTGAAATCGATGAAAAGGTGGTAGGTATCGATTTGAAGTTCCTGGGTCTTCTCCAAGATCTGCCGTACGGTAAATATTATTTGGTCGATGGTGGACTTTCCGGGTCTGAAGCCACACTGATAAGGACCTATCAGGTTGTTGACGAAGTGCTTCAAACGTTCACACAGCACGGCAGACAAGATCTTATAGCGATGTTAAAGAGACTTATACCTCTGTAGTTGGTGCAGTTCAGGGGATCTCCTTTTTTGAGGATCGGGCATACGATGCTGAGGTTCCATTCATCGGGCATGCTTTCCTCCGACCAAATTTTGCAGATGAGCTGGTGCATGCTCCTTACCAAATCATCTCCAGCTGCTTTGTACAGTTCGGCGGCTAGCCCGTCTGCTCCAGCGGCTTTGTTCGACTTAAGTTTAGATATCGCTATCTTCACTTCGTCCATGTCGGGTGGGTGGAATTGTTGGCTTTCTGTACCCAAATTGAATGGTTCTGTATTGCTGACGGAGTTTTGGTCGTCATCGCCATTATACAGCTTGGAAAAGTGGTCTTTCCATATCCTCAGCACTGACTGCGGTTCCACAACGACATTCCCATGATTGGCTCTACAGGCTTCAGTTTGGGGTATATAAGTCCTGGAGGTTTGTTTCAACATCATAGCATATATCATGAGATATTCATGCTGGACAACGAAACTCCTTAAAAGGCTTCGGTTCAAATTCAAATTTCGACTCTCACGTGACATTTGAATGAATTTCCATCGAAAACAACCCCACACAATTACATCCCACTCGTTTTCAGTATTTTTCAAGAACTTCTCTCAATTTCAACTGTCAGAGTCAGTGTTAATCAAAATTAATCACAAAATGATTGATAGTTTATGTCATTCTTGCCAACAGGTAATGTCTTACAAGTGGTTTGTGTCTTGTCTATTAGCCCAATTGACTTTGTTATCTATCAATTGAATGCGTGTCTGCTTTTTTCCACTGTGCAAGTAACAGACACCACAGCAGTGCCAACAGAACCATATCGCCCTCAAGCTATAGACAAAACTGTGACTGGCTGAGCTTGACTGACTGCGTTCTCATTAAAAAACAATTTCGATCTAGTTAATTTGGGTTCCGTTCTTTGTCTAAATCAAATTGGTTGATTGCAATATTTTATTTTATTAAATTGCTATTTTCAAATTCAATATCAATTCCTGAACTATAGCGTTGGACTTTACGGCAAATTAATTAAATCGATTTCTTGTTAGAAGTTCTATGGCGAAAAACTGCAACAGCGAGTCGATTGCAAACTTCTGAAAGGGAAATCACAACAACAGTCTGAAAAATGTACCACCAAGGCCTTGAAATGTCTAGAATACTAATTGCCGTTAGTAATAGTCGCTGCTGTTGCTGTGTCGCGCTAGCTAGTAAAAAAATTAAAAGTGTTCTTGCAACGAACTTATATGGATTTCAAGTCACAGCTTGATTGCACGTTTTCATTTAGCCGGAAGCTTCTGACTGTTCAATGCGATCGCGACGACCGACAGCAGCGAAAATGACGACAGCGACGACAACAATCGCTCGGGAAGTAGTTTTTCCTTTGTTTTTCCTTCGAATCGAACACAAGGCGAATCAAATGAATAGAAACTTAATTACCTACAGAAGCAGCGTACTTGTAGCGGTATGGAGAGGTGGTGGAGGTGTTAGACGTGCACAGTGTGTCTCTCACCTCACTATACAATACAAATGATGATGGCTAATAAATGGAATTTAATTGAAGGTAGAATGATTGTTCTATAGAGGAAAACAAACGATAAAACGAAGACGACAAAAATGTGAACACACTGACTTTATGTTGCTTATACGAGGGCAACCTTCATGGCTGGTTGGAATGGTGAGCAGCTAGAACATTGTAGAGTCTACAATGTAGATTACTTACAAACAAATAAAAACTCGCCACTGTGAAGGACATCACAAATGTTATCTAATTTAAGACAAAAATAGTGCTAAGATTCTTGAGATAGAATTTGTTCATTTGTGCTTTTTTTTTCTGTTTAATGGTTTTGTGCTTTTTTATGCACAGGGTTATGGAAATTACATAGAGTAATCTCGCTTTGTGTTTAAATAGTATGAATGAAACTGGCCTTCAAAGTTGGTTGAAATGCCCTTGCAGATCAAAAGTCTCCTCTTCAAGGGAGAGAGCCAAATGGACAACTTCTGGTGTACCTATGTGTGTCGACTTTGCTCTCATCCACTTTGACCTATACCCGGCTACCAATTAATTGATTTATAAAGAAAGTTCTAACTGCCTGGTTCAATAAACAATAATTTGGCCTTATTCAAACAAGACAAGACAAGACCATTTAACGGTTTTTTCCCGCTCCATTAAGTCATCAAGCCCTCGGTCATCTAACATTCCAAAAAAGTTATTTTATTGACATAGTGGCTTCCGAATTATTGTTTCGCAACACGAAACCCAAAAACCAACCAAATATAGTGAATCACCATTTCGTACGTCAGATTGCAATACCACCGGTGAAGAATGTCCGTGGGCTTAAAACAATAACTCAAGTCAAGTTGATTCTTGAAATGCGTTGGTTCCCTCAAAACACAACATCAAGATCAACTGACTCATAGTCTTCCAGTTCCTCTGGTTCACCAGACTCTCACAGCTTTAAGCGTTTGGTATTTTTTTTTAAATTTTTGATTAACGCTGCAGGCAGCAGGCATCCAATTTGACAGACAACTTCCAGCCTACTGAAATCGTCTATTGTCTTTCCATTAAGCATTTTATAACGCTTACTTATGCAAACACACGCTAATTAAATCATTAAAGTCGACGAGAAACAATAGCAGCGATATTGAAAAAAAACACACGCCAAACGGAAGAGACCGACAATTACGATACTATGGCGATGACGAAGGAGCAAGATTTTCTTGATATCGATACAAGCAAGAGCGACGGGAGTAAGTAGGGTGGTGGGTTTTCTCGCTTGAACCAAACGGCAAGGCCATAAAAATAACAACAATGGATCTGAAAAACTGCAAGCTGCGAGGAGAGCCTTGAACTATCCGCTTTTTGTGCTCAACGAACTTCATCGACAACGACAACGACGACGACGACGTAGTTGATGTCTGATGACGAAGATAACAAAAACGTCGAATTGATGGCATGTCGGTTGTTGAATATCAAAACTTGTGTGTATTGAACTGGTTTTTGCTCAAAGCTGTCGCAATTTTGCGCAAATCGATTGGACGAGTTGGTATCTGGTATTGTTGCTTTTTTATTGTTTCCCGTTCGCAGATATGCAGTTTTAAAGTGGCAGCGTTGCCAGAGTGTCTACTAAAAGTCAATTTTTTAGATGTTTTTAATATTTTAAAACTCTTTGGCGAGTAAATGCCAAATTCAAAATAAATTCTTTAATTACTCTAACTTTGCCAACATTCCACAAGTCCTGACCTTTACGAGCTTTAAAATCGAGATGCACACAACACATGCACCATGCCATTTATTTATAGAACCTGTACTAAACCTGACCCATAACAATAATTGCCCACAATTTTAAAATTAAATGTTATTGAAAACACGCTTTTTCCCTCAATTAACATTATAAAAAGCCAGCGACAAACACGTGAATTCACTCATTACACAACAGTCTTCCTTAATTGGAGGCGGGTGGTGATCTAAAGTGCAGGCGGGTGTTGTTGTCTGTAATGTAGCGTGATCGTGCCAAACACATACGCCAGGTGGTTGGAGATAAATTCCTTCACCTGTTTTCAGTGCAAGTGATGGAATTTACATTAAACGCTTGAATGTTTGTTTTAAGTTAATAAATCAAACAGCGAGTTTAGCGTTGAATTGAACAGAGGAATTAAAGTTAAATGCATATTTTATGGCAATTGGTTTTATTAGGAAAGTCAACCATCGACCAAATTTTCACGTTGCGGCAGATCCTGGAAAAGACCTATGAACTCCAAATCGATACCCAACACCTTTTCATCGATTTTAAGGCCGTGTATGACAGCATCTACAGAGACGAACTGTATAAAACTATGTCTAGTTTTGGCATCCCTGTCAAGCACGTTCGATTGTGCAAAATGACGATTGAGAACTCAAGCTGCTCCATCAAGGTTCACAACGAGCTTATGGAATCTTTCGCCGTCAAAAAAGATTTCAGACAAGGCAGATGCACTGTCGTGCGATTTTTTTAACATCGTTCTTGAGAAGATAGTACAGAACTCCACCGTCAACACCAGAGGCACTATCTTACAAAAATCTGTTTAACTTCTCGCATACGCCGATGATATTGACATAATGGGAAGAACACAGAGTGATTTCAATGGCGCCTTTGTGAGAATTGAGACAGAAGCGGCAAAAATGGGTTAAGCGTTAAATAAGGTAAAAACGAAGTACATGCTGTCTTCGAGGAAGGACACCCAACACCGACGGCTCGGACAGAATGTCACAGTAGACGCATACAACCACAAGGCAGTAGAAGAGTTTGTCTACATAGGCTCCGCTATATACACGAGCAATAACACTGCCGCCGAGATCAGACGAAGAATAAGTCTTGCTAATCGCTGTTTCCTTGAGCTAAGAAAGCAATTTAGTGGAAAAGCCTTCTCTCGAGCAATTAAGGTAAAATTGTACAACACACTCATCATCTCAGTCCTGATGTATGGTGCAGAGCATGGATATAACAGCGAACTTTACGGGTTGTACATCGACATGGACCTAGCCAGAAGGGTCAATTCCAGAGACTCATATGGCTCGGTCATTTAGAGCGGATGGACACCAATGTTCCGACCCGGAAAGCCTTCGACACTATTCCCGAGGGACGTAGGAGGAGAGGAAGACCACGACTCAATGTGCACACAAGTGGTTCTTACCTCAACTCTTTTGTTTGTTACATTCTCAGTTAAAATCAATATCTGCGGGCTTTCCACAAGCCTTCCAGTTAAATCAATGAATCGAGCTGGTCAATCATAATTTAGTCTTCTAACAAGCACAAATATTGGTTGACAATTCTAATCGATGTCATACATTAGAATTGTCCAACACAAGCTTTCGGCACCACACCACCGGTAGCTGTGAATCAAAAGTGCACTGTAATATCATTATCTTGGCTCAAGGAATCCATACAAATAATAAATTCACTCCGTAAGGCTCTTGTTAAGGCACCAGGGCAGTTAAACAATTATTGTACGTTATTGCGGCCGGGAGGCGGCATGCGTCAGTCAGCAGTGGCGGGCGGGCGGCTGTTAAAGTGTGAGTTATTTTATGTGGTAAACTCGCATTGTGTAATTTTTTGCACATTCATTCAATGCGACCACAAATAAATTATTTAAATGTTTTTTGGCTTGTGGTTCACTTCCAAATCAACAAAGGAGTTTGCCGGTGGTGCAGGTGGCATATCCAGTGATGTGGAATGGCGCTGAGTTGTGGGACGATTATCTTAAGATGTCGTGCCAAATATTTCACTTTTTTCATCGATTTTGGAATGAGAGGATTGGGTGATTAATTTTCAGAGTTTCTGGCAGTACAAATTGATTGTAATGTGACCTTTTAGTAGGTACCTGATCAACAACTAAGAGACTTTATCCCTGAAGGTGATTTTTGAGACAAAATTCAGGTCCTCATGTTTTTTTTTTTAAAGTTCGGTCATAAGACAGACTCGTTCCAGATGCACGAATAAACCAGTCGTGCATTATTTTTCCTTCTTGAATTGTTTGCCTATGGGCAAAGTCTTCTGCAATAATAAATCCTCAATTACCCAACTCTTAATTTCACAATTACTGAAGCGCCTCTAAAATCACTCTTTTGTGCACTAAGAACCTTCAATGAGCTTCTGATACCGGTCGTGCAACACATTTTTCAAGCTCCCCCAAAAGAAGCTTAGCTTGCATTTTAGCATCTTTTATTGCTCAAAATTCGATACAGCAACGAATAATCTCAAGGTAGCCTTTGTTCGATTCTTTGTCGATGTGATGCAAATTTATGTTCCCTCTGCTAAGAATCATGTGTGTTTGTGTTCTCTGTTATCGGGGCTTAAGTAAACGTTTGGTAATAGCGAACAATTAACTAGAACATGCAGTTGCTTAGTTAACGTAATGGATTTTCAAAGGTAAGCACCTCATAAAATGGACGACATGTTGTGGCCATAAGAACCGGCATAATGCAGCTGCAAGCAAGAGCAACATGCGACTTTGAGGCTCGAGAAGATTTACGACCCAAATGCATTACACTTTTGTTTCGTGTTTTTTTTTTTGTTTTCAACCTCAAAGCCGGTCGTAAACATCTGATTCCTTGCACTTTTTCATACAAATTGAGTTAATTTCATGATTTTATTGACACCTATTGCGTTTGCACAGTTTGTAGCAATGGTTATAGGGTGGCAACAGCAGAACCTGAATATCCTCCGCCACTGCACACTTTCAGTGCAATTTCCTGATATGAAGATTTATGACTTTTCGGGATCGTTGTTTATTTTCGATAAAGAATTATTCATTCTGTGTCGTGCTAAATTGTGTACTTTAGTGATATATGCCTCGGACACGACTTGTTTTTGGTTGATTATTCTGTGAATTTATTTCGAGTGGCTTAAATGTCGGGCTATTAAGATCACGGCTTAGCATTGAAGTTGCAGTTGCAGTTGAGGCAATATAAGAAATCAATGGGGGTTAAGTGCAGTGGATTTTGGTTTTGAAGATTTATTTAGTTTTTTGGTGTATTCAAATTGAGGATTTATGGTAAATGAGATATCAAAGGTCAGCGTCATGTGATTTATTTGATGGCGTAGGCAGTTTATCATTCAGGAACAAAATTGCAGGATGAACTGGAATGATTTCTATTAATTTGGCGGAATAGGTTGTTGCATTAATACAACAGTCAAAGACCTTCAAACTAATTGACCCTAATTGACCTTGCTGCAGCTCATAACATAGAGCTTTGTAATATTTATCAGCACGTTGTTCAAATGAAATTCTTGTTACTAAGCAATTTAACTGATTCATTATTATAATTTCCATTTGTAAAACCAATTTGTTAAATGTATTCATTTCGGTTTTCATTAAAACAAAACAATAAAAACGAGCATGCAAATGTCGTAAAAGTAAAATGAAATGAACACCTGTTCTCAGACGGAGTCATGAAACGTGTGTCATCAAAATGATCAAAAGAAATTACTAAGTGCATTCGTTTAATTCACTTCAATCACTCGCTTTCGCTTGAAAACCACACAACTTGTACTTAAAAATATTCCAAAAGAGGTAATAAATTGATGTGCAGGATCCCGTCGATAGAGATAGTAGTGCGTAAAGCTTAAATTCTTCCTGAAAAAAGCTCTTTATAATTATACCTTTCAGAATGTTCTGGTTACGCCTTCTAATCAAAAATGAAGGTTTTCCAATCCATCAAAATACTCTCTTAACATCCGGGAATAACCTCTTTGTGTTCTAGCTTGATGCCTAACCCGGAGCTAAGAACAAACAACAAATTAACAAACAAAATGAATGCTTCAATTCTTAATATCGTCCCAAGGTCTTTCAATGTTTTCTGTTAGATCAAAGACCCTTAGCTAGAAAATAAAAACAATTTTGGCGCCTCAGTCATTTCAACACCTCATCGTCTTCAAATTTAACATTCAAAACCCCCCCAAGAAAGAATTTGTGTCTTCTATCATCAAACTGTATAAAAACAAATCAACACCACCAGCTGTGTTGAATTTGTTTCCGGTTCCGATAGAATTAATATTTTTGTAATTATAAATTCGGATTACTCATAAGCCTAATAGGATTTTAAGTTAATTGCTTTTTAATGAATTAACTAACGAATATTTAATTTTGTTGATAAACAAAGTAAACTTGACAACCTCAACCGTGAACAAAGTTTAAGAACATTTCACAAGACTGGTTGACTTCGAAACACTCTAAAAGAGTTGTCACACTGCTCCATTGAGAAGTGTGTGCGGATTTACATAGTGCGTTAATTTTATGCCATTTTTCATATCGAAATTGAATTTTTATGTTCAAGACGGGCCATCCATCGTGTGGATTGTGTGTGTTGTCGTACCTGCACTGGCCCGCCTGGGTTGTCCGCACACATGGTCTTGTCGCTGCCGTGATCTTTAGGCGCCATCACACTGGCATAGGACATTCGAACAAAGTGTGAGTTGGTATGATAAACAGCCAGTGATTGCGTTTTATGTCACACTCAGTTTATAAGCAAATTTATGCTTGTGTTTAGTTTTATGTGATTTCTCGTTTATTATTTAATTTGTTGTCTTGTTTTATAAGAGTGTCAGTTGGAATTGTTTAATTTAGTTGTTAGAAGTTTTGCAGAAGAATTTTAATTGGTTGTGGGTTCTTGGAAGTGCACTTGTGCAGTAAATTTACATGTTTGCCTTGTCTTGTTGTTTGTGGTGCGCTGTGGACAGCGTGAAATACGTGTTTTTGAAATTTGAGAACATTGTACTGTTGAGCAAGTGATGAAAATGAAATATTAGATGAGACCTTGTGTTTGAGGTGAATTTTGCTGTTCAACTTGTAGTCTTACTTAGTTTACATTGTTGAAATTAGTATTTTTCTGTTGATGGAGCTCAAACTTTAAAGTCTTTTTGTGTTTTCCAAATTCCACTATACTTATAACAATTTTGACCTCAAAACAATGATGGCCAATGAACCCAATGAGAAGTTAAATCAAAACTCGCCAGCAACCTTAGGTGAATTGAAAGCTAAGCCACACTTAAAAATCGATTTCCTCTATATTTACGCCCGAGAAATAAAAACACGATTTATTTCTGCCTCCTGAGATATTTCAGATCTAATCGATTATGATTAAAATCTAGGTAACCGACAGCCACTCACGAAGTTCAATACTTTATTTGCAGGAAAAAAACGTTGGTAACCTTAAACAAGGTTAATAATAATTTTTTTACTAATTTATTGCACTAAAAACGAAAAGTCAAGTACCCCAATGACACCCACCCAAAGTGATTGCTTGTTTTCTGATCAATTTGTCATTTGTATACAAAAATAAATTAATTCAAGTCACAAAAAAGTTGTTAGAGTTTGGGGAAATAACATTTTGCTAAGCAAAGAGTACTTCTCAAAGCTTCGTGGGATAATGTGATTGAAGATCAATTATGGTTGGCGAGTGAACTAAACCAGTATAGGGGCTACATCCATTTTAGCCACAAATATGAAGCACCTTATTTAAGAAAAATGAAGTACCTACTGACATAACTTCGCGAAGGAACTTAGCATAAATATAACAGAATCTACTTTCTAGTAGAGGAAAATTTGCTCATAAATCAAGAACGAAGACTAAGCAGGAAGTTGAGGACAAAAACCTAGAAAATTGATTTTGGCATTTCTTAAGTAAATAAAGGGTTTTTCAATAGGGACGCTACTAAAGTTTTCTTAAATAAAACAAAAACGGTTTTGGATATCAATGAAATTCTTTATTCCTGTGGAAGAACATTTAATGCCATTATGTATTTCTTTTGCATGGTTACCACGGGCACGCTTGCAGAAGTCCAGACGCTGAACCCAATATTCGACGGTTTTCAAGCATAAATCGGCCGATACTGCTGCAATTTCACGTTCGATATTCGTACGAAGTTCATTAATCGTCGCTGGCTTGTTGGCCTAAACCATAGATTTGACGTAGCCCCACAGGAAATAGTCTAACGGCATTAAAACGCA
Organism: Sphaerophoria rueppellii; assembly: GCA_920937365.1. NCBI lineage: Eukaryota > Metazoa > Arthropoda > Insecta > Diptera > Syrphidae > Sphaerophoria > Sphaerophoria rueppellii. Next base: position 5,187,698 of record CAKKXW010000005.1, read on the forward strand.
TCAACGAGGTGGCCAATTCACAGGTCCATTTCTGGAGATAATGCGCTCATCGAACTTCATTCTCAATAATTCGATTGTTTGGCCCGCTGTGTGACATGTGGCACCGTCCTGTTGAAACCACATATTGTCCAAGTCCATATCATCCAATTCATTCCAAAAATAATCGGTTAGCATTGAGCGGTAGCGATTCCCATTCACAGTAACGTGCCGGTCTTGATCATCACGAAAGAAGTACGGCCCAATGACACCACCAGCATGTAAACCGCACCAAACAGTGATTTTTTCGGGATGTAATGGTGCCTCGTGAAGCATATGTGGATTGCTGCCTGACCAATAACGCATATTTTGCTTATTGACGAAGCCATCCAGCCAGAAATGAGCCTCATCGCTGAAGATGATTTTTCGATGAAATCCGGATCATTTTCAAGTTGTTGCTCAGCCCAATTCACGAACATACGACGCTTCTGGTGATCAAGCGGCTTCAGTTCTTGCGTCAATGTGATCTTGTAAGGATGTAGGCCAAGATCTTTTCGCGATATTCGCCACAACGACGTCACAGAGATGCCCAACGCTTGAGAACGACGTGTGAGAGACTGATTTGGGTCTTCCGCAATTGATGCGCTAGCGGCAGCAATATTCTCGACACTACGGGCACTTCTTTGTCTCACTGGCACGGGAACATTTTGTACTGAGCCTGTGGATTCAAATTTTTCCACTAGACGCTCAATTGTTGATTTGGCAGGACGATTATGACGACCATAAATTGTACGTAGCGCTCTTAAAGTGTTGACCACTGACTCCGAATTTCGGTAGTAAATTTTAATAATTTCGACTCGTTGTTGGATCGTATACCTTTCCATGATGAAATGGCTGAAGAGAAATGTCAAGAGGACGGGAAAAAATATGGCGTCGTTTGCTGTCATTGAAAAAATCCTTTACATATATTTTTTCTGCTAAAATTACACCAAATCTGTCGGTATTTTTGTTGAAAATTGGACAAAAATACTAGGCGAACATAATCAGAAGTAGGCTCAATTTTCATGCTTTCTTGCAAAAAATATGCAAAATCAGTCCGTACTTCTAACATTTTTTTGAACAAAGTGGTGCAGGTGCTGCTTAAGCATGAAAATTGAAATACCTTCATTCGGTAAAAAATGGTCCTTATTATTGATATAATTTTCATAAAAGTCAAAACACACCAAATTTACCCTATTTTTAATCCAAATTTCAACAAATGGAGCGCGTATACTATGAAAAGAAAAATCATTAACCAGTAGCCCACTGAGTGACTTTGGGTGGTCAACGATCCGATTGTTATTGTGGTCACTCAGGCGTATTGAGTGAACGCCACCGCACTTTTTCTGCTGCCATAATGGTGACACTGACCGTCCTTCGCAATTGAGATAACAATAAAACGCGTAAGTGAAGTGTACGACAATAAACAATTCTTCATTCAACGGCCGGATAGTCCGAAGTTCGCATTCTGCGGAAAAAAGGTAATTGATTGGATTTTTGTGACTTTCTGGTTGAGGTTTCTTTGTTGCCAATTTTTCGCTTCATAATGGCTGCGAGCACATGCAATAAATATATTTATATTGAATTGAATCAGTGGGGTGCCTCTCTGCTTCTGGCTGAGGCATAAAGTAACTTCCTGTACAAAATAATATAATTACCTGGTCAGTTACCTATTAACCTTGAGGAAGGTTTTGTTTGGTTAATGTTTTTGTTTTTCCAAAAAATTAATTTCATGTTGTTGCGGTCGTGTTTTTCTTCTTCTCTGGTGTGTAATATCTGCAATAAAATCAGAAAAAAAAACAAGAAATGAGATTAAAGAAAAATGAAGGAAGAGAATGTGTTAATGATGATAGGATGGCGTGAATCAAGGATGCAAAAATGGTCAAAGTGAAGGTTCAACACGTTTTTTACGTAATTGCTTGTTTTGAGGAATTCTCTTTGCTGTTGTTCCTTTTGGAACCTTGAACTCGACTTCGAACTCAAGTAAATAACAATTCGGAAAATGTTGTTTACACACTCTGTGGAATGAGGAAGTGGGAATACACCGTTTACATCAATGTGTGCCCTTTCAAAATAGCAAGGCTTAGGAATGCGGAAGACAGTCGATATCCTCTGAGTGGAACGCACAAAGTATACTCACTTTTACTTGTTTGCCCAATTACAAGCTCGCAGCCACTAACTTCCAATTAAACGAAAAGCCTTGCAAAAAATTACCACCTTTGCAAAGGAAGCTTCCGCAACATTTTATTTCCTGTTTCTGGCTCAATACAAAATTACAATGCAAACTCAATGCAAAAAGTTGTTCAAGGGGCGCGAACACATTTTCGTGTGCGTACAGCTTTGTGTGTCTACCCCGCGGCTAACACGGACTCGTAGCCATTCCAGTACATGCCAAATAGACAAGTTACCACTGTTCTTCAACGTTCTTCAACACTCGAGACACACGACTTTCGGGCGATTTTAATTAATCACGATGCGTGATATTGATTTCGATGCCAGAAATTTCATAGAGGTCAAGTGTTTGTCTACCTTTCCGTAAATCGTCGTCAATGTAAACGTACTTTAGAGCTCTTAAGGTTGATCGACTTTGACAACAAGTTTCCTCGTCAATTGCTGTATTGTAAATTAAATGCGACAACCGAAGGTGTCAGCCAGGTGGTGCTTGCCATTGCTTTTCTGGTCGTGATCTTTTCTACTCACATCGTCTGTCGTCTAGTGCCGACGATAATTTATTCAATTTGAATCGAACCAACGATCTATTGGTTCCCTTGGGGAAATACTCAAGTGCACTTTTAAGGTCCTCCAAGCTCAAACCTCTCATACCGACAGAAACTTCGGAAAAAACATTTGAAGTTGTAGAACATGTGGGTAGAGACTGTTATTTGGCTGTGGGGGGCGAGGCACATAACAAATCAACTTGTGACTTCCACAAACAACATTGCGGAATGCAACATTGGAAATCATTAATCTTGTTTTTTTTTCGTTTTTTTTTTCTGTTGTAGGCAGTTATTTTTGTCGTGTTGCAACATTTCCTTGCATTTCATGGTATGAACAGTACTGTGAACAAATATTTGCATGCAAATAATGATTGCAAAATTTTTGATATAGAAAAGAACTAAAACAACTTTGTTTTTTCGAATTTTGTAAGAAGTATGTTTTTTAGAAAATACGTTTTTTGAAACATTTTTCCTCACAGCACTGTTGCTGACTTAGATAGATTAATAGAATCAGTGTAAAGTGCGTATAACCACTCAATTACAAGTCACACACAAGATCTTATATGCTTCAACAACATTTTGCTTCAATAGTTTTATTTTTCTGTAAAAGATTTGTGTCTAGCTAAGCGTCTAGTTCACCTTATATGCGGTCAAAGTTGTAATAATTTAATTTTTTTCAAATTCAAGGTTTTCCGATGTCAATTAAGGAAAAAGGCAGAGAGCAGAAATAATTAAAATTGTATGTCTTTGAAATATTTATTGTTCAAAATGCATTTTGTATGATCGAACTGATTGTTGTTAGACTCAAAAAAAAAGAGGTTGAATGCTTTTCAAGGGGTTTCGAATGTTTGTAGATATGTGATGTAATAAGTGCGCAATTACCTACACGTGTTTTGAGTATTTTGTGTCATAAATTTCCTGGGTTTGTTTGAGATAATTGGGTAAGGTTCAATTTGGAGTAATTTATTGTTGACAGGTCCTTAGGAAATTATTTTTTGTTTATTTTTTTAAAACTGCCATCAAAACTTTAGTACATTCAATGCCATTTTTTGTTCATGGTTTTCTGAAACAGCACTGGTAGGCATTGGTTTGTCTCTGGTCAGTGTTGAATGAAGCCCTGGTCAGACCGAGGCTCGTGTAACTGCAAAAATAAACAAAATTAGTGTGAAAGCACACAAAGTGTTCTAAATCACTTTTCTGGAACATTGCAACCCTCTTGTAAGACAGAACAAAAGTCTAAGAGGGTGAAAAGTCTCATAAAATGTATCCTCAAATCAAACAAATGCACAAAACACATTATTCATACGAAGCACTGAATAATCAATCAACTCGACCTCAGAAAAGCCCAAGTGCCACCAAACAAATGTTTTTGAATAAATTTAATTCGATCCATTAAATCCTCACTGACAATCTTTACCACGGTTTCCATTGTTTATGTCTTCATTAGTGCACTCTGCCCCCATGTCAAATCGACAAGATGACAAAAAAAAAATCAAATCACGACGATCCATGATCATTCAACCAGAGCCTCAAATTTATTCCAAAAAATGTTTTTTGCTGTTTTACATTAATGTCAGCGTCATTTGCTTACTCAACAGCAACAACAACATCACGAAAATGTTCTGTGTATCTTTTGTCTTAATGAACGTGTTTTGTTTTGTGTTGGTTATCACTCTAGTCAAATCAAATCAAAGTCTGTGAAGGTCAAGTTTACAATGATGGTGGTTCGTTCTGAGGGTCGAAACCTAAAATAGTCCGATGACGGTCATTCTTTGGTCACTGATGGGGTTTCGTTCGCATGTTGATTGAATGGTAATGAACTTCCTTAAATTAAAAAAAAAATTAAAATCCAAAAATAATGCTTCGGTAATTTCCGAATTCACACTACGACCTGCGATGAATATTTAGTGTGAGAGACTCAAGCGTAACGAATGCTTACGGTAGCTCACGTTTGTTTCCCTGAAAAAATGATAAGCTACCATTTTGAATAATTTTTTCGTACGTGACGTAGTTCTTTCATTTGAGATTATGATGAACGTGGACTTTGTCACACATGTTTTATGTGGTGGGACGGGGTATTGGATATGCTCACCAGCAGGTGCTTGAAGAAGTTTCTATTGTTTCTCGATAAAGTGTTTTGATTTGGAAACACAGAACTCTAAAAGTCCTCATTATCATTGCTATCTTCGTTCGGTTGTATGTTTGCTAGACAAATTTTTAACCATTTTCTAACGTTTTTTGTTGGACTTTTAATCCAAATATAAGTCAACATGCTTAAACTCATCATAAATTAAGAGCAAATATGTTCCAAGCGGCCGCTACATTCAAAAAACTAGGATAGAAGTGTACAAACAAAAGAGTTGACGTGAAAACTTGAAAATAGTTAATACTATGAACTTAAGAACAAACATTGTTAAAACAAACTTAGTATTGATTTAACGACATAAAAGTGATTTGTACAACGAAGTAAAACTTCGGCTGACCCAAATTCTGGCTGGTACAATAATTGGCCACTAAACAAGCCTCTACAGACCTCCAATCCCAATAACTCGAGAGTGATCACTCTATGTCCAGCTCCTTAATTTCCCATATCAATATTTCTTCGAAAATTATTTTTATCGTTCACCATTTCAAGTTCGATCAAAATAAATTAAGACGCATGCAATTATTCTGGTTAATCAAGTGTATATGCCTCCTATGACGAGAAATTAACAATCACCAATATCTGATATCCAATGCACCCCGAAGCGATTCACCATTCAATTGGATTCAACCGAATACTCGTATTTGATTGTTAGTCGTATGTGAATTGTATTCACATGTTGCTGCTGTTGGTGCATCAAACAGGTTGTGCAGATCGTCGCAATGTGACGTGGGAATTTGTCTGTAACTATGGCTTCTGTTGCTAGATCACGATTACGACAGAAAAAAATATCATCTCTAGAGTAGACAACTGCAAGCAGGTGGGATTTTTTTTTCTTTTTTTGTACAAATAGAATTTACTTGATTAAACAGGGTGTCCAAGAAACTAAGCTATGTGCCTTCATATCATGAAATGGTGAAAAGATGAATGCTGGGGATTTGGAAAGACCACTTCTGTAGACTGTATAACAGTGACGACGAACAAAACACTTCCGTCAGACAGGAGCCTTTCATCGGACACGATGATAGCCAACAATTCCGTGAACCTGACCTACAAGAAGTGAAAACCGCAATATCGCGGCTGAAATCCAACAAAGCCGCTGGAGAAGATGGACTAGCTAGATAGGAGTATGCACAAAATCATGTGCACGATATGGTCAGAGAAATGCATGCATGATAAATGGAACCTCAGCATTGTTTGCCCGATCCTGAAAGAGGGAGATCCTCTAAACTGCGCCAACTACAGTGGAAGAAGTTAACATAACATCGCCTACAAGATCCTCTCTGCCTTTCGTAAAAAATCTGATTGGTCCTTATCGATGTGGCTTCAGGCCATTAAAGTCAACCATCGAAAAGACATATGAACTCCAAATCGATACCCACCACCTTTTCATCGATATTAAGGCCGCGTATGACAGCATCTACAGAGACGAACTGTATAAAGCTATGTCTAGTTTTGGCATCCCTGCCAAGCTCATTCGCTTGTGCAAAACGACCATGGAGAACTCACGCTTTTCCATCAAGATTGGCAGCGGGCTTACGGAATCTTTCGACGTCAAAAAAGGATTTCGACAAGGCTATGCACTGTCGTGCGATTTCTTTAACATCGTTCTTGAGAAGATAGTACAGAACTCCATCGTCAACACCAGAGGCACTATGGTGCAGAAGCATGGACCTTGACAAAATCGGATGAAAGTGCCTTAGGCTGTTTGGAGAGGAAAGTTCTTCGGGTCATCCGTGTGCATTGAATGGCGAAAGGCGAAGAATATATAACAGCGAACTTTACCGGTTGTACAACGACATGGACCTAGCCAGAAGGGTCATGGTCCAGAGACTCAGATGGCTCGGTCATTTCGAGCGGATGGACACCAATACTTCGGCCCGGAAAGCCTTCGACACTATTCCCGAGGGACATAGGAGGAACGGAAGACCTCGACTCAGGTGGTGCACTCAAGTAGAAGAGGACCTCAATCAACCTGGAGTGCAAAACTGGCTAGCTAGCTAAGGACCGAGCTGGCTGGCGGAGACTGTTGATTGAGGCCCAAATCCACAACGGACTGTAGAGATAGACTCCATTGTGCGAGTCATGCCTTGTGGGACTCCAATTTCAAAATTGGTTATTCTTGGTGTTCTTTGTCTAAAATTCAAGTTTTTGAAACACCCTATTTCATGCTTAGAGTGCTCTTGAAGATCCAAGCAACACGATATCACACATGTGTTCCTTTGTGAACAATGTTTGTTCTCCAAACACCGAAAAAACAACAACTATAGATGTTGCTCACGGCTAAAACGATTTGCAAGATTGTTCCGCAATCACAATCCGTTCATACAAAATTTATATTCACTAGCAGAGCTTAAGCTCTCTAGGGAACTCTGTACAAATGTGAAACTATAAGTTATTTCGATGCAAAGATACTTAAAGCTTAAAATACCCACAAAACTTATTCAAATGCCTATTTTTCATACAACTGACTCAGCCGAATGCTAATTAAATTTATTGCAAAAAAAAAAAAACTGCTTGAGTATCATACTCTTATGGCGCACCAACAAGACTCAATGGGGGAGAGCATTATTTATGAAGTGGATTGCTTTATTTTTTGTGTGCTTATCTCACGCGCGTGCGTTTTGTTTATACATATGAGAATAATATGGCAGGTAATCAATTATTTAAATTGGATTATAGTTTAAATGGTTTATTGCGGAGCAGTGTGTTTGGAGAGCAGATTGTTTGGTTTTTGCATTGAGGAAGTATTTAAGTTTATTGCTGAGTGGATAATTAATTATTGTTTTATTTATGTTTATGGGTTTTTTTTGTTTTTAATTGTTTGAGTTCTGAAAAATGATATTTTTGGGGAGTTTTAAAATGCCATAGAGTCATAATTGGACTATTTTTTGAAATATGTCTTACTTGAAGGTCGATTTTTTGTTTGTGTTCAAAATGTAAAATTCCTTAAAGTAATTGTTGGTGGTCGCCTTCAACTTCTAACTTCTTTTTATCGAGCTTACAAGTAACCAGAAATTGCAACATCGAACAAAGTTATTTTGAACACACGCTTTAAACAAAAAAAGCTTAACTACTTGTTTTCATTGAACACGAACGAAAAAGAACACACGTTGCACTCATGCTTGCAAGTGAGAAACGAAATGTAGAAAATGCAATTCATGAAATATTCGTTGTAATTTAAACGAGGAAATATCCTTGTAAAATGTCCAGTGATCTTGAATTCCTTATAGTGTTCTCGCCTTCATTCTAAAAACTGTTTTTGCTTGTAATTTAATAACCGATTGTCTCAGTGGTTGAAGTGGTTTTGGAATGGTACCTAGCTTTCTTAATTTCAGGTACCATTTTCTGTAAACAACTCCCAATGACTCGCCCTTCTAAAAGCTTCTTGACCCCACCAACCTAACAAATATATTTTTCATTACTTCTTTCAATGCATATTTTGCTCCCTGAGATTAATGAGACTAATCATTCTCATTATAAACAATTTTTCTGTTCAATAAATTTATCATCATTAAAAAGAAAAAATTTCAAAATTGTTATTCATTACCCGGATGCCATTGAAAGCTTAAAGAGCAACAGACCACACCAAAAAATTGATACAGATCAAAAACTAAACCTCTTCAGTACTGAAGGACGTAATAACTCAAACCGAACTCATCATCTCATCCACACTGGACCAACATCACAGGTACTTGACCGAAAGATCAATTGATTTTTTATTGCTTGATGTAGAGGTCCCGGATGGATGGCACCATGATGTTGTAAAATTTATCGATTTGTATTTTTTTTGGTTCATCATCGATTTATTGTCTGATCCGACTGTTTCTTTGTTTTAGTTTTATTGATATTTAAGTGATTAATGAATTTGGACTAAGACTTCTAAGAAACGGGTCATGAGTAAGAACTTGTAGAGTCACCTTCGATTGCTAGTCAACCTGAAGAGTGAACAAGAATGAGGGACCTGAAATATGGGCCAAAATATAAAAAAATATTGCGGGTATTAATTTTCTAAACATGACAAATCGATAGAAATGAGCCAATGCTCTGCAAATATAAGCTTTTCATCCTTCAAACTCTAATGAATTCCCAATTCATTCATAAGACACAATACCCAACATTTGAGTCTTTTTCTCGCGTTCTAAATTTCCACTCAATTCAACTCCATCCGATCGAACATTTTATCACATCGAACCTGTTCGAACAAACCCAACTAACTCAAACTCACTTTTGTGTCTTGCTAGCCGAACAAAGCTTCCACTACAAATAAGCCCCAAGAAAACAACAAGCGACGATCGATCAGATCGTCAGACGGAAAACTTTTATTTTCAACCATCTTTTGTGTATATTATACCTCCTCCATGCTCCATCCGCGTAGTGTAAAATTCGTCTCCAGTTCCAAATTTAGTTAAGAAAAAGCAACCGAAAGCATAGGACGTGTGTTTCTTTATTTTGATCGAATTCCGTCGGGCGCGAATTCTCACAAAAAAAAAAAAAAAAAAACAAAGGCGAAGAGAAAAAAATCTGCGATCATAGGTAACGAGATTCCCCAAACGGCCATACTCCTCCGGGCTCGGTTTACCGTCATTTTCAAACTGTGATCTTTGATACCGCAAAGTCTACTTTTTTTCGTGATATTTCGGGCGCGCGATATTTGACTTCGTTATTCGCAAAGAAGATGATAAAGATGATAGGGAAAAGAAGAGACAAACAGAAAACAGATATACCACCTCACGATCACCTGTTTTGTTTGTTGATCGTGTGAATTGATTATGAAAAGATTGCTGTGCCTTTGTACGGATATTTCCGGATGTTTGCATCGAGACAACACCGATCGACAGCGACATGATGACGAGATGGCGATAAGCTGTTGGATATTATTTTTTTTACTGTTTTGCACGATTTTCTAGGAGAAAAACAAGATAGTTATGATTTATGGGCAAACATTTCCCAGGGTATCCGCCTTTGAAAAATGTGAAATGTGGCTTGGGTGGGAATTCCCTGCAGGTTCGTGTTGGTCAGGTTGTTAGTGAGTGATCGTATCACAAGTGATCTTAAAAGGTGTTTTTATTTTCTATACGAAAACGATCGTGTCAAAGGTTCAAAAGCTAACTTAAATGCCAAAATATCATTAAATTAGAAGTGATCGTGATAGAACACAATAAGCCTTAAGACCGACTTTTTCGTTTTGTATATTTAATTTAGTGCCCTTTTCATTTCAACTTGATATAATCGATTTCTGGTCTTTGGTGAGTTTCGTGTAGATCGTTTTTTTACTGCAACAGTTACTGATCGCAGAGCAATGCCCTACCAAAAGTTAAGCTAGAACTTGTGATTCATACTTGTTTTCGAAATTTTTTCAATGATTCACGAGGATCAGTCAAATTTCATTGAAGATCGCCAACAAACTCTAAAATAACTTGTGATGCATATGTTTAAAGTAAATTCATGGAAATAATCGCTGAAGAGAGAAAAAGTGATCTTATTTTTGGAAACCGATTGAAACTTAAATTGTTTGACACAAGAACGTCATAATTTTACAGCTTTGAGGATCAGTGATCTGCCACTATCTTTAGCTGTCGATCCACAAGGAAATGACACAAAATCACTTGCAAAACACAAACTCTTCACATGCCACGATCATTTTTTTTTTGTCGTCTTCAAACTTTTCCCCATTTTAAATGTTGTCACAACAAAAAAGTCCACATTTTTTCCTGCTGCTACTTATGCGGTCATAACACATCATATTACGTGAGCAAGCGTGTATAATGCGAATTTTTTATTATCGCCAATGCCCACTATACTTATTGCCATCCATCCAGTTCGAACAACTTACAAAAGCCGCAACCATAACAGCTAATGGCAACAAGCGCCTGCCCCAACACTTAAACCAAACTCGCAATCCACATCGCCATCTCTCGTCGCATTTTCACTTTCTTTTGGACTTGAAAACTTGGGAAGTATGTTGTCGTTGCCTCTTTGTTAGTACCTCCTTGATATGAACGCGAAAAAGAGTCGTGTCGCGTTGGTGGCAGCAACAGCGCTTACAGTAGTAGCCAGTTGCATTGCATTCCGTTCGTTTCGCTGTTTCTTTTTTTTTTTTGTATTCTCGTTTCGTTTTGCGGTAGTATGTTTTCATTTTGGTTTTTTGTTCTGTTTTTTTGCGGTGTATCATTTTTTTCCGCTAAAAAAAGCACAGAGAAACCGTTTTGACCATAACGTAATCATCCAACAGCTGAAAATCTGGTTTTGAAAAGATGGTGAACAAAATGCTGATGATCATCGCGTCATACGTGGTTTTTCGATCGTTCCGTTTTCCTTTAGTTTTTGTAGTTTTTTTGCAAAATGAAGAAGATGAAAAGAGAAATAGGAGAAGAGAGGCAAAGTGCGGTTTTGTCAAGCGAGTTTGCGCACTTGTTGCATATGCATTGCCTCCTATTTAATTTTAAGCTTAAGAGTGCTGGAATTGAGCGTTGCCTTGCGGTAGTTTGATCGTCCCACCAACCGACCGTTTATTTGCTCTAACAACTTTAGTTTTTTGTTTGTCTTTCTATTCCCTCATCATCCTCATTCGGTTTCTAGCTCTCTTCTCTCCGTTATTTAAATATTTTCGTATTGAATAAGCAATTTGTTTTGTGATACTCCCAAATAAAAATTATCTGTACCAAAAAGAAGTAAAAAGAAAATAAAAATCATAATTGAAAGAGGAAGTGAAAAAATTGTGCTATTACATATTATTTGTAATTTCACTTTCTTTTGAAATAAGAGAAGAGAAAAAAATAGTGTTTGCACATGGTTTGGGGACGGGCCCGAGCCGCACCGTAATACAAGTGTTTCGTGTTTCGTTTTATGCATATACGCATAGCATGTGGAAGGTTTTTGTTTTTTACATTTTGTCGTGTGATGTATTTCGGTTTTAAGTTTTTACATAATCCCATGAAATTAAATGTTTGCTTTTATTTATATTTTTTTTCTTTTTCAATTTTGCAGTTTTGATTGCGATTGAAAATAAAATGTGCCAAAATGTTTGTTAAAAATACAAATACGTGCCAGTAAAAAAAATAAAAATAAATAAATATTACACAAAAAATTGTGAGTGAAATTTTGATTGCAGAAAGAAAGAAAAAGAAATCGAAAAATAAAGTGTTACAAATGGTTTGACAAGTTTTGACAAAATTTATTAACGACGAGAAATAAATTGAGTTTTATTGTTGGCGGATAAGGAGGATCGCGGTGGAACGAGTGAAGGAGACTTTTAAAGCTCTTTCACGAATTTGGATTAACTTTTACAATTTTTTGACAAGTTTGGTGAGTTTTGTTATTGTTATTATTTTTATTTCTTTTGATCAAATTCAATTTAAGGAAATACTTGAAGAATTTAATGGGAGGTGCATTTGTTTTTTGAATTTTTTGTAATTTCCGTTGTTATCCATAAAAATGTTACTCATACGCCACAGTGAACAAAATTGTTTTCTGCTAGGAAATTCAACTGTTTGTGTAGAAAATTTGTCTTAATTGGGTTTAACGTGACTGGCGATGCTCATATCCTTGTTCCCCGTCTACAAAGATGGAGCTACGAGCGGTTGTAAAAAACCACAACTGTGGAATGCATTTTGCCAACTTACAGAATGACCTATGAAGAACATCCCAACACGAAATTTTCGTGAATAATATTGAATGTTGTAGAGAAAAAAACAAGTTCATATTTTCTAAATAAATTTCCTTGCCAGACAATTGGAATTCTTATTACTGGCGAAATCTCAATAAAAACCTCATAAATAAGTTCTCATAGACAAATTGTGAACCAACGATTTCAAAAAAAAAAAAAAAACAAGTTTTTCTTGTTTTCTAAAATACTTATGTCTCCAAAAGTCAAGAGAACTTTGAATGTCTTGTCCCTTTTTTGATTACGTATGGGGAATAAATTTGAATACAGATCACCTAATCTGACTAACATAAAATAAAGAAGAATAACAAAATCTTTTTTTCGTTGCTCGATGGTCCCTGGTACTCAATGGAACCAACTAAGACCAAATATTCCAATCAATATTCTGCTACTGTTTTCAAAAATAAATTAGTTAAAAAACTCCTTTCTTTTCGAGATATGTGTGTAATTGTTGCTTAGAAAAAAATGGTATGTATCAAAATGAAGGAGAACACCTATGCGAACAGTCTCTCATTCCGAATTGATCGTTTCTTGTGAAACTTGTTGATTTATTTATTCCATTGGACCAAAGCTTTGTAGGAACTGGAAGGGTATTCATACTTCTATTTCCCACTTATTTTAAATCTTCTGATGAATTGCCTTATATTTTTCAACGTTAAATTGTTTCCAAATTATTGTTTTCTAACTGCCAATTTATAGCAAACTTTCAATAATGATTTATTTATGAGAAGATCGTTAATCTTAATGTAAAAAATACGCACGGGCTTATGTCTTAGGCTGACCTAGATCCAAGCCCAACTAAGACAAATTAATTAAACATACTTTTGAAATTTATTTTTGGCAGTAAATTTCCTTGATTGATTTTTTCGTTGGTTTTTGTTTTTTTTTTTTTTTGGTTTTTTAAATCAGAACAATGAGAATACGAAAGAATAATATAAATTTTTAAGTGACATTCAAGGTCAAAAGTCTCATCGTGAAAAAGTTTACAAAACTGACGTAAAATTAGAAACGGAAAAGAATTTTTATTTCACAGGAAATATGAATAAACAAATTAATAAATGCTTAAACACATTTTAAATATTCAAAAGAATTGTTTTTTCCTTTGTTTTCTTTTGACAAAAGAACAAACTAATGAATGAAATTTTGTGTAAAATAATTTAATGGTCCAATTATAGTGTTTTGTTTCTTGTCATAGGAATTTAAATACCTTTTTGTATACTTGAACAAAAAAATACAGTTTGCACAAATGGCTTCAGACATCAAAAAATCTGGACAGAATATCGTCAACCAAATAAATATATTTTGAATATTTTTTTTTTCAAGTAGCTATATGTCGTAGTACCTTTACTTGATCCCAAAAAGGTACAGGGCCCAAGTAGGGGCCCCACAAAGATAAAGGGTTTTCAAATAAGAGGTGTTATTGTGAATAGCCCGCTATTTCGGTAGCTGTAATTTTTGAAACTGTCATTTTTTGACATTGGACAAATAGAAACTATGCCACGATACACGCTTCAACAACGCAATGAAATTATTAAAAATCACTATACAAATAGTGAAAATTTGGCAGAGACGGACAAATTCGAGCTATTGGGACAAGTTAGTGATGTGAAGAATAAAACCCGTGCACGTCGCTCAAGAACAAATGAGAATATATTGTAGCCCAAAGTGCAGAAGAAAACCCAGGTTTGTCGATTCTTCGTCGTTCTTTGGAATTAGGCATTCCACAAACGTCATTTACACCGTATTTTGCATAAAGACTTGGGTCTTAAGGCTAATAAAGTTCAGTGAACATAAGAACTCAAGCCGGCTGCTCATTAGCAACGTCGTGTCTTTGCTGATTGGGTCCTGGAAATGCATGAAAATGATCCGGAATTTCATCGAAAAATCATCTTGACTGATGAGGCCCATTTCCACCTCGAAGGCTACGTCAACAAGCAAAACCGTCACATTTGGGGCTCGGAAACCCCAAGAATTATTGTTGAAAAGCCTTCCGTCCTCAATGCGTGACTGTTTGGTGCGGTTATGGTCCGGGGGGTCATTGGACATTACTTTTTCGAAAATGAGGCTGGAGCAACAGTTGTGGTCAATGGATTGTGCTATCGAGAGATGATTAATGATTTTTTATGGCCGGAATTGGATGGTATTGATCTGGATAATGTTTACTTTCAACAAGACGGCGCTACGTGCCACACAAGCAATGAAACCATCGATCTTTTACGGGAAAAGTTTCCGGACCTTGTTATCTCTCGAAGAGGTGACACATTGGCCACGAGATCTTGTGATTTAACACTTGCAACTTCTTTTGGGCCACGTGAAAGATAAGGTCTACGCCAACAGCCCAGCGTCGATTAACCTCAAATGAATTCGTAAGCTATCGAGGACTAGGCAGCCACTTTGCGATTTGGTTATGGAAAATTTCATGAAAAGGATATGGTCCTGTAAGCGTGGTCGTGGCGGCCATTTGGCTGATGTTGTGTTCCATTATTAACGGCATACTTTCCTCTTTATAATGAAATAAACATTTGATCGTTTATGTCAAAAAATGCCATTTTTCTTTGATTATCAAAATAACACCTCTTATTGGAAAATCCTTTATAAGCAGCCGGTATCACGTATAAGAGAAAATACGCTGGCGTTTGCATAAAACGCACTGAACTCACTCATCCGAAACTTTCCTTTGGTCTAAAATTAAACATTCATATTCTAGTTGAGCTTCCAATTCTAACTTAGATACGAGACCTCTGCTGCTCTATACTGTTGACTGTAATTTTGGAGTCTATGAGCTGAGGATCTTGCTTGTAGCTTTCTATTCACTCACTAACTTGAGTTTTGGCCTTTGGACTCCAATTTTCCCTTTGTATTTCTCATAAGTCGCCGCCGTTGAAACAAGCAGAGTGACCAAATACCGTTTTGCCACGGAAAACAAGCAAAAAAAAAAAAACACTCGCAAATACAAAAAGTGTGCTTCAAAATATTAAAAATTCTGCTTAAGATTTATCAAATGAAACTTTGAAACTCGAAACTTGTCGTGAAATCTTACTGCCTTGCTTTAAATGAAACCACTTTTCACTCTGTTGATACATCTGATTTCTCAATCTGAACAAAAACCAATGTTTACCTAACCTTTTGACCAACCTAATGACATAATTGAACAAAAAAATACATAAATCCACACTCATCTCTAGGCGTCCATGCCCAGGCCAACTCATTTAATAATAATAACTCAATCTAATCAAGTAATTAACTCAATACTACATAATTACTCCCGACAAGATTGGAGAGTAATAAATCAAACTTGAACCGACGACTCCTAAGTTTTTTTTTCAAATTTTTTGTTTGCTTTTTTTGACACAAATGCAATCGAAAATGGCAAAAGGTCAACTATTTATGCTAATTTGGACAACCTACCAGAAGCTCAAAAACCAATCAACAAACAAACAAAAACAAATTGATGTCACTATTTTCGATTGAGTTGTTTTTTTTTCTTATTTCAAGATCGCAATTTATACGCCTAGTTTAAAAAAAGAAACCTTTTCAACAAACAGAAGAAGAAGGCTCAAGAGATCATTGGCCTTAAATGTGTTTCAGGGATTTTCAGTAGCAAAATACATTTTATTGACACGAGTGAGGTTTATTGGCTGTTTTCAAAATTGTGAAGCAAAAAAAAAACAAAAATAATAAAACAAAATGCAGAAGATACTCATCAACCACGGAACGGTTCAAGGCAGGTTAGTCACACCGACAAAAAAGATGAGTATTGATATGAATGGAATTTTGTGGTTCATACGAGAAATCCAAAGGAAATTCCCGGAATTTCGTTGGGTTTTCTTTTAATTCGACAAAAAGCAAAACAAAAATATCTCGGAATGAGTGTTGGTGTTTAATTTTGACGCCTTACGACAAAAGATACAAACAGAAATACCAAAGTCATGGAAATACGTGCCATTGACATTTTTTTCGATTAGAAACAAAAACATGACTTGAGTTTGCAATGAAGTTTTGAGTTAATTACAAATTACAAGCAAGTAGCTTCTACAAGGAGGGTTGTAAAAATTGGTATTTTATGAATTTTTGGTTTGTTTGAAATCTATTTTTAGAATGTTGTTAATTTTCTTCAAGTTAACGTGAGTCAAGTTCTCTCACCCTATCTGAGGTTTACTTACAAGCGACTTAAAGCTTACATTTAACATTTCCATTGTGTTGCCCTGTTTTTGAATCACACTTTCATCGTTTTATCTTGTCAGTCGTTACATCTAAAGGAACTAAAGCGGAACCAAATTCAAGGTCAGAGTATAGATTGTAATCCGAGTTCATCATCTTAATTTTCTCAGAAACAATAACTCCGGCGATTACGTAATGTAGAAAAATACACATCAACACAATCATCGAGTATTTACTTCACACAAAGATGAGAAACAAAACAAGCAAACGATAAAGACCCCAAGACTCAACGCTAATAGCTCATCAATATCGATTACAATTTTTCTGTAACGCTTTTTCAATTAACTTGATGCATAAACCTTTTAATTGATGTTTTAGAACACGGAACACATCCTGCCATAAAATTGAAATATTGACAGGCGAACAAAAATAAATCATTGAAAAAATTAAAAATTTAATGAGTGTGATCTTTAATTTTTACTTGAAGTCGGAACATCAATAGACCATAATCAGCAGTAGGATCAGTTGTAATTTAAATGCACGAAATCAGTCCGTATTTTTGTTGAACATTTGACTGAAATAAATGTTTTCCAATAAGAGGTGTTATTTTGAAAAGCCCGCTATTTCGGTAGCTGTCACTTTTAAAGCTGTCATTTTTTGACACTTGACAAGTAGGTTAGGTTAAAGTGGCTGTGGATACAGAATCCACACACTTAGGCCAAAAGAAAAGGCCGATTGTGATACCACATGAATCTAGAGAATTGCTTCTTACTAGTCGAACGATTTTGAGCTTTTTATAAAGCGAAGACAATATTTGATATCCTTATTAGCTAGTTCACTGGGATTATCATAAAAGTACTCTCCCAGATGAAGTTTGCGTCTTATTGAAAGAGCAGGGCAAGTGCAGAGAAGGTGAGAGATTGTTTCCTGTTCTTCCTCGTCCATACAGCTCCTGCAGAAGTCATTTGAGGCTACACCAAGTCGTGTTGCGTGTCTGCCTATAAGACAGTGTCCCTTAAGGACACCTATTAGGCAGCTAATATGAAGTCTGCTTTGAGATAACAAGTCTTTCGAGCGCTTAAGGTCCAGTGAAGGCCAAATGAGTTTTGTGGCTGCGCACGTTGGTAAATTGTGCCACATAGAGTTTGTTATCTTTAAGGCTGTTTCTTTTAGCAGAAGTTTACATGTAGCTATCTTCTCCCTTTCAGGTGAAATAGGTACGACGGTTCCGTTTTTAGCGCCCGGCCCGGCACCCAACATAAGTGAATGTTAAATTGCTGCGCCATCTCCATAAGAGACGATCGGCAATCGAGGGCCGTTTGAGATTTGGTTGAGACACCGTCAGGAGAATTAATAGCAGCCTGACTGTCAGAGAAAATGCGGATATCCGAAGTTGATATCACGTTTTCTCTTAGCCAGGAGAGAAACTCTTTGATCGATAAAATTTCCGCTTGGAAGACGCTACAATGATTAGGGAGGCGGAATGAGATGCTTAGATTAAGCTTTTCTGAGTACACACCACTACCAACTCCATCCCTTGTCTTGGATCCATCTGTATAAAAATGAATGCTTTTGTCATCCAAAAATTTTTACAAGTAGAAACTACGCCATTAATAAAAATGGAACGATACACGCTTCAACAACGCACTGAAATTATTAAAATTCACTACAAAATGGTGAAAATCTGGAAGAGACGGTTCGTAAAACTAAAACATTTTGGGGTCGTCGTGAAGCACCTTGTCGGACCGCAATACAGAAATTGCTGGACAAATTCGAGCTGTTGGGACAAGTAAGTGATGTGAAGAATAAAACCCTCGCACGTCGCTCAAGAACAACTGAGAATATTGCTGTTGTAGCCCAAAGTGCTGAAGAAAACCCTGGTTTGTCCATTCCTCGTCGTTCTTTCGAACTTGGCATTCCACAAACGTCATTTCACCGTATTTTGCATAAAAACTTGGGTCTTAAGGCTAATAAAGTTCAGTTAACACAAGAACTCAAGCCGGTTGATCATAAACAACGTCTTGTCTTTGCTGATTGGGTCCGGAAAATATGAAAATGATCCGGAATTTCATCGAAAAATCATCTTGACTGATGAGGCCCATTTCCACCTAGGAGGCTTCGTCAACAAGCAAAACCGTCGCATCTGGGGCTCGAAAAACCCAAGAGTTATTGTTGAAAAGCCTCTCCATCCTCAACGCGTGACTGTTTGGTGCGGTTTATGGTCCGGCGGGGTCATTGGACCGTACTTTTTCGAAAATGAGGCTGGAGCAAGAGTTACGGTCAATGGATTGCGCTATCGCGAGATGATTAATAATTTTTTATGGCCGGAATTGGATGGTATTGATCTGGTTAACATGCAATAAGACGGCGCTATGTGCCACACAAGTAATGAAACCATCGATCTTTTACGGGAAAAGTTTCCGTACAGTGTTATCTCTCGAAGAGGTGATCACAATTGGCCACCGAAATCTTGTGATTTAACACTTTGCGATTTCTTCCTTTGGGGCCACGTCAACGCCAACAGCCCAGCGTCGATTCAAGACCTTAAAGATGGAATATGTGAGGCTATCGAGGACATAGGGCAGCCACTTTGCGATTTGGTTATGGAAAATTTCATGAAAAGGATATGGTCCTGTAAGCGTGGTCGTGGCAGCCATTTGGCTGATGTTGTATTCCGTTATTAACGGCATATCTTCGTCTTTTAATTGAAATAAACATTCCATCATTTATCTCAAAAAATGTAATTTTTCTTTGAATATCAAAATAACACCTCCAATTGGAAAACCCCTTACCAGGCGACCATAATTAGAATTAGATCCAATTTTCTTTTCTTTTTTTTTTTTAAAGAAAACTTGCGCCAAATCATCGCCACTTTCTGGCTTCTACATGCTATGTTTTTGTTATTTAATTTTTTTTGTATAAAAAAACGGTTGCTTTCTGCAGATATGTTATGATTTCCCCTTATTCCAAAAGGTAGCTTCATTAGCGTTAGAAGCACTAATATCTGGCATAGAGCTTTAAAAGTGGGAGATGAAGTTATTAGAGTGTTCACTCAAGACTCAAACGATATCACTGAATCAGGTATACATGCGAAGTATTTCTTATGCTACTGCTTTTCTTAAATAAAGATTTTCAGTGCAATCATCTTAATCATCATCAACGAGGTTACTTAAGCGTGGTCCTCAAAAATGACGTCTATACTTACAGTACTTACCACGCCTTTTAAACAGTTGAAAGCGATCACGTAGTTGGTGCTTTCTGAGTAATTTAACATTCCACAGATCTGCATAACAATTCAAGACACCCAAAGTTATTTCTGATGGTTTAGTTTGATAGCAACGTTACGAGAAACGTTAATAAGGTGGCACATTGTTTTGTTTCATTTCTGAAAAAAAAAAAAAAATGACAAAAACACATAAAACCTTAAAGCTCACGACACGATCCATTGTTTTCGCGTGTTCCAAAGAAGGTGGACAATGCCTGTAAGCTCCTACGCGTTTCGTTGATTTCGTGACACCATCCGCGCTCACGAAGGCGGACATTCGTTCGATTACCAAAGACCTAACTAATTGTTGTGGAATTTATTTTCATGTATCCTGTTCCTGGAGGCCAAACACGGAACTGATCAAAAGCAACAAAAAAACATCAGCAAAAGTCATAATAATCAAATACAGAGAGATCGTGATCTTGCTAAGCTGACTTGCTTTTAATTGATAGATTTAATGATTTATCACCAAATATGCATTATATTCAACTTTTTACAAAATCGAAATGAACCAGAAGAGAATTTCCAGCAGCATGTTTCTTAAAAAACGCTTTAAGGTCTGTTTTAAATCACACTGGGAATTTGCTCGTGATGAATTAAAACACATTCCAAGTGCCGGAAAATAAACTTAAGAACTCAATCCAAGAGCAGAGTAAAGAGAATGCCATTTCAAGGCTGACTCGTGCTGTTTTGTTGACTGACTTTAGACACAAATTAGAAAGGTTCTATTCTAAGGCACTGATTGTGCAAAGTGAGTCAAATAAACAATAATATTTGCGTATTATTCTCATTGTTGTTTTGTTAATGATGAATTTCGAATAAATTGTTGATGTGGCTTGTGCCTTTTGTTTAAATAAAATTATAGGAGCAAACAAAAGGTGTCATTTGGAGATAATCTCTGATTAACAATAATAACATTTTTCCGGATGTATAAATCACTGGTGCCTTATTTATGACTTAAATAGACAAAATCTTATGGAATTTCTTAGTTGAATTGGTAGACAAACAAAATATAATTACTTTTATTGTTTAGTTCCTTGTTTGGCCCGAAAAAGAGCCCGTGGTATGATGATGAGTGCACGTTATTGAAAAGAGAGACGGAAAATGCACGTTTGCAGATGCTGCAACGGAAAACAAGAGCAGCAAGAAAAGAGTATCGAACAAAAAGGAAAAATGAGAAAAAGACAATGCGAAGGAAGAAAAAAGCATCTGGAGTTTCTCAGCTCAAAGATCTAGAAGAGTCTCGGACAAAGAACAACATCCGGCGTTTCTTTAGCAATTAGCTTCTGATTTCAGAACCGGGACACAGGCTCTTCGAAACAGTGAAGGAAACCTAGTCACCGAAGCACAGGGAATTGTAGATGTTTTTAAGCAGCACTTCAAACTAAGCTAATGACGAAAGAGAAGCAGGACCAGTCAATGAAGACCCAGTCCCAGCCCCCAGTGTAGGAGAGGTAGAAAGAGCCATCCAAAAGGTAAAAAAATAACAAGTCCGCCGGGTCGGATGGTATACCTACGGTCCCTTTAAATATGGAGGAGGTGTTTTGTTGAACCGCATGCACCAGGTCATCACCAAAGTGTGGGAGGAAGAATGCATGCCCACTGACTGGTCGATTAGCTCCATATGCCCCATCTACAAAAAAGGCGATCCGATGTCATGTAAAAACTACCGTGGCATATCCCTAATTAATGTTGCATAGAAAATCCTACCCAACTTACTGTGCGAGCGTCTTAAACCTTTCTGCAACACAATAATATGCACGTATCAGTGTGACTTTAGGCCAGGCAGAACAACGATAGACCAAATATTCACACTGAGGTAGATCCTGGAAAAGACCAACGAATTTCAAGTCGAAACCCACCATCTTTTCATCGACTTTAAAGCTGCATATGATAACATCCACCGACAGCAGCTTATGATAGCGATGTCTGAATTCGGGATCCCGAACTAACTGATCCAGCTGTGCCGTATGACGCTTAACATACAGTGCAGTGTGCAAATGGTAACAGCTCATTCAAACATGCGCAGGGCTTAGACAAGGAGATGTCATGTGACTTCTTCAACATAGTCCTGGAGCAGATAGTGCGCAAGGCAGGTGTGAGCACGGAAACATAATCTTCAACAAGTCCACCCAGCTCTTAGGCTGTGCGGACGACATTGACACCATCGGTCGATCCAAGAGAGCTGTGCTTGAGGCCTTCATAGCGATAGAAGCACAGGCGAAAATCGTTGGTCTTGAAGTGAATGAGGACAAAACAAAGTACATGCTATCAACAAACAAAGCAACATCTGTCCACCGCCTAGGACAAAACGTCACTGTTGGTAGCAAACATCAATCCCACAAAATACACCTTAGTGGAGATCCGAAGAAGAATTACCCTGCTGCTTCGGTTTGGTCAAACAACTGGGTTCAAAACTCCTCACACGAAAGACAAAGTGTCTGCTATACAAAACTTTGGTTTTACCAGTCCTACTCTACGGCGCCGAGTGCTGGACGATAAGTAAAAAGGGAGAAGACGGATTTTCGGTCCCGTATGCGACGATGGCGAATGGAGAAGAAGTTTCAACCAAGAACTGTATGAGCTCTACCAAGATGTGGATGTAGTCTAGAAGGCCAAGAAAAGACTTCATTGGCTCGGCCACATCGAGCAAATGGACGACAACGCTCCAGCCAAGAAAGTCTTTCATCCCAACCCCCAGGTTTGAGACGACAAGGAAGACAAGAAGAGTGCGTGCGAGTGACCGTTCAAGATGGAAGGCTTCAGTATCTCAGGCTGAGATCCTTCATGGATTGTGAGTCGGATAAGTAAGTAAGTAAGTCCTTGTTTATCTTAATTATTTGCTGGAAAATGAACAACCAGCCAGAAACATGAACTCCTAATACAGGGAATGCGTGTTATAATGGATGTCAAAAGCCCTAGAAGCACCAATTCTCGTTAACCAAATATGACATTGAATACTTAGACATGACATCGTTAAGCTCTTTGTATTCATTGAATTTTACTTGTCATCTCTGAATAGCCATCATTAGCAATATTTTCAATTTGATGCTTCATTAATGAAAATTTGCATACAAGAAAAAAAATCCCATTCAGTTTTATTCTTGGAATGTTTGCCATTGAGGGATTTTCACGATCTTGTCAGTCCTCGGTCGGTTCCTTTTGTGTTCTTGTTGCCATGACTTTCCTCGGAATTGGAATTGAATAGGTCATTAAACAGGCTTGCCATTTCAAACAATAGTTAAAAAAGTGACTAAATGAACAAGTCGATGAATTAATTTGGCAGCGTGTATCACGAGCCTATGGCAAATTTTGACAGTTGTAAAACAGTAATTTGAACAATGAAGAAAAACGTTAGCAAATCGACATTTGTTAGAACACGAGTAAGCTTAAACATGAGGTTAACGCCATAGTTTTTATTCTTCTTATAGACGTGTCCAAAATTGACAAAGATCCGGGTTATCAACGAAAACAAATAAACAAACATTACTTTATTACCTGCGTGTGTTCTAACTTCAAGTAACGAGCTAAGAACCCACTCATCATTTTTAATGTTTTTTTGATTTATTTCTCGTCTGCCTGTCAATAATTTGATCTTTTGGCTAGTAGTTCCGTGTTCTTACGAAATAAAAAAAAAAAAAGCAAAGAATTAAAAATAGTCAAAGAACAGAATTAAAAATACTCAAAGAACAATGGAAGGAAATTGAAGAGGTGTTTTAAAATGTCTTACGAAAAAATTGTAATCGATAGCTATAAGCATTAAGTCGTGGAATCTCAATCTTTTGCTTGTTTTGTTCCTCGTCTTTGTATGAAGTAAATAGCTGTTCGATTGTTGTTTGCTGAGAAATTTTCTAAATTGAGTAAATTGTTCGTGAAAAGATTTTTAATCTCATTCATTTCCATCGTCTGTAAAATATTGTTTATCGGTAATTGAATAGCGGGAAGACATGACATGACGTTCAGTTAAATCTTCGCATCATTTTTTTTTTTCATTTTACAAAGAGACCTGTCAAAACTTCCATCAGAATCAAGTATGGTAGGTCTCCGCGATTGCCTACACGCACCCAAGAATTACTTAAAAAAGTCTCTAGCCACAAAACTACATCAAATCCCGGTCTACCTAAATTACAAACCGAAAAAATCAGAAATTTACCAACCTGTCAATATGTCTAATTCAGTTAATATTGCGTTTTAATTATTTCGATTTGATTGGCGATGACAGCAACAATGCAACATGAGTCTACTGGCAAGTTTCTGATCGTTAAAAATGAATTTGGAATTGAAAACAAAAAATTATTAGCAACACACGCTTTTGGCACACTAATTTACTTCGATGACATATGCGCTTGAATGATTTGAATAAAGAAACCAGAAAAAAACAAAAATACCTACAAAAATTCTGACGTCAAAAACCATTGCAATTATGACTTTGACATGGCGTGTGGTTTGTTTTGCAATTTTGTTATTTTTCGGAAATATAGAACGAATGTTACTTTTAATGTCAGTAATTAAACATTTGCATAAGTAATGAAGTCCATGTATTTTGTTGTAATAAAATTTAACACTGCAGAAATAAATTTCACTTAAGACCGAAGTATGAATGTATTCCTGTCGGCCTTTGTAAAGGTCTCAGGTTAGGTTAGGTTTAGTGGGCTGATAGTTGCCACCATCACACTTAGATCAATGTAGATCCATTGTGGTACCCTGAAGTGTTGTAGCTTCCTGAAAAGTAAATAACCTATGAATCATGTGGTTCGTTTAACCATTAAGATATTTTGGCAAAGTTTAGTAAGCTTTTGCCTGGCAGTTCTGATAGTTCCTCTAGTTCATTGAAGAAGAAGTTGCCTAGAGTTTTCTTCCTGGTGAGACAGAGTGAAGGACAGTGGCAGAGAAAATGAGCAGTGTCTTCATGCTCATTCTCATCACCACAGCCTCTACAAAGGTCATCCGTACTGAGCCCCATCTTCTTCTTATGGTAGCCGAGTAGGTTGTGTCCTGTAATAATGCCGATAAGGGATCTAAGGGAGGTTTGTTAAGAGTTAAAATCCAATCGGATATTTTCTTATCGTATCTAGGCCATAGCTTCCTGGTGTTAACACAGGTTTCTAGGAGATTTCATCTGTTGTTGGATTTTTGAATGATGATCTTACTGACGTTATGTTTCAGTTCACAAAACGGGATGCCTATATGATGGTCTATGAGAGAGGGTTCCAGTGTAGAGCCTTCTATTGCAAGTTCATCTGCCTTTTCGTTGCCTGGTACATCACTATGGCCAGGAACCCAGCCCAACCCATAACTTACGTTATGCTGTGTGCCAAGAACCTTTAGCTCTTCGCGACAGCAAGAAACAAGCTTCGACTTGATTTGGGTGGCAGAGAGAGCTTTTATAGCTGCTTGGCTATCTTTGAAAAAAAAGATGTCCACGTGTGATATCGCCATCATGGATATATGTTTAGCAGCTTTTTTCACTGCCAAGATCTCAGCTTGGAAGAAGGTGCTATGGTCGGGGAGCCTGAATAATTTGGCAAAGTCGAGGCTTTCGGAGTAGAAGCCTGCACCTACTCCAGTATCCATTTTAGAACCATCGGTGTAGATGGTAATGGTTGAGTCGTTAGTGTAGGGCACACTATTTTCCCAATCAAGTCTATTGGGGAACCTAGTCCTAAGAGATTTGTTGAAATCTAAGTAAGGGGTCATATAATCTGTGCAGATATTGGTATCTACGTATTTCGTAGGAATAGCTGCGTGGCCGCTCTGGCTAGTTGTCCAGATGTAAGTTTGGCTGAGCCTGAGGGCGCTATTTGCTGCTGATTCTTGGTCGAATAGGTTTATTGGGGGGAGATTGAGGATCGTTTCTAAACCCACAGTTGGGGTAGTCCTCATCACACCACTAGTACAGATGCAAGCCATTCTTTGTACTTTGGTAAGTGTTTTTAAATTCGTGGATTTCTCCAGCGCTTTCCACGTCTCAAGGTCTCAACAGCATTCTATTCCTTTTTCAAAATTGGAGATCTAAGTGTGAGTTATTCAAACTTTTCCACCACATCCAAAATCTCAACCACAAACAGAAGTTTGTTACTAAAAATAACTCACGAGAGAAAAAAAATGAAAACTCGAATTTCCATGCGTGGGATGAATTCTGTATAGTTAAATGCAATAGATTTCAATGCATGTACCTTGCTTAATGTATTAAAGAAGGCTTATTGCACTTTTTTAAAACCGATAGACAGCTGAGATATAGTCAAGAGGTTCCTCTCAAAGACCACAACTACTTTGTGGCTTACTCGGTCTCGGTCTCATTGTGAAAACTCTACAAAGTATATCTTATCCATTCATTGTGTGTCTTTTGCATCACAAAAAATCCAGAAGCCAAGAGACTCTCCAAGTTGCACTTATAACACGTAAATGGTATCTCTTTACTATCATGCAAAGAAGCGAATTATTTTATTTTCCCTATTTTTGTGGTTTATTCCACATGCACGAAATCGGAATGTGTTGAAAAAGTCGGTGCGGATTTCCAACATGCTGCCAAGTCAAGAGCAGAATGACAGATATGCGGTGGTTTGTAAGGTGCAATACAAGCACATTGCATGCAACAAAAAATGTTTGCGCAACACAACTCCCCCTTAACCATAAGAAACACCGAGGAGATACGTTCATGATGATGTCTGGTGGAGTTTCAGGTGAATTACTTTGTTGGGCCTCTTTTTTCCTCTGCTTGAGTTTTCATTAAACGCGACTTGAGATGAAACAATTGATTGCCATAATCTTGACGTTGAAGTTGCCGTGGAGTGCCGTGAGGTGACGAAAGTTTGTTTTGAAATAAACAAGCAATGGTTATCTTTATGTACCTATCGTGTATGAAGAAGTGATTTTGATCGTGACATTTGACTTCCTGAGATTGACATTAGCACTTATTGACAACATTGAAGGAAGTTGTGATGCATCAAAGGTGTTGAAGTTCAATTTCGAAATATGATGACAAATACCGTCGAATAAATCAAAGTAAACCTATTTTCGACACATGCCACTCAATCTATTTTATTCAAGCATAATATTTTCTAATCAACGAAATCCCAACGTCAATTTAAATTAAAAATGTAAATAGAGTTAATGTTAATTTATGCATTAGAATTCTCTTTCTCATTCCAAATCGATGAATAAAATTGAATTATACCAAAACACTATCAAAAACGAGAAAAGTAATAATAACAATAAAACAAGTTTACCATCGCCAAAATCTAAAAATACAAACCGGAATAAAAAATAAGTACAAGTTTAAAACAACTAGCTAAACAACAATCGATTTTTTTTTGTTGTTGTTTACTTAAATTGTTTGCAAACAAAAAAGAAAAATAAAATAACTCAATGAACTTAGACGATTTCTTTCAAAGTGATCTTCTTCAAAATGAAAGAAAAGCCGCGTCCCGCCCATTTAGTTTTACAAAACAGAGCTTTAGCTTTAGAAATGGAACATCAAATTAATGAATAACCATTTACTTAACTTATAATTTACTATTATCATGCAATTTACGCATTAAACATTTCTTATTGTTTGTATAAACATTTTGTTTGATTGAGTGCAATTAAGTAATTTTTTTCTTTTTGTGTGCTAACAACATTTTTAGACATTGATGCGTGCTCCTTGAGTGCCAAAATCACAGGTCAATTTGTTTATTAAAATTAATTAAAATTGTAGACAAAACGAATGTCGGAAATTAAAATGCTGTCACTCATTAAATGGACAGTAGTTTTGAAGTAGTGATCTGATGACGTAAATGTTCTTCAGTTTTAATGTACAGAAGTGACAGTAGTCGCGTGTAGATTTTGGATTGTAAGTCATGTTTAAAGCTTGGGATGATTTAACATGGTTGCCAACAAGTATAATCCTTACTTACTTACTTACTTACTACAGTCCGTTGTGGACTTGGGCCTCAATCAACAGTCTCCGCAAGCCAGCTCGGTCCTAAGCTAGCTGTCTCCAGTTTTGATTGAGGTCCTCTTCCACTTGAGTGCGCCACCTGAGTCGCGGTCTTCCTCTCCTCCTACGTCCCTCGGGAATAATGTCGAAGGCTTTCCGGGCCGGAGCATTGGTGTCCATCCGCTCGAAATAACCGAGCCATCTGAGTCTCTGGACCTTGACCCTTCTGGCTAGGTCCATGTTGTTGTACAACCCGTAAAGTTCGCTGTTATATCTTCTTCACCATTCCCCTTCAATGCACACGGGCCAAAGATGACCCGAAGAACATTCCTCTCGAAATAGCCTAAGGCACTTTCATCCGATTTTGTCAAGGTCCATGCTTCTGCACCATACAGCAGGACTGGGATGATGAGTGTGTTGTACAATTTTACCTTAGTTGCTCGAGAGAGGGCTTTCCACTCAATTGCTTTCTTAGCCCAAAGAAACAGCGATTAGCAAGAGTTATTCTTCGTCTGATCTCGGCGCTGGTGTTATTGCCCGTGTTTACAGCGGAGCCTAGGTAGACAAACTCCTCTACTACCTCGAAGTTGTGTGCAGTAACTGACAAATCTTCCAAGAGTATCACCTGTCGTGAAAAGTGCTTCTCAACTTTGCCGTTTCCCCTCATTTTTCACACGCACCTAGAGAATCGTTGATGAGAGTAAGCCACTTAAGCCTTAGCTCTTCAAGAGCTGTCGCGCAACTATATTTATTTTTTATCGGCGTACGCGAGAAGTTGAACAGATTTTTGGAAGATAGTGCTCTGGTGTTGACGGTGGAGTTCTGCACTATCTTCTCAAGACGATGTTAATGAAATCGCAAGACAGTGCATCGCCTTGTCTGAATCCTTTTTTGACGTCGAAAGATTCCGTAAGCTCGTTGCCAACCTTGATGGAGCAGCGTGAGTTCTCCATCGTCATTTTGCACAAGCGAACGAGCTTGGCAGGGATGCCAAAACTAGACATAGCTTTATACAGTTCGTCGTTCGTAGATGCTGTCATACGCGGCCTCAAACTCGACGGAAAGGGTATCGATTTGGAGTTCATAGGTCTTTTCCGGGATCTGCCGCAACGTGAAAATTTGGTCGATGGTTGACTTTCCTGGCCTGAAGCCAGGCTTCAGACGTTCATATATTACGTCAGAGAGGATCTTGTAGGCGATGTTAAGTAGACTGATTCCTCTGTAGTTGGGGCAGTTTAGAGGATCTCCCTTTTTCAGGATCGGACAAACAATGCTGAGGTTCCATTCATCGCGCATTCATTCCTCTGACCATATCTTACAGAAGATTTGGTGCATGCTCTTATCTAGCTCGTCGGCTGCTGCTTTAAACAGCTCAGCAGCTAGACCATCTGCTCCAGCGACTTTGTTGGATTTCAGACGTGATATTGCGGTTTTCACTTCTTCTAGGTCGGGTTCACGGAATTGTTGGCTCAACAAGTTTAATCCAATAATGTAAAATGTTGCGAATGGTTTTGCCAAAATAGGTTTCAATGGGTCGATTATGTAACATTTTCCTAAAACGCTTATTTTAAAATTGCCAGTAGTTCTGCAGGGCGCTTAGTTTATTGGTGAAATTTTAAACAAGAAAAACGGGTGAATTTGGAGCATTTTTGCAAAAAAAAAAAAAATGGAAAATTACCCTTCTTCTGATAATTTAGCCGGGAAACCTTGAATCAAAGGTAGCATAAGGAAGGATTAAAATCTTTTTCACCAATTATGTTTGCATATTCAAACAAATCTTATTGATTCGTAGTTATAAGCGAGGTTAACCAAATTGGCAACCATGCTTTAATCGCTGTTCAGTGTTTTGCTTTTGTTTTTATTCTTTTTCTGAGAGGTATTCGGAGATGTCGCTGGGTGACATGTTTTGCCAAAGGGGTTTCTTCATTTAGTAAGTTTATTTCGTTCCCTTTTGCTCTGTGTTTTGATTGCTTTAGCACACCTGCTGTTATGTATGGCACTAAATTTATTTTCCCACAAGAAATTTGCATATTTAGCGGAATTAGTAATGAATGACAACATTTTGTTTAATTCGTAAAAATGTGCAAACATAAAAGGAAAACTACATGCCGTTTTCTAATAGACTACTCTAAAAGAATAGTTTTAACTGAAAAAGAATAGTGTTAACGTGGTGGATAAAATTTGACTAAAAATACTTAAAAACTCAATCACCCGGTAACAAATTTTTGTTAAAACCACATTGCAACATGCATATACAAACCACAAACCAAGAAAACCCAGCTTGGATGCTGTCCATTATGTCAGTCAGTCGATGGAAGACAATTTCCCTCTTTACTCCTCTCAAAAAAGCTCTTCTTTCAAGTAATTCAAAATGATCTACAAAAATTAAGTACAGACAAAGTCGAAGAAAAGCGAAAATTCCCAGACTGAATAAACGATGCGATGCAATGGCGCAACAGATAAATTTCACTTTTCTTTTTTTCTTTCCTTGTTATGAATGCTGTATGATGGATGCCGGTAATGCGGCCAGAGCATGTTTCTCCTGTTTTCGCACAAAAATGCGAAACGACGACGACGATGAGGCGACGCAATGTGTAATATCTGTTACTAGGTTTTTATATAACCATCAACATCAGGGAAACCATATGATGGTACATGACCTCTTTTTTATTGCGTATACGCCGTGAATGACTGATATGTGCAGCACGTCTCGTTGAGTGGGCTTGTTGTAATGATAAACTGTGTTACGATGTTTCAGAATGATGCGAATTGATGATGATGATGCGTTCGATTTGGGTGCGGGCAATGGACCATTGGACGCGAGCTACAACAAAAACCCACACAAAACTCGAGTTATGTCGTTGTGGGTTATGCAATATTTTGTTTATGTTTTGCGAGGCATATTGACAGGTTTTTCATAACTGTGAGGCTATAGGCGTGGTAAATCTAAATTTTTAATGTAACACAAGAATTTTAGGTCTTCGATGATGAAATGGTCTCGAGTTTATTTTTTGCAAAATTGTTTATTTTAAGAGTTGGGTAAGCATCAATTAATGACTGACGACAACAAAGTCGATACACTTACGTCAAGAAAAAGGACAAAGTGATACAAAATCATTTAGGTTAAAATGAGACCTACAGCCACTATCCATTTAAGTCTTCTAAGCTTACCATAGCCTTATTTGTAAAACCATATTTCTTGCGTGCAGTTTCATTATTTTAAAGAGCTTGCTCCGGAAATTGATCATCAACCTCTTTTCAGCTAGATCATTCCATCGATAACACTAAAACCAAGCGCCACCCTTTTCATGTTCAAAATACAAACTCCTCGTAAATTATTATTGAGAGCAGTAATTTTAAATCCATATCACAAAACACACTGCATCAGAGCATTATCCACCTAAATGCATGTAATGTCGATCGCAATCAAAAACCGATAAACGATAATCTACGCATATCGCCATCGTTCGAACGCCGCTCACTAAATCAATGTTCGATAATCTAAAATATAATTATTCCAAATTCAAAAAGTCAGTCTAAAAATAGAAACGACGCCAAATCGGCTTTCCACTCACAACCATCCACATGTTGGCCCGAACCCAAATATATAATATTTATATCTCTGGGTGATTATTTTCAATTGATTTCCTTGCAAATCGTTGAGTTATTATAATTTATGGTTGACAGCTTAATAAATACAATTGCTGGGCACTACTAAACAAACAAAAACACTCCAAATCACTCGATTGAGTCTACATATACACGACGACCTCTTCCACCTTAAAATCAAATATATCGATTCAGAGTGTAAACCTAGAAATTAAATTTAATTGCTTTTTGGGGTTTGGGTCGTTCAATCTAACTTCATTCCCTCGTGTATTAAATTGCCTCCAATGGCAATTGTGTCAATTGTGGCCCTCCCAATAGAGCTCAAATTACTTTTAGGACCTTATCCATAAATTTCATTTACAAACCAAAAGTCTCATAGTTCGACAATTGGAAATAAATGCTATTCCCAAAAGGCAATTGGATAAAGAAAATTTAGAGCTGTCCCCACAAGCTGGGTGGTAGTTAGAGTGTTATGAATTGGTCCCATTACACAATTGGCAGGACAAACATAGCTTGAAATTGAATGCTGACCTGCGAGACCCTTAGATTGGAACATATCGATTTTTTGGCGCGACTGAGTTACTCTGTGGTCTCAAATAATAATTGTTGGTGGTCTGAATTTGGCAAATCAATTATTATGCAACTGCGATGTTATAATGGATACCGTCGCGTCGTTATCGTCTCGTTGGAGTTACCATTTCGAGAGAGCGGATCCATGGAGCAAGATTTGCATTTGAGTTTTTTTAAATTGAATTATGGAAAATGTTGTGGGTTAGTGCTGATCTTATAGTTATTGAGTAGAATTAAAGGAAATCCTCAAGAAAAAAAGCAAACGTTGAGTAGAGAGAATCATCTACCTCGTTCCTCGTCTCTTGGAAAGTTAAAAGCGTCCGCAAAAGTGTGTCAAAGTGTTTCTGCAAGCACATTGTATTGAAATTGTAATTCAATTAACAATTTGTAGTGTTTGATTGAATTTTGTTTCGTTTGAGTATGTTGCTATTGCTGCTGTAGCTGTTTGATGCATAATTAAATTACGTTTATCATCATGATAGTGAGTCGTCGGAAACCGTGGCCATTGGTTGGTTGAAGCGCGGCGAATCCGATTGAAGTATAGAAGAAGGTGAAGCACAAAGTTAAAATTAACCACTGATTAAGTTACAAGATATTGTGTAATCTAAGATTCAAGATACGAAGACAAAGGCAACCTTCATGTGGTCACAGTTGTTGTTTTTATTTGTGTCTAATTATAAATTGTATTCTTCGCATAGTTTTGACTGTACAACGACTCGAATAAGACATGTTAGTCATTGCGAGGAGTTTATATTTTTATTAATTTAATTGAAGAAAACAATTTTTGGCAATGGCTTGTTAATTGATTTTCCAATTGAGAAGTTTGTAAGAAGATGTTTTTTGACCAGTTCTTACACCAAGTCTACGGTATCAGAATTTCAGATCTTGTTCCCAATCCTATTTTCAAAACATTTAAAGCTGAATGAAAGCTCTAAGAACTTTAGAAATTGACAATGGGAACTCTACAACAAATAGACGACTGTCAGACTTTCAATTTTTGAGTGTGAAAGGAATTCCGCACTAAATGACGTAAAAAAAAAAATGTAATGATATGCGGAAATTATACCCCAAATTATCTGCCCTGCATTAAAATTTGCATTTTGATTTATTTTGCAAATAATTTTATCAAGGCTAATTGCTACACAACTTTTTTTTACAAACAAAATCTTCACTCAAAAATGTAGACAAATTATTTTGTTTAAATTTAACATCAATCATTTAAGATCCAGACAAATAAACTCGTCAGCACTTCTGCAAACAATAAAGATATTAGCGATTTGATGAAAGATATGCAAACAAGTCAAGTTCAAAGTTTTTCAAGAGGCCCTGAGGCCAAAATAGTCAAATAAATTGAGACTTCTAGAGTAGGCAATTTGTTTATTTGATAATTGAGAGTGCTTTCAATCGTTTAACATAACAAATAGCGACATTTCAAATGATTAAGGATGGTTAGGGTGATTTTCGACAGCAAAAATTTGCAAAATTTAACAGTTTATTAGGTCCATTACAGGAATGATTTATTTTCACTCTCAAGTCCATCGGAGGCGAGCAAGGTCTTATAACTCCATCAAGTTCAAAACTTTTATGAGAGATGAGATTTTGTTTGTGTACAAAAAAAATGAACTTAATCCTCCAAATTGAATTAATTAGCGGAATGAAAAAAAAAAAAAAAATGAAAATTACTGAAGTGTACCTGTTTACAACATTCTCATTCACTCATTCAATCATTTTTTTCACTGCCGGAAACAACAGCATTTCCTGACTCGATTCCTTTTCTGACTGACAACTGACGCGAACAATATTTCTGTCCAAATTCGCCAAACAGTATTATACTGATTCACACTTAGTTTGTTGTGGTTTGGTCGATCTTACAGTGATTAAAAGTTGTTTTTTTGTTTACACTTTACAAATTACTTCTCCGATGGTGACTGAAGACCTTACTGTGGTGGTCAGCTACCAGTCGGAAAGATTGCGTCATTAATAGAGCAGTCGCCCGACAAAGACGAAAAACTAAAGATCTGGATTGCTGTTCTCATAGAACGTAATAGTTAAACACGCACAACACATTTTGGAAAATTTTAAAAATATAGACAGAACTTAATGATAAGTTAACAGCCGAAAAAGTTGACTTCAAAGAATTTGTAAAAAGGACCCCAAACGCGTACCAGAAATATGAAAGGTGAAATAGGAAAGGTGAAATTTTTTTTATCGGAATATCGGCCTGAAGCGTTATTGTTTGTTACTCCCTTCCCTTTTGGGACTACGGTGACTGGTGAACACATTTCTTCTCCATCGTAATGACCGGGATTCCTTACCTCTACAACCTTGCTATCGATGCATATTTGGAGACCGGCTGGTGCCAATATATCCATCCCGAGTTAAACATCGGCTTCCAATTCAGGCAAATAAGTCACATTTTGAGTAGTTTCTCTGCCGTTCAACGTTAGCTTCACCGTGTAAATCTCCCTTACTGTGGCGTAAACACCGTTTGCCATACTAACTTTCTGGTATACTTGACGGCATGCAGTCTCGAGTCTACGAAGTTGGTCTTGGCATTTTTTATTGATGTATGTTTTCGTCAAGCCGGTGTCTAGCAAAGCGCGGTAGACGTCATTCTGTATCCTTATCGGAACATACGGTCGGTGGTCAAGGTATGGACAACTGCAGTTGCCTATAGTATTGGTGCGTCTGCACGAACAGATTACCTACGACAACTTTCCTTACCATGTCCTCGCTGTTTGCAATTTCAGCAATGTGTCTGGCGATCGTACGGTTCGGTGATGGTGGATATTCGTGCTCGTGAAATAGTTGTTGTGGGGTTCACGTTCTGGCAGCGGAGTGGGGGGGGGGGGGTATGCGTTTGGTGTGTACCTTTCATCTCTTTTAATGGCGTCGCATACATCGACAAGAAGTATTAATTCGTCAATTGTTCGGCGACGTGCTAACAACCTGTATTCGGGCCTTAATCCGTCGAATATACGGTCGAGGCTGTCTGGTACAGTCATACGGGGATGCTGATGAATCAGGAACGAAGGTAAATCGGTACAGGAAAAATGGCGGCGGCGGTCGGTAGCACTAGACGTGTCGGAGTCCGTGGATAAAGAAAATTCACACTGGAACACTTCTGTTGAACAGCTTCGGCGGCAAGTGAAGTTGGTTGGTATCGCGTTTTGGTTAGCCAGTTTATTCGGTCGGTGAGACCTTTCGAAGAGTGTTATTGTTTGGTTTTTCGGGATCTTCTAGGGTCCTTGGTTAGTCGCGGCTCCTCGGATTATACGCTGTCAGTGTCACCACTGAATAAACGGTGAATGGCTTGTAAAATAAATTCGTATAAGAACTCTGTTAGACTTAAGGTATTAATAAATAAAAAGCAGTTAAACGAATAGTGAAGGCTGGTTGTGTTATTTGGTTTGGATCTTTAACTCGACCTTAGGTGCTTAGTCGAGAACACCCTGGACAGACTGAGCATACCTCACCTATAGAAACAAGCATCACAATACGTGCATTTCTCGGAAGAAAAAATCAGGATGGAACCTTGAACCTACTCCTGATTATGGGCGCCTGGTATTTCAGTCCAATTTTCAACAAAAATACGGACTGATCTTCCAAATTCTTAGCAAAAAAGATATGAAAATTGACCCTACTTCTTATTATGTTCGCCTGGTAATTCAGTAAAATTTTGGACAAAAACACGGACTGATTTTGCAAAAAAAAAATTGAAAACTGACCCTTCTTCTGATTATGACCGCCTGGTATTCAGTCAAATTTTCAACACGAATGCGCCCTGATTTGTTGCATACAAAATTTTCATTATCTGTACTCCAATATTAATTTGTAACTTCAAAATTGGGTCGAAACAAACATGCAAATGATTCAAGATTTTGTTTAAAGTAATTGTTATGTGAACAAGAAGGTATACAGAGATCTGATCAATAGAGGAAAACAGATAAAAGAAAATATCAAATAAAGCTGGAAGGCGGATGCAATAGCACTTTTCTATTATAACAATGCTAGTTTATTCAAAGCACACCAGAAACAGGGCAGACAGTCAGGCATGGGCTACAACTCAAACGGGGACAGGCGAACGGATTCGGTTGGGTGATTTTCTCGTGTGGTGATAGTGATCATGATATTGTTAGTTTATTTCCACAAAAGGTAAAAAATTCAGCACTTAAATTATATAAAAGGAAAAGAAAAGGAAACAAACAATAAATGCGGAGGTGTACACAAAGCTTAAACTTTAAGGCAATTTACAAGTAAATCGCTCGCTTGGCAATTCAAGTATTTGATACTTCACTTACTTTTCAAGTGTCTCTATCTATATATACAAAAAGAAAAAGGAAAAACAAATTAACATGTGGTTTTTGTATTTGCTGCGGTGAATAGGAAACCAAGTAATCTTGACCGGTATTGCCACATAGGAAATGATATCAAGATTTTGAAATGGATAATGTATAGCCGGCTTTGTCCACTTTTGTTGTTATTTTTTTCGACCTAAGTTGCTACCTGTATCATTAAGAAAATATACATAAATAAGACGCAAAAATTGTAGGTAAACAATGAATTTTTATGGTAGCTTAAAAACACTTCTACTGACTGGACCAGAATGCAAGAGCACCACTTAGGAAAATGTGCTTTTATTGCTTGTTTAATTTTATTTTCCGAGTGAAGTAATAGTTTTGACCATGAAGTTAATTGATGGTTGTAGTTTTACTACTGTTTCTGCTAGATGCAACATTAAAGGAACGTTCGATACTAGTTCTTGTGGAATTTTCGTGGTTCTTTGACCTAAACTAAACTACCAACTACACCCAACCTAACTACTGTGGGGGTTAACATTTTGTTGGTTCAAAAATTATGCAGAGACGGTGAAATGACTTGGATTGAATATTGATTGGCAATTTTTTGGGAAATGACTGTGTAACCTGGTACATACATACCTGGGTGTGGGTTCAATTAATTTGACAGGCAAGACAAATTGGAATGAAAAAGGTTTTTTTAGTAGCCTGAAGCATTTTTAACCGTGTGGTGTGTTAATTAAAACCTTGCTGTCTAATTGGGAAATGTAAACAATTATTATGACTTCGTTAAGTCCTTGTAAAAAACTGGGTTTAGGAGATAACGATCTGCTAATTTTTTGATATAGGTTGGCACTGTAAGGCTAACAAAGAAAAGGGTGTCTTTTGTGTGTTTTTTTATAATTGGCAGAAGGTTACCGTAAGGCCTCATACTAACGATGTATTTTTAGGATCATACAAGTAATAAAATTATTGTGGTGAGCCTCAATTTCATTTAAGGTGCTTAGTTGAGGTAAAACCTGTAATTGGAACGTGTGAAAAACATTTTACGCAAATTCCAGCGCAAGCAGTTCAAATTTAATAAATTCCCCTAAAACCACATTTTATTCAAATCATCCCGATTGATAGTTCTAATTAATTCAAAATAATCTCTTAATCCTCTCTTGAAAGGAATTTCAAATTTAAAAAGAAATTAATTCACACCCACTCGTCGAATTTGACTATTTTTAAGCTATGAGAACAAATGTCCAAGGTTGCATAATTTTGCTTAAAATATTAACGTGTTTTTGAACAACGATAGCAACTTAGAGGTGCTCAAAAACACATAAATGGAATTGGCGGACGCAGCCTAACTGCAGTGTTAAATAACACAAAAACAAATTATATTAAAATATTAACATGATATTTATGTTTCTATTTTTCAGAGCTCAACAATCCTATGATGAAGGGTTGGTTCGACGCATTTCGAGACGACGGTGGACCCACCTTATATTCATTTTCAAATCGGACGCCCGTCACTGGAGATGTATCAATTGTAGCTGTATCAGTTTTATTTGCAACATTTTACGTTGCCTTCTTAGTTATATTTCCAGGTGTAAGAAAACAGGTAAGACACAAGTCAAGCTATATTTAAACAAATCTCACTCACTGATAAATCTCCCCAAATTCGAGAGAGAAAATGCAGAAAATCTCTGTTAACATTATAATTGGCCATGTGATTTAAGACCTGTCTGGATTTTTGGGACTTAAACATTCACACAAAACGATCTTGATGTGTCTTTTGAATTTTGAAATCCGCTTCTGGGATCTTGAATGAAATCATTGATTTAAATTTCCATAAGCTGCTGTGAGCTCCAGGAGACAGAAACAATCCTATAATCAGTTGGACATGGCGCATTGCGCGTAAATCAAGTCGAAGTCGAATGAAAACTGCCTTATGAGACATGGCAGTTTTTTCATTAAGTGTGACACTCAAGACTTGTGAATTTGAATTTTGAATCACGAAATCTGTCTGTCTGTCTATCGGTATTATTATTCATTCATTCAATTCATTGATTCATTTTTATTCAAAAAAAGCTTAGAGGTTTGTAAGACCCTCGCCAAACTAAATTTCAGTCTAGATCCTTTTTCTGGCTTATAGGCTTGTGTGGTAGATTTTTTGTTGTTAAAAATGCAAATCTTGAATTGAAATCATAATCAAAACCGAGTTGGTACAAATTTGGGGCATGTTATCCGTTGAATGTGATTTTTGTTTGGTTTTGCTGGACTGGTATTGCGTCAGGCATGCAATTGACCAATTTATATGGAAATAAGTTGGTTAAAGAGGTTTTTGTTGGTTTTTCGGACAAAACAAATGTGACAGGCGGTTTTTCATTTATTTTAGGTTTGCTTGTTAGATTTCCTGGTTTAGATATTTTGAGGTGTTGCAAGTGGATTTGTGTTTGTGTGTCTTTTTGCATTTCTCAGGATATCATGCATCACACTTTTTCCATATGGAGTTATTCTTTCAGAAGACAATTTCAAAAGTCTTTGTACAAACATTTTTGGTTTTTTGTCATTAAATCTGCTCGTATTCAATATATCGATCCTATCAGCTTGACTCATTGTCGTGTAACCTATGAAGAGCTGTAATGCACCAAATATGTCTTAGTCTTCGTCAACTAACTTTTCTCTAAAATCCCCAGGCATAATTTTGGCGTCAGCTTAACAGTCTTCAGCGGTCTAAACTTCAAAAATATTTCTCTTCCTTTTCTTCAGTTGGTAACGCGGCGATTCCACCGTGGTTTCACACTGTAATCTGGCCCTTGATGTAAACCAAATCAAAAAACAACACTTTTCTCGTTGTTCGTACTCAGCATATTTCAATTTTTCAATGTCAACCTTTATTGTTTAATTGCTTAAACTTTATCTCTGCTTCCAACCATGAGTAACAGTTAAACCTCAATTAAGGTGTTAATCGTGCGAAAAATTCCACTACTAGAAACCTTGCTACCATTGCTCCATCTACCATCATCACCTCTGGAGATCATAATTTGTTTTTGGCCCGCATGGTATCATAGTCATCGACACTTTGAATGAGGTGTGTACCAGTCGGTTGCTCGCTTAAACTGACATAGGGCGTTATTAGGGCGTGCCCACCAAAAATCTTCTTTCATATGTCGTCAACTTAGT
This sequence comes from Sphaerophoria rueppellii, assembly GCA_920937365.1. NCBI lineage: Eukaryota > Metazoa > Arthropoda > Insecta > Diptera > Syrphidae > Sphaerophoria > Sphaerophoria rueppellii. The sequence goes on from CAKKXW010000005.1 coordinate 5,227,234, forward strand.
TAAAATACCCAATAAGAACTTCTAATGCCGTAGTGCACCGCTTCAATGATCTCATTCCTCAAATCAAAATTAATTGCATTTTAATCCCACCTTATCTCCCTGTTTACTGTTTCAATTTTATTTGTTTTTATTTTGTTTTTGTTATTGCAGAAATTCACAACATTTTCGACCGTGACATTAAGTTTATTTGTCGGACTAGTCATACTAAGTAAGTAAATTTTGTTTCTTATTATATTTTTTATGGATTGAATTGAAAGATATTATGGCGGCGAAAAGAGCTTAATTGGCCTGTCGTTACATAAGACGTCGATGTTTATTGTTTTTTTTCATCTTGTTTGCTTTTGAATAAATTTTGCGGGGGACAATGATTTGATTGTTTTCTATTTTTTCTCTTTTTTTTTGCAGTAACAAGGCTCGGTTCAGCATGGCATGTGGCAAACACAACAATAATTGCACCGTATAAGGCGTTCTCGCGCGAAAAACTGCCAGCACGAATCGGGACGCACATAGGATTAATGCATGTTAATGTCACATTGGCAGGTGAGTTTGAATTTAAATATTTTTAAGCAGAAACAAGATAAACTGACTTGATGAATTGACGATTGAGTTTTTAACAAAAAAAAAAAAAAAAAGCTGGTCCCAGAGACTAGTTACTAGTACGCATCAGCTGTTTCTGCCTTCACCAAAACCAGTTGGATTACAAAATATTCAACAAATATTTCTACTGTTTATTTAGCAGCCATTAATTTGACAGTCCAACCCGTCAGGTTAATCTTCTTCATTATTTCATTAATATCGCACCCAGATTGTTGTCATTCATACATTTCGAAGATCCCCGCAGGCTGCATCTTAAGAAAAAATTGAGACGAATGACTTTGATGATTTTGTAATATTTCTTTCATGCCACTGCGCCGCACTGCGCCGGCAGTGAGGTCGTACGGAAGATGGTTCTTCATTAAGACCATTTGTCTGCTTACTACTGCTATGGGATTGTATGTAATGCCTGATAGCTTGAACTATACACCTCCTGAAGTTCAGCTAACAGCATCAGCAGTGGTTGATTTAATCAAAGCTCAGAAAATACCATGGTCCCGTCATTCATCGCTCGATGGCGATTAAGTTGCAGACTCTCCTATCAGTGAGTCTAGACTGCGATTGGAAATGTGAATAGTTGACGAGGTCAGGAATGATGATAATTTATGGACAATGCGACGCGACGCGGCTATAAAGTGCGTCTCGGGCTGTTTGGAGTATGCGGAAAATTTGTTTTTAATTTCAAATTGATAAATCAGCTTTTTTGAGGGAAAGAGTAGATAATATATTTTTTATTTAAATTGATGCTCGTCAATGAAGATGGATTTTGCAGTTCAGTCAATATGGCCAATTATAGAAGTAATTAAGCTACTCACTGGATATTTCAAATGATTGAAGTGTAGACGCCATTAGCCACGGGCATTTGCTAGACATAGTCTGTTTGCGTTGATGGATAAATTCGTTTTTAACGACAATCATTTGCAATATGCGTTGAAAAAATTTTAAAACAGAGAAAAGCTTTTATCAAGATTTCAACGCGTGTCTTTTTAGAATTTACAAAATGGCGGTTTACTTACTTACTTATGGTGGCGCTACAGTCCAGGTAGGACCAGGGCCTCACCTTACAAACTTCTCCAGCCAGCTCGGTCCCTGGATAGCTGTCTCCAGTTTCGCACGCCAAGTTGGTTCAGGTCCTCTACCACCTGTGTGCTCCACCGGAAACGCGGTCTTCCTCTTCTGCGACGTCCTTCCGGTTTGGATTCGAAGACACTACGAGCCTCAGCATTATTTTCCATTCGCTCAACATGACCCAACCATCTAAGTCGTTGGACCTTAGCTTTTCTGGCTAGGTCAGTGTCGCTGTACACCTCGTACAGTTCAGGACCAAAAATCACTCGAAAATTTTTCTCTCAAAGCAGCCCAAAGCGTTTTCCAACAGATGATGTCATAGTCCATGTCTCTGAACCATACATGAGGACCGGGATGATGAGGGTTTTGGTAGAGTGTCACTTTAGTTGCTCGGTAGAGGACTTAACTACTCAATTACCTTCTAAGTCCAAAGAAGCAGCGATTGGCTAGAGTGATTCTTCGTTTGATTTAAGCGCTGGTGTTGTTGTCTGAGTTGATAGCGGACCCCAGGTAGACAAAGTCCTTAACTACCTCGAAGTTAAATCTGTCTATGTTGACGTTTGCTCCAAGACGTCGATGTTAGTTGTCCTTTCTTGTCGACAGCATTAACTTGGTCTTGCCCTTGTTAACCGCTAGACCCATCTTCCTGGCCTCCGTCTCAAGGCTCACAAAAGCTCCACTGACATCACGCTGTGTTCTTCCAATTATGTCAATGTCGTCTGCGTATCCTAGTAGCTGGACGGACTTTTGAAAAATTGTACCTCTGGTGTTGACATTGGAGTTTTGCACAATCTTTTCAAGAATGATGTTGAAGAAATCGCATGATAACGCATCGCCTTGTCTAAAACCTTTTTTGACATCAAAAGCGTCCGTCAGGTTTTTTCCGACCATGATGGAACAGCGTGAGTTTTCCATTGTCATCTTACACAGACGGACGAGTTTCTCTGGGATGCCAAAACTAGACATTGCTCTATGTAATTGGTCTCTATAGACGCTGTCATACGCGGCCTTGAAATCGATGAAAAGGTGGTAGGTATCGATTTGAAGTTCCTGGTCGATGGTGGACTTTTCGGTTCTGAAGCCACACTGATAAGGACCTACCAGGTTGTTGACGAAGGGCTTCAAACGTTCACACAGCACGGCAGACAAGATCTTATAGGCGATGTTAAGGAGACTTATACCTCTGTAGTTGGTGCAGTTCAGGGAATCTCCTTTTTTGAGGATCGGGCATACGATGCTGAGGTTCCATTCATCGGGCATGCTTTCCTCCGACCAAATTTTGCAGATGAGCTGGTGCATGCTGCTAACCAAATCATCTCCAGCTGCATTGTACAGTTCGGCGGCTAGCCCGTCTGCTCCAGCGGCGTTGTCATACTTAAGTTTAGAAATCCCTATCTTCACTTCGTCCATGTCGGGTGGCTGGAATTGTTGGCCTTCTGCACCCAAATTGAAAATGGCGGTTTATTCACTGAAATACCAGTTGCCCACATAATAAGCAGAAGGATCTATTTTGGGATTGTTTTTGCAAAAAGTTAATTTCCCCGTATTTCTGTTTAAAATTTCACCAAAATACATGGCACGAATACTCAGTTTTTCTAAAAGTACTGTCAATATTCCCAACAAAGTATTGACTATTATCGCATTGTGTGTGTTTATTCTATTTATCACGATTTGCAACGGGTTCGTTAATTTTAAAAATCAAGTTTTGTGGTAATATTTATCTATAATGTCAGTAGAGATCTCAAAACAAATGTGAATCGCAGATGGATAAACAAAAAAGAAACCAATACCCACCCATTCTGTCTTGTCAATCAAAATGCACGACAACAATACTATTTGATTGCCATTTAAAGAGACAGTGTCTCACCTTGCTTCCAGATGACACCCAGGTGTCAAAGATATCAACTTTTGGCTCCCCACATCTACCAAAACAACACTTCTGTTTCTTTCAATTTTCATTTTTGACAATGTGAGCTGAAGTTAATGAACATTTGGATGTAGACCCAAAAAAAAACAACAAACAAATGTCAATTAGTAGAACTAACAACGAAATTTACAAAAAAAAAAAAAACAAAAAATCCAAACAAAACGAACAATGAAATAGAAAAAAATGTCATTCCCCTCTGACAAGGTCGAAACCATCTCTTCGTCGCAGCTCGCTGGATGTCGTGAGTTAAAATAGTTCCGAAAAATCAACAGCGACACGCTCTTAGGTGTTGCACGATTATTATGTGTGTGCCTAAAACTGGCATAAGAAAAAACAGTCAAAATGTCAAAAGCATAACCGAATTCACCTCGCCACTTACGAAAATCTCTGTGAAAAAAATTCAACAAATGTAAAACTTAAAACGGAATATGATATGCAACCCAACAGTCTTAATGAGTTGCAAATCAGCCATTTTATTCAAATTAGATCAAATTTATGTCAGTTCAAGCTCACAGATGGACGCACATTATTATTATTATTATTTGCTTGTTTCAAACCAGCATCATCATTGGGGTCCGAAAAAGAAGCCTAACTGGTTACGTTTTGGTATAGCAATTTATATTGATATGCAAGGGCCAGCAAGTTTTTTTTTCGAAGTGAAGGAGGGTCAGCGACCATTTTGTCTGGTAGTTATGTTTAACAAAGCGATAATTTATTAAAGAAGTTTTTCAATTGGCGAAAACAAATGCATGTATGTGGACTTTGATTGAGGGGAAGTCCGATTTTTCCATTCAACCATCAAAAGTACTTAATAAGCTATCAGATTCAGGGGCCGACTGCAGACATAATCATGACAAATGTAGGGACAAAGAATTTAAAATCAGATCCATGCGAGTGCCTTGTGTCTCTCTTCTAGGCAGCTATATCTCAATTATTACTTTTAGAAGTTATTTGTGACTTCTTACACACTTGAAGGTCATAAAGGAAAGCTTCTTGACGTGTAAACGTATATTCAGCCTACTCCAAAAATCCTTTCCAACCACCAATTGTTGGAAAAATAGATACCTTAACGAAAGTATTAAAAACGAAAGAGCTGATGTGCGAACCTTTATTTTTATTGCTGATTAATGATTCTAGCAGATTTTCATTATTGAAGTCGAGAGCTTCCAAATATTGAAATATCTGAAAAAAAAAATTAATATTTTTTCCAGAATCCTATAAGATTTAAGTCCTCGCTCCTATCCTTGTTCTCCTTCGCTTCAAAGTAATATTAATTTCCCCAAGTATTTCGTCAAGATGATTGGTTAATCTCCAGTACGCAAATTCCAAAAATTCCAGTATTTCAAACATTTTACTCAAGAATTGATCTCTTACTCAAAACTCAAAACGAACAAACAAATTAACTCACCCGTCAATCACTTTATACGTTCTAATTTCTTGTAAATTTGATTTTTTTTTTTGCCAAAAGCAAGCTCAACTGAGCACAATATACTCTTATGTTCACTTTAAATCAAAATTACACTTGCGCTTGACGGACTCCTTTAAGTTGTAATTTTCCGGATCAAACTCAACATTTATGATCTCGATATATCTTTGACAAAGATCTCTCTATCTACGAGCTTGTATGCCGACAAAAAATAATGGAATGGAATAAATTAAAATTTAGTACGTGCGCACGCATGCGCGCATTTTTCTATTTGCCGTCATAATCATAATCTATTGCATCCATCTCTTGAACTTTGAGTGCGTCTATAGTGGGAAAGTTGGTATGGGAATATCGACTCCTGATGTGTTCCAAACAATATAATCGAACTTTGTACAGTCCTGATTACTAACAAAATATTATGTTTTCATATTTGTCCAGATTTCATGGGTTTCTCTCCCCACTGTCCTGAAACACCTTCTCTCAATCACAATTGCATTGCAGCCTCTATACTACGCAACGAGCAGGAAATAAAAAATGCGGTCGGTAATTTGTGGTTAGATAGATATGCGTTCAAGGAGCGTACAGAGGAACGTTTAGACTCAAACTGCGACAGCGAGGAGTTGAAATCATTTTGAGAGTATTTTTTTGCGATACACGAAAATGTTATGATATTTCTATTATGAGTTGTCAGTTGACAGCACCCGGATATTTTTTGAAAGTGAACATTTTTCTTTTGCTGTGCTTCTTGTCCTGACCGACTGGACTGCCACCAGCTACAGCTGCGCACCACCAAGAAGCTGTCTCATAACGATAGGTCGTTAAAGCTGTTGTCGTTTGGCGCCGTCATTAAGACCTATGGTTGAGGCGCACGTTGACGCGCTGTTTGAGTCGTTGTCAAGCCTCTTTTTTACCCATAAAAGGTGTGGAGTGAAATTATTGCGTGTATAGTAAGTACCTACCAAGAAAAATATCAGTTACCATATTTGTAGGGAAGCAAGTTGCTACCAAAGAGCTTCGGCTTGTGTATTTTAAGTTTATCTGAAATAATAACTCGACGGGGACAAACAGGTAGACATCAATCTTTCGGAGGAATTTGTTTTTTTTTTTTTTTAAATACCAAAATGTGTGCTGAATAGACAAAAAGTATTTGTGATCAATCACAAGTACATGAACAGTACGAAATTCCAAGTCCATGCAGATCCATCAAATGTCAGCTATAGAGATGGAATTTCCAAGAAGAATCTGTCAAGACTAATTGAAGACGGCGGGATATGTATGAGTAGGAGATATGTTGTAGTTTCGAGTGTTGATTTTCAAGGAATTTGTTAACTCGTTGAATTTGGGACATTTCAAATATGACGGTGAGATTGATGAGGTTAGGCGGTTTCTAAAAAGTTTTATAATATTAAATTTATAAAGTATTGAAGGCTTTTTTATGCATTTATGATGACCCAAATAGGTATACCCTTGGACTTCTAGCAATCAGGCTGAAAAACAAACCTAACTATTCACTAATTACTCTCCTCATTTTGGCGCACCCACTCATATGGAGAAATTAATTCCTTACATTACAAAAAAGGTGTAACTTTAAACCAATGGCACCAATTGAAGTCGAAAAAGTACGCCAAAGCTCCCCCAACTCCCATACAAGTCTTGTAAAACCATTCAAAATCGATTAAATGTAATTTAATTTAATTAACCGTTTTCGTGGTTGGACAAATTTGTTAACAAAATAAAAGTCAAATTTTCGTAAAAACACAAGAATTGTCAGTAATTGTTAATTATCACTCACGGGCAGCCCAGACCCCAGCCACACCCACTTTTCCCAGATCTAATAGAATCGTTAAGTTGAAATTCTTACGACAGCAAAGTCGACCACACAACTTTGTGACAGTCAGAGACCGAACCAATTATTTCCTACAACATGCACTCTCTTACGCACTGCTTGGCGCTTTTTTCAATTTTTGTGTGTCATTCTTTTTTTTTGTGAGGCGAACATGATCAGTTGGACCTGTGGCATGGTGCGTTTTGTGTAAAGTGCAACTCCAATAAAAACTGATTTGATTCGGTTTGTTTAAATTGGTTACTCGTAAGCCATGGAGGCCCGACAATTTTTTGTATGCTTTGACTCAATTCAAAGAATGACGGCCTTCAGCAATTGGCAAGGTTATAGACAGTCGACGGTATTTTTTGTTATTTAATGACGTTGACGGTGTTGTGAGAAGTCGTTACTCCTAGCCAATTATTCACCCAGCACGTAGTTTACTGCATGCGTGAGGTAGTCAAGTCAGTCAGACATTTATTTTGGGTGGAGACCTCGCAGCTCGCAATCAATTTAACTACTGTATTATGTATTTTCTTTTTTTTCAGCCATTCCAGTCGGCAACTGGACCCCACCAGACATCGATTACAACGAACGATTCACATGGGAGGGCGCCACCGACATGAGCACCAACTACCGTGACGCATTACAACGCGGTTTGCCATATCCAATTTTGACAGTTGCCGAGTACTTCAGTCTCGGCCGTGAAGGCTTCTCGTGGGGTGGTCAATATCGAGCAGCTGGATACTTTGCGAGCATCCTCCTCTGGACGTCACTAGCCTCCTGGCTTCTGATGAATCTGCTCCTAATTGCTGTGCCTCGTTATGGAGCCTACATGAAGGCGCTAACAGGACTGCTGCTAGTCATCACCAATGTGGGTTACTACTGTCTGTTGCCCGACAAACCGCTGACAATCTACCTCGAAGGTGGAAAGCTGGAGTTTCATCTAGGATGGTGTTACTGGCTGTTGCTGGTTGCAGGTATTTAGCGTTTGATGAGCCGATCGTAATAATTGTTTTGATGATTGATTTTTCTTGCAGGTATTCTATGCTTTGTGGCTGGGGTGCTTATTTCAATAATTGATTTGGTGTGGCCGCACACCTTCTCAACAGTCCTAGAGGTCTATTATGGCACGCCGTATGACAGGCATGTCATTCTCGAGGAATCGAGCGATGTTCGTTTTAGGAAACGCGTCAGCAATCGAGGTCTTGAGGAACCAACCGGTCTGGGGTCTCGAATTCTACGAAGACTTTCATCGAAAGCCAGAGATTCTACAACGGGTTTCTCGAATTCCGCTGGAGTTTCAACAGGCGGGGGAGTTGAGAACAAGGGCTTTCAAGGTGACGTGCCGAAGAGCCCTTGGCGATATCCATTCCGGAGGGCGCAGCAATTACCGTCTCATCCGATGAGCATGCAGCGTACTATGTCACAAGACTCTGGCTCGAGCGTTGCCTCGGCCACGGTACAGATCTCACCAATGCACAAACAGGCTTTATCGCGAATGTTACCGTGAGTCGAAATTCCCAGAATTTGTTTTCTTTCGTTAAGCCAATTTTTGTATTTGCAGTAAAATCCCACATGAACGACCAAGAGACATTGATCACTGGTGATACAATTTTTCGGGACACTAATTTTTAAAAATTCATCTACTTTTTGACAAGAAAATGGAAAAGCTGTTTGGATTTCATCTCTCTCTCTATCTTTTAAATAATAATAGTGTGACCAGACTAGAGATATTTTCAAACAGTTTTTTCAATTAATTTTGATTTCTTAAGAACAAAAAAAAAAACAAAATCACTATACCTGACAAACAAATTACGAGAAAATTTATCTATTTTAAGTAAATTATTTTATTATTTTTTAGAACAAACAACAAAAATTCGACCTCAAAATTTCGCTCAGACAAATATTAAAATTTTAAAACCCTCCATATTAGAATTAGAAAAAATTAGAACGATATAAAAAATTATTATTATTATTTGTGTGTAAACTAAGTGATGATGTTGTGATAATGACTAAAAATAATTAACTTCATAAAAATTAAATTTAATAACTAAGTGAAAATATTACAGTAGAAACAAAAAAGTATTTAAACTCGAAAAATTGACGATTCGTTATTTATTTGAAAAAAATTCGATTTCTAGTTTTAAAAAGAAATTAATGTAAGCAAAAACCATTTAAGACGAAAACGAAACTAATTATGAAAATTATTTATTTCATTTTGGAAAACATTATAAGTATTTCATCAAAATTGTAATTTAACGAAAACATTTAAAAAATGTGAAGAAGCTATTCTTAAAATTATGTTAACCTCTACCTAAATTTATTCTTTGAAAATGTATGTTTATTAATAAGAAAAATGAGTCGTTGTGTAAGTGATGATAGTAATAAAAAATCAAAAATGTTGTTATTGTATCGCATAAATAATTTGAAGAATGTGTAAAAAACTGTGTGTGAGTATAGCTATAAATCAACGAAAAAATAAATATCCAATTATAATAAAACAACGTTAAATAATGCGATTAATATGATTTGATTCTACTGGAAAAGGTACGGCGCTAAAAAAGGGGGACTAGGTTATGAACATGATGTTAACCTAAGACAATGATTATCATGAATAGTACTATCAACTATGCAATGGGTTTGTATTACAGTCCCTGTTTCTTAAACAAACATAGACGTGAACATAATTATTTCCTTAAAAGTCCTAAACAACACATAAAGCCATTTTTCTAACTGACCTGCTTCTTACTATGGTTGCCTGGAAGTTAAGTTTAACAAAACTTGGCCTATTTTTGTTCAATTTTAACAAAAAAATAATAATAATTAAGACACAACCCTACTGCTGTTTATGGGTGCCTGGTATTTAAGAGGATTTTTCACTGAAAAATAACAAATTGCTGATTTTTCAGTGAACATTTTTTCTGAAATACCAGGCGCCCATAGTCAGCAGAACGGTCCTTTCTGAATTATTTTTTTTTGCAAAAATTGCACAAAAGCAACCCGAATTTTGCTAATTTTTCAGTGAAAAACTGTCTGAAATACCAGGCGCCCATAATCAGTAGTAGGGTCCTTTCTGAATTATTTTTTTTGCAAATATTGCACAAAAAAGGTGGGAGTTTGTTAATTTTCAGTGAAAAAGTCTCTGAAATACCAGGCGCCCATAATCGGCAGTAGGGTCCTTTCTGAACAATTTTTTTGCAAAAATTGCACAAAAAAGGCCCAATTTTGCTGATTTTTCAGTGACAAATTCTCTTAAATACCAGGCGCCCATAATCGGCAGTAGGGTCCTTTCTGAACAATTTTTTTGCAAAAATTGCACAAAAGAAGATCGAAGTTTGTTAATTATTTTCAGTGAAAAAGTCTCTGAAATTCCAGGCGCTTATAGTCAGCAGTAGGGTCCTATCTGATTTATTTTTCTGTAAAAATTGCACAAAAAGAGATCGAAGAATTATGGGCGCCTGGTATTATGCAATTTTTGCAAACAAATAATTCAGAAAGGACCCTACTGCTGATTATGGGCGCCTGGTATTTTAGAGAATTTTTCACTGAAAATTAAGAAACTTCAATCTGTTTTTGTGCAATTTTTGCAAAAAAAAAATAATTCAGAAAGGACCCTACTGCCGATTATGGGCGCCTGGTATTTCAGAACATTTTTCACCGAAAAATCAGCAAAATTCGGTATGTATTTGTGCAATTTTTGCAAAAAAAATAATTCAGAAAGGACCCTACTGTTGATTATAGGCGCCTGGTATTTCAGAAAATTTTCACTGAAAAATCAGCAAGATTCGGCCATTTTTTGTGCAATTTTTTCAAAAAAAAATAATTCAGAAAGGACCCTACTGCTGATTATGGGCGCCTGGTATTTAAGAGAATTTTTCACTGAAAATTAACAAACTTCAACCTATTTTTGTGCATTTTGCAAAAAAAAAATAATTCAGAAAGGACCCTTCTACTGATTATGGGCGCCTGGTATTTCAGAAAATTTTCCACTGAAAAATCAGCAAAATTCGGCCTGTTTTTGTGCAATTTTTGCAAAAAAATGATTCTAAATCGACCCTTTTGCTGATTATGGGTGCCTGGTATTTTAGAGAATTTTTCACTGAAAATTAACTTCGACCTATTTTTGTGCATTTTTTGCAAAAAAATAATTCAGAAAGGACCCTACTGCTGATTATGGGCGCCTGGTATTTCAGAAAATTTTCACTGAAAAATCAGCAAGATTTGGCCATTTTTTGTGCAATTTTTTCAAAAAAAAAATAATTCAGAAAGGACCCTACTGCTGATTATGGGCGCCTGGTATTTAAGAGAATTTTTCACTGAAAATTAACAAACTTCGACCTGTTTGTGTGCAATTTTTGCAAAAAAAATAATTCAGAAAGGACCCTACTACTGATTATGGGCGCCTGGTATTTCAGAAAATTTTTCACTGAAAAATCCGCAAAATCCGGCCTTTTTTGTGCAATTTTAGCAAAAAATAATTTAGAAAGGACCCTTGTGCTGGTTATGGGCGCCTGGTCTTTCAGAAAATTTTTCACTGAAAATTAAGAAACTTCGACCTATTTCTGTGCAATTTTTGCAAAAAAAATAATTCAGAAAGGACCCTACTGCTGATTATGGGCGCCTGGTATTTAAGAGAATTTTTCACTGGAAATTAACAAACTTCAACCTATTTTTGTGCATTTTGCAAAAAAAAATAATTCAGAAAGGACCCTACTGATTATGGGCGCCTGGTATTTCAGTAAAATTTCCACTGAAAAATCAGCAAAATTCGGCCATTTTTTTGTGCAATTTTTCAAAAAAATTAAATAATTCAGAAAGGACCCTACTGCTGATTATGGGCGCCTGGTATTTCAGAAAATTTTCACTGAAAATCAGCAAGATGCGGCCATTTTTTGTGCAATTTTTTCAAAAAAAAATTATTCAGAAAGGACCCTACTGCTGATTATGGGCGCCTGGTATTTAAGAGAATTTTTCACTGAAAATTAACAAACTTCAACCACTTTTTGTGCATTTTGCAAAAAAAATAATTCAGAAAGGACCCTCTACTGATTATGGGCGCCTGGTATTTCAGAAAATTTTCCACTGAAAAATCAGCAAAATTCGGCCTGTTTTTGTGCAATTTTTGCAAAAAAATGATTCTAAAGCGACCCTACTGCTGATTATGGGCGCCTGGTATTTCAGAAATTTTTCACTGAAAAATCAGCAAAATTCGGTCTGTATTTGTGCAATTTTTGCCAAAAAAATAATTCAGAAAGGACCCTACTGCTGATTATGGGCGCTTGGTATTTCAGAAAATGTTCACTGAAAAATCAGCAAGATTTGGCCCTTTTTTTTGCAATTTTTTCAAAAAATAAAATAATTCAGAAAGGACCCTACTGCTGATTATGGGCGCCTGGTATTTCAGAAAATTTTCACTGAAAAATCAGCAAGATTTGGCCATTTTTTGTGCAATTTTTCAAAAAAAAAAATAATTCAGAAAGGACCCTACTGCTGATTATGGGCGCCTGGTATTTCAGTAAATTTTCCACTGAAAAATCAGCAAGATTCGGCCATTTTCTGTGCAATTTTTTCAAAAAAATTAAATAATTCAGAAAGGACCCTTGTACTGATTATGGGCGCCTGGTATTTCAGAAAATTTTCCACTGAAAAATCAGCAAAATTCGGCCTGTTTTTGTGCAATTTTTGCAAAAAAATGATTCTAAAGCGACCCTACTGCTGATTATGGGCGCCTGGTATTTTAGAGAATTTTTCACTGAAAATTAAGAAACTTCGACCTATTTTTGTGCATTTTTTGCAAAAAAAATAATTCAGAAAGGACCCTACTGCTGATTATGGGCGCCTGGTATTTCAGAAAATTTCCACTGAAAAATCAGCAAAATTCGGCCATTTTTTGTGCAATTTTTTCAAAAAAAAAAATAACTCAGAAAGGACCCTACTGCTGATTATGGGCGCCTGGTATTTAAGAGAATTTTTCACTGAAAATTAACAAACTTCGACCTGTTTGTGTGCAATTTTTGCAAAAAAAAATAATTCAGAAAGGACCCTACTACTGATCATGGGCGCCTGGTATTTCAGAAAATTTGTCACTGAAAAATCCGCAAAATCCGCCTTTTTTGTGCAATTTTAGCAAAAAATAATTCAAAAGGACCCTTCTGCTGATTATGGGCGCCTGGTATTTCAGAAAATTTTCACTGAAAAATCAGCAAGATTCGGCCATTTTTTGTGCAATTTTTTCAAAAAAATTAAATAATTTAGAAAGGACCCTACTGCTGATTATGGGCGCCTGGTATTTCAGAAAATTTTCACTGAAAATCAGCAAGATGCGGCCATTTTTTGTGCAATTTTTTCAAAAAAAAATAATTCAGAAAGGACCCTACTGCTGATTATGGGCGCCTGGTATTTAAGAGAATTTTTCACTGAAAATTAACAAACTTCAACCCATTTTTGTGCATTTTGCAAAAAAAATAATTCAGAAAGGACCCTTCTACTGATTATGGGCGCCTGGTATTTCAGAAAATTTTCCACTGAAAAATCAGCAAAATTCGGCCTGTTTTTGTGCAATTTTTGCAAAAAAATGATTCTAAAGCGACCCTACTGCTGATTATGGGCGCCTGGTATTTTAGAGAATTTTTCACTGAAAATTAACAAACTTCGACCTATTTTTGTGCATTTTTTGCAAAAAAAAAATAATTCAGAAAGGACCCTACTGCTGATTATGGGCGCCTGGTATTTCAGAAAAATTTCCACTGAAAAATCAGCTAAATTCGGCCATTTTTTGTGCAATTTTTTCAAAAAAAAATGACTCAGAAAGGGCCCTACTGCTGATTATGGGCGCCTGGTATTTAAGAGAATTTTTCACTGAAAATTAACAAACTTCGACCTGTTTGTGTGCAATTTTTGTAAAAAAAAAATAATTCAGAAAGGACCCTACTGATCATGGGCGCCTGGTATTTCAGAAAATTTTTCACTGAAAAATCCGCAAAATCCGGCCTTTTTTTGTGCAATTTTAGCAAAAAATAATTTAGAAAGGACCCTTGTGCTGGCTATGGGCGCCTGGCCTTTCAGAAAATTTTTCACTGAAAATTAAGAAACTTCGACCTATTTTTGTGCAATTTTTGTAAAAAAAAATAATTCAGAAAGGACCCTACTGCTGATTATGGGCGCCTGGTATTTAAGAGAATTTTTCACTGAAAATTAACAAACTTCAACCTATTTTTGTGCATTTTGAAAAAAAAATAATTCAGAAAGGACCCATCTACTGATTATAGGCGCCTGGTATTTCAGAAAATTTTCCACTGAAAAATCAGCAAAATCCGGCCTGTTTTTGTGCAATTTTTGCAAAAAAATGATTCTAAAGCGACCCTACTGCTGATTATGGGCGCCTGGTATTTCAGAACATTTTTCACTGAAAAATCAGCAAAATTCGGTCTGTATTTGTGCAATTTTTGCCAAAAAAATAATTCAGAAAGGACCCTACTGCTCATTATGGGCGCTTGGTATTTCAGAAAATTTTCACTGAAAAATCAGCAAGATTTGGCCCTTTTTTTTGCAATTTTTCAAAGAAATAAGTTAATTCAGAAAGGACCCTACTGCTGATTATGGGCGCCTGGTATTTCAGAAAATTTTCACTGAAAAATCAGCAAGATTTGGCCATTTTTTGTGCAATTTTTTCAAAAAAAAAATAATTCAGAAAGGACCCTACTGCTGATTATGGAGCGCCTGGTATTTAAGAGAATTTTTACTGAAAATTAACAAACTTCAACCTATTTTTGTGCATTTTGCAAAAAAAAAAATAATTCAGAAAGGACCCTTCTACTGATTATGGGCGCCTGGTATTTCAGAAAATTTTCCACTGAAAAATCAGCAAAATTCGGCCTGTTTTTGTGCAACTTTTACAAAAAAATGATTCTAAATGAACCTTACTGCTGATTATGGGCGCCTGGTATTTTAGAGATTTTTTCACTGAAAATTAACAAACTTCAACCCATTTTTGTGCATTTTGCAAAAAAAATAATTCAGAAAGGACCCTTCTACTGATTATGGGCGCCTGGTATTTCAGAAAATTTTCCACTGAAAAATCAGCAAAATTCGGCCTGTTTTTGTGCAATTTTTGCAAAAAAATGATTCTAAAGCGACCCTACTGCTGATTATGGGCGCCTGGTATTTTAGAGAATTTTTCACTGAAAATTAAGAAACTTCGACCTATTTTTGTGCATTTTTTGCAAAAAAAAATAATTCAGAAAGGACCCTACTGCTGATTATGGGCGCCTGGTATTTCAGTAAAATTTCCACTGAAAAATCAGCAAAATTCGGCCATTTTTTGTGCAATTTTTTCAAAAAAAAAAAAAAAATGACTCAGAAAGGACTCTACTGCTGATTATGGGCGCCTGGTATTTAAGAGAATTTTTCACTGAAAATTAACAAACTTCGACCTGTTTGTGTGCAATTTTTGTAAAAAGAAATAATTCAGAAAGGACCCTACTACTGATCATGGGCGCCTGGTATTTCAGAAAATTTTTCACTGAAAAATCCGCAAAATCCGGCCTTTTTTTGTGCAATTTTAGCAAAAAATAATTTAGAAAGGACCCTTGTGCTGGTTATGGGCGCCTGGTCTTTCAGAAAATTTTTCACTGAAAATTAAGAAACTTCGACCTATTTTTGTGCAATTTTTGCAAAAAAAAATAATTCAGAAAGGACCCTACTGCTGATTATGGGCGCCTGGTATTTAAGAGAATTTTTCACTGAAAATTAACAAACTTCAACCTATTTTTGTGCATTTTGCAAAAAAAAATAATTCAGAAAGGACCCTTCTACTGATTATGGGCGCCTGGTATTTCAGAAAATTTTCCACTGAAAAATCAGCAAAATTCGGCCTGTTTTTGTGCAATTTTTGCAAAAAAAATGATTCTAAATGGACCCTACTGCTGATTATGGGCGCCTGGTATTTCAGAACATTTTTCACTGAAAAATCAGCAAAATTCGGTCTGTATTTGTGCAATTTTTGCCAAAAAAATAATTCAGAAAGGACCCTACTGCTCATTATGGGCGCTTGGTATTTCAGAAAATTTTCACTGAAAAATCAGCAAGATTTGGCCTTTTTTTTGCAATTTTTCAAAAAATAAGTAATTCAGAAAGGACCCTACTGCTGATTATGGGCGCCTGGTATTTCAGAAAATTTTCACTGAAAAATCAGCAAATTGGCCATTTTTTGTGCAATTTTTGCAAAAAAAAAATAAGTCAGAAAGGACCCTACTGCTGATTATGAGCGCCTGGTATTTAAGAGAATTTTTACTGAAAATTAACAAACTTCAACCTATTTTTGTGCATTTTGCAAAAAAAAAATAATTCAGAAAGGACCCTTCTACTGATTATGGGCGCCTGGTATTTCAGAAAATTTTCACTGAAAAATCAGCAAAATTCGGCCTGTTTTTGTGCAACTTTTGCACAAAAAAATGATTCTAAAGGACCCTACTGCTGATTATGGGCGCCTGGTATTTTAGAGAATTTTTCACTGAAAATTAAGAAACTTCGACCTATTTTTGTGCATTTTTTGCAAAAAAAAAATAATTCAGAAAGGACCCTACTGCTGATTATGGGCGCCTGGTATTTCAGAAAATTTTCACTGAAAATCAGCACGATGCGGCCATTTTTTGTGCAATTTTTTCAAAAAAAAATAATTCAGAAAGGACCCTACTGCTGATTATGGGCGCCTGGTATTTAAGAGAATTTTTCACTGAAAATTAACAAACTTCAACCTATTTTTGTGCATTTTGCAAAAAAAAATAATTCAGAAAGGAATCTTCTACTGATTATGGGCGCCTGGTATTTCAGAAAATTTTCCACTGAAAAATCAGCAAAATTCGGCCTGTTTTTGTGCAATTTTTGCAAAAAAATGATTCTAAAGCGACCCTACTGCTGATTATGGGCGCCTGGTATTTTAGAGAATTTTTCACTGAAAATTAAGAAACTTCGACCTATTTTTGTGCATTTTTTGCAAAAAAAATAATTCAGAAAGGACCCTACTGCTGATTATGGGCGCCTGGTATTTCAGTAAATTTTCACTGAAAAATCAGCAAGATTTGGCCATTTTTTGTGCAATTTTTTCAAAAAAAAAATAACTCAGAAAGGACCCTACTGCTGATTATAGGCGCCTGGTATTTAAGAGAATTTTTCACTGAAAATTAACAAACTTCGACCTGTTTGTGTGCAATTCTTGCAAAAAAAATAATTCAGAAAGGACCCTACGATCATAGGCGCTGGTATTTCAGAAAATTTCACTGAGAAATCCGCAAAATCCGGCATTTTTTGTGCAATTTTAGCAAAAAATAATTTAGAAAGGACCCTTGTGCTGGTTATGGGCGCCTGGTCTTTCAGAAAAATTTTCACTGAAAATTAAGAAACTTCGACCTATTTTTGTGCAATTTTTGCAAAAAAAAAATAATTCAGAAAGGACCCTACTGCTGATTATGGGCGCCTGGTATTTAAGAGAATTTTTCACTGAAAATTAACAAACTTCAACCTATTTTTGTGCATTTTGCAAAAAAAAATAATTCAGAAAGGCCTTCTACTGATTATGGGCGCCTGGTATTTCAGAAAATTTTCCACTGAAAAATCAGAGAAATTCGGCCTGTTTTTGTGCAATTTTTGCAAAAAAATGATTCTAAATGGACCCTACTGCTGATTATGGGCGCCTGGTATTTCAGAAAATTTTCACTGAAAAATCAGCAAGATTCGGCCATTTTTTGTGCAATTAAAAAATAACTCAGAAAGGACCCTACGGCTGATTATGGGCGCCTGGTATTTAAGAGAATTTTTCACTGAAAATTAACAAACTTCAACCTATTTTTGTGCATTTTGCAAAAAAAAATAATTCAGAAAGGACCCTTCTACTCATTATGGGCGCCTGGTATTTCAGAAAATTTTCCACTGAAAAATCCGCAAAATTCGGCCTGTTTTGTGCAATTTTTGCAAAAAATGATTCTAAATGGACCCTACTGCTGATTATGGGCGCCTGGTATTTTAGAGAATTTTTCACTGAAAATTAAGAAACTTCGACCTATTTTTGTGCATTTTTCACAAAAAAAATAATTCAGAAAGGACCCTACTGCTGATTATGGGCGCCTGGTATTTCAGAAAATTTTCACTGAAAAATCAGCAAGATTCGGCCATTTTTTGTGCAATTTTTTCAAAAAAATTAAATAATTCAGAAAGGACCCTACTGCTGATTATGGGCGCCTGGTATTTAAGAGAATTTTTCACTGAAAATTAACAAACTTCAACCTATTTTTGTGCATTTTGAAAAAAAAAAAATTCAGAAAGGACCCTTCTACTGGTTATGGGCGCCTGGTATTTCAGAAAATTTTCCACTGAAAAATCAGCAAAATTCGGCCTGTTTTTGTGCAATTTTTGCAAAAAAATGATTCTAAATGGACCCTACTGCTGATTATGGGCGCCTGGTATTTCAGAAAATTTTCTACTGAAAAATCAGCTGAATTCGGCCTGTTTTTGTGCAATTTTTGCTAAAAAATTATTCTAAATGGACCCTACTGTTGATTATGGGCGCCTGGTATTTTAGAGAATTTTTCACTGAAAAATCAGCATGATTCGGCCATTTTTTGTGCAATTAAAAAATAACTCAGAAAGGACCCTACGGCTGATTATGGGTGCCTGGTATTTAAGAGAATTTTTCGCTGAAAATTAACAAACTTCAACCTATTTTTGTGCATTTTGCAAAAAAATAATTCAGAAAGGACCCTTCTACTCATTATGGGCGCCTGGTATTTCAGAAAATTTTCCACTTAAAAATCAGCAAAATTCGGCCTGTTTATGTGCAATTTTTGCAAAAAATGATTCTAAATGGACCCTACTGCTGATTATGGGCGCCTGGTATTTTAGAGAATTTTTCACTGAAAATTAAGAAACTTCGACCTATTTTTGTGCATTTTTCACAAAAAAATAATTCAGAAAGGGCCCTACTGCTGATTATGGGCGCCTGGTATTTCAGAAAATTTTCACTGAAAAATCAGCAAGATTCGGCCATTTTTTGTGCAATTTTTTCAAAAAATTAAATAATTCCGTAAGGACCCTACTACTGATTATGGGCGCCTGGTATTTAAGATTAAGAGAATTTTTCACTGAAAATTAACAAACTTCAACCTATTTTTGTGCATTTTGAAAAAAAAATAATTCAGAAAGGACCCTTCTACTGATTATGGGCGCCTGGTATTTCAGAAAATTTTCCACTGAAAAATCAGCAAAATTCGGCCTGTTTTTGTGCAATTTTTGCAAAAAAATGATTCTAAATGGACCCTACTGCTGATTATAGGCGCCTGGTATTTCAGAAAATTTTCTACTGAAAAATCAGCTAAATTCGGCCTGTTTTTGTGCAATTTTTGCTAAGAAATGATTCTAAATGGACCCTACTGCTGATTATGGGCGCCTGGTATTTTAGAGAATTTTTCACTGAAAATTAAAAAGCTTCAACCTATTTTTGTGCATTTTGCAAAAAAAAATAATTTAGAAAGGACCCTTCTACTGATTATGGGCGCCTGGTATTTCAGAAAATTTTCCACTGAAAAATCAGAAAAATTCGGCCTGTTTTTGTGCAATTTTTGCAAAAAAAAATGATTCTAAATGGACCCTACTGCTGATTATGGGCGCCTGGTATTTTAGAGAATTTTTCACTGAAAATTAAGAAACTTCGACCTATTTTTGTGCATTTTTTGCAAAAAAAATAATTCAGGAAGGGCCCTACTGCTGATTATGGGCGCCTGGTATTTCAGAAAATTTTCCACTGAAAAATCAGAAAACTCGGCCTGTTTTTGTGCAATTTTTGCAAAAAAATGATTCTAAATGGACCCTACTGCTGATTATGGGCGCCTGGTATTTCAGAAAATGTTCACTGAAAAATCAGCAAGATTCGGCCATTTTTTGTGCAGTTAAAAAATAACTCAGAAAGGACCCTACGGCTGATTATGGGCGCCTGGTATTTAAGAGAATGTTTCACTGAAAATTAACAAACTTCAACCTATTTTTGTGCATTTTGCAAAAAAAATAATTCAGAAAGGACCCTTCTACTCATTATGGGCGCCTGGTATTTCAGAAAATTTTCCACTGAAAAATCAGCAAAATTCGGCCTGTTTTTGTGCAATTTTTGCAAAAAAAAATGATTCTAAATGGACCCTACTGCTGATTATGGGCGCCTGGTATTTTAGAGAATTTTTCACTGAAAATTAAGAAACTTCGACCTATTTTTGTGCATTTTTCACAAAAAAAATAATTCAGGAAAGGCCCTACTGCTGATTATGGGCGCCTGGTATTTCAGAAAATTTTCACTGAAAAATCAGCAAGATTCGGCCATTTTTTGTGCAATTAAAAAATAACTCAGAAAGGACCCTACTGCTGATTATGGGCGCCTGGTATTTAAGAGAATTTTTCACTGAAAATTAACAAACTTCAACCTATTTTTGTGCATTTTGCAAAAAAAAATAATTCAGAAAGGACCCTTCTACTGATTATGGGCGCCTGGTATTTCAGAAAATTTTCCACTGAAAAATCAGCAAAATTCGGCCTGTTTTTGTGCAATTTTTGCAAAAAATGATTCTAAATTTACCCTACTGCTGATTATGGGCGCCTGGTATTTTAGAGAATTTTTCACTGAAAATTAAGAAACTTCGACCATTTTTGTGCATTTTTCACAAAAAAAATAATTCAGAAAGGCCCTACTGCTGACTATGGGCGCCTGGTATTTCAGAAAATTTTCACTGAAAAATCAGCAAGATTCGGCCATTTTTTGTGCAATTTTTTCAAAAGAATTAAATAATTCCGTAAGGACCCTACTGCTGATTATGGGCACCTGGTATTTAAGAGAATTTTTCACTGAAAATTAACAAACTTCAACCTATTTTTGGGCATTTTGCAAAAAAAAATAATTCAGAAAGGACCCTTCTACTGATTATGGGCGCCTGGTATTTCAGAAAATTTTCCACTGAAAAATCAGAAAAATTCGGCCTGTTTTTGTGCAATTTTTGCAAAAAAATGATTCTAAAGCGACCCTACTGCTGATTATGGGCGCCTGGTATTTCAGAAAATTTTCACTGAAAAATCAGCAAGATTCGGCCATTTTTTGTGCAATTTTTTCAAAAAAATTAAATAATTCCGTAAGGACCCTACTGCTGATTATGGGCGCCTGGTATTTCAGAAAATTTTCACTGAAAAATCAGCAAGATTCGGCCATTTTTTGTGCAATTTTTTCAAAAAAAAAATAACTCAGAAAGGACCCTACTGCTGATTATGGGCGCCTGGTATTTAAGAGAATTTTTCACTGAAAATTAACAAACTTCAACCTATTTTTGTGCATTTTGCAAAAAAAATAATTCAGAAAGGACCCTTCTACTGATTATGGGCGCCTGGTATTTCAGAAAATTTTCCACTGAAAAATCAGCAAAATTCGGCCTGTTTTTGTGCAATTTTTGCAAAAAAATGATTCTAAATGGACCCTACTGCTGATTATGGGCGCCTGGTATTTTAGAGAATTTTTCACTGAAAATTAAGAAACTTCGACCTTATTTTGTGCAATTTTGGAAAAAAAATAATTCAGAAAGGACCCTTCTACTGATTATGGGCGCCTGGTATTTCAGAAAATTTTCCACTGAAAAATCAGCAAATTCGGCCTGTTTTTGTGCAATTTTTGCAAAAAAATGATTCTAAAGCGACCCTACTGCTGATTATGGGCGCCTGGTATTTTAGAGAATTTTTCACTGAAAATTAAGAAACTTCGACCTATTTTTGTGCATTTTTTGCAAAAAAAAATAATTCAGAAAGGACCTTCTACTGATCATGGGCGCCTGGTATTTCAGAAAATATTTCACTGAAAATCAGCAAAATTCGGCCTGTTTTTGTGCAATTTTGCAAAAAATAATTTAGAAAGGACCCTTCTGCTGATTATTTGCGCCTGGTATTTAAGAGAATTTTTCACTGAAAATTAACAAACTTCAACCTATTTTTGTGCATTTTGCAAAAAAAAATAATTCAGAAAGGACCCTAATGATGATTATGATCGCCTGGTATTTCAGAGAATTTTTCACTGAAAATTAACAAACTTCGACTGTTTTTTGTGCAATTTTTGCAAAAAACAAATATTCAGAAAGGACCCTACTTACTACTGCTGATTATGGGTGCCTGGTATTTTAGAGAATTTTTCACTGAAAATTAAGAAACTTCGACCTTATTTTGTGCAATTTTTGGAAAAAAATAATTCAGAAAGGACCCTAATGATGATTATGATCGCCTGGTATTTCAGAGAATTTTTCACTGAAAATTAACAAACTTCGACTGTTTTTTGTGCAATTTTTGCAAAAAACAAAAATTCAGAAAGGACCCTACTGCTGATTATGGGCGCCTGCTATTTCAGAGAATATTTCACTGAAAATTAACAAACTTCGACCGTTTTTGTGCAATTTTTGCAAAAAAATATTCTAAAGGACCCTACTGCTGATTATGGGCGCCTGGTATTTTAGAGAATTTTTCACTGAAAATTAAGAAACTTCGACCTATTTTCGTGCATTTTTGCAAAAAAAAATAATTCAGAAAGGACCCTACTACTGATCATGGGCGCCTGGTATTTCAGAAAATTTTCACTGAAAAATCAGCAAAATTAGGCCTGTTTTTGTGCAATTTTTGCACAAAAATAATTCAGAAAGGACCCTACTGCTGATTATGGGCGCCTGGTATTTCAGAGAATTTTTCACTGAAAATAAACAAACTTTGACCTTTTTTGTGCAATTTTTGCAGAAAAATAATTCAGAAAAGACCCTACTGCTGGTTATGGGCTCCTGGTATTTCAGAAAATTGTTCATTGAAAAATCAGCGAAATTCGGCCTGTTTTTGTGCAATGTTTGCAAAAAAAAATAATTCAGAAAGGACCCTACTGCTGATTATGGGCGCCTTGTATTTCAGAGAATTTTTAAATGAGAAATGAACAAAATTTGGCCTGTCTTTGTTCAACCTTATGCAAAAAAAATCAGAAATGACCCTTCTTTTGATTGAAGGAGCCTGCTATTTCAGAGAATTCATTGAAAAATTAACAAAATTCGTCTTCTTATTGTGCAAGGAAAATGTAAAATCAACTGAATCGAAAAGTTGGTTATTGCCAGTCGATGTATTTTGTATAGTATGGCAATAGGCTGGAAAAAGTCATACTGATATCTTTTGAATTGCATACTTTTATGAGTATATTGAATGGATCTTTATCCTTTGCATATGCAATACTATAAACTGAAGATTTAACCCTTTCTAATATTAAGTAAAATACGAGTGGTAGAAAACTTTTTAGCACATTGTAGGAAAGCGTTCATAGTTCTTATTTTTCTTCATAAAAACATATAAGAGTCTGTCAATGACTTTTTTATTTATATTAATTTAAAATTGTTTGTTCTTATACTTAGACTCAACTAAAAATTAACGATTTTTTTACAAAAAAAAAAAAATAAATAAATTTAGTTTTCTATAATTTTGTGCAAGCATTACAAATAAAACACTGACTTAAGAAGAAGAATCGAACATAAATTAGAGAAAAATAAATGATTTTTATATATACAAAATATTGTTTTTTTTAATTGACTAATTTTAAGTTAAAAAAAAAAATAAAATGAGAAAATAATCAAATGCACTAGAATTAGGTGTGTTTTTTTTGTTTTTGCTATAATATTCAAAACAGCCATGTTCTCAGAACGATCTCTTTTGCTTGAGTCTGTCCGCTTCAGTGGTTTTGAATAGTTTTGTAGCTTATCCGAAATTTTCAAAGTGATGTATGAAGTATGGAAGCTTTCGTGTTTTATTAACTTCGTCGCAAGCTGACATCACACTTTTCGTGAGAGGCCTTGGCCCACATGAAAAGACTCCGATTTTAGAGACCTTCAAAGAAAAACAAGTCAATTGGTAAACGGCAAAAATTAAGAGACGTCTTACATAAGAGTGCTTCTTCTGAACAAACTTGAGGAAGCTCGACATATCCGGCCTGCCAAAGTGATTCACAGCCTTCAAACCAGTGAATATTGACTTCTTTGATAAACGCTGGAAGTGGTTCTCACAGATGTACTATAAACCCAAAAGAAAATGTAGTTGCTTAAAGAGGATCTTGAGAATTTTGTTAGACATCTAGACCCTTACCAACATCGTAGTCCTCAAATCGAACTTATGGAAGAATTGTGTGATGAAAATATGAATTTCCAGAACATTGGTGACGTCCTTCTTCTCAACGTCTCGCAGCACATCAATGAACCACTCGAAGTGCTTGTGCGACGGACAGATCCATAAAAAGTAGACTTTCTTGCACGCAACACCCGAGTACCGATTAGTGCTTGTTCCGAAGACCAAATCATTTAAAATTGACGCGTACGGAGTAACTCCAATCCCCCCACCAACCATGACAGCAACTTCAAACTTATACCAATCCTGGTTGCCTCCTCCAAATGGCCCTTCAATCCGGATCTTAGGTTGATCTTCGGCATTGTAATTGCAGGGATCAAAATAGTTTCGCAGTTTCCAGGTCCAAGGTCCCTGAGCCTTGATGTGACAGCTGAGGAAGTTCTCATGAGGTGCCGAAGTGAGAGTGAAGCTGTGCATTTCGTTTGGTCTAAATGAAGTGCAGGACAATCGAACCCACTGGCCTGAGAGATATTTTAGATTTGGCGGACGATAGAATTTGATTTTGATGACGTCCGATGGTAGCAGATCGGTTTCGATAACGTCCAGAGCCATGTATTTGGTTCGAAGAGAAACAATCTAAAAATAAACAATTGAGATGCGGTTGAAGAGAAAACATCATAAATAAGAGTGAATTCAAACCTTATCAAGAGTGTAGATGATTCCGGGACCCAAGAAGAACATCCAAAATCGTGGAGGACCCGTCAAACGTGCCAATCCATGAATCAAACTCAACATATACAGCAGGACATATAGGGAATGCATGTTCCAGAAGAAATTGTACGCCCTCTTGCGGATTGTCGGATGAGCAAATACGAAAATAATGCACATGATAATGAAAAGCATTACTCCAGTTACTCCTGCAACAAAAAAAGGGAGTTTTAGCATTTAAGAGATTTTGAAGAGGCATCATGAGACCCACCGGTAACCGTTTGGAATAGCCAAAATGTGATATCGGGTTTATAGTCCGAAGCAAAATGTACCTCTCTCGTGAGACATCTGAGATTCTCATGAGATTGCGTTGAAACGTGGTAGAAATTGACAATGTGACCAAGAGAGTGAAGTATGGAGAAGAAGAGAGCCGTGCAAGCTGCGATTTTGTGGAATTGAATGTGTGAATCGAGTGGAATGTACTGCTGGATGGGAAATTCCTTCAGCTTGGTAATGAGATTCCTGAAATAAATGGAAGATTTTACTTATACTCCTCCCTGAAGACAGTTTTGAGATCTTACCGTGACATTGTCAATAGAAGAAGAGAGTAACAGAATGACAAGGAAGCTGCTGATCCTCGTGTGATCGCGATTCCAACACCCATGATATGCCTTAAGTCAGTGTGTTCAGCCATGAAAGAGTAATCTGTAAGAAAGAGACTTTGAAGACATATGTTTCCTTTTGTTTCTCTCTCAATTAACTTACGAATAAACCTCTCCACAAAGAGCACGATTGTGATCACATAAAATAAAAACAAATAAAATATATTTTGCCGATTCTCTTCCAGGAATGTGATATAGCAATCCCACTTTTCCTGTAACCAGTGTCGCGGTTTATCCTGCATCGGTTCGATATGGAATGACGTCATCCTCGCCACATTTGTGGATGTGTCCAAGAAATTTTGCTTGGCACCCTTGCAATCCAGCCCAATTGCTACAAAATCGCCTTTGTATTCCTTCATCATAAGCTTAAAGTCCTGATAGGTTAGATGGTTCTTGTGTTCCAATCCGACGTCCTGGAACATTCCATCAATCAACTCGGTCACCTGATCATCTCCCAGGCTCGTGGTTCTTGCGATTTCCACCAAGGAACGCATCATTTCGCTCAACTCGCCTTTGTCGATCACTCCATTCCGATCGTTGTCACACATGTCGAAGATTATGCGAAGTTTATCGTCGGTCTTGCCGCGGGAGAAGAGAACCACCGTCTCGAGGAATTCCTGGAAGGAAATTCGCCCATCTTGATCCTTATCGACGATATTGAACATTTTCCGAACAAACATGTCATTTGGTTTCATTCCCAGAGCTGCAGCGAATTCAGCCTTTGACAAGCTTGTCCTCATAACAGTCATCACTTCGCCGTCTGATGAAGCATCTGATCGACGACGTCGTTCCCCGGGTCTCAGGCCGAATGTCAAAGCGTAGGCTTCCCGGAAGAAGTACTCAAGGCGTTTTTGTCGGCGTTCACGAGTTTCAGCTCTGGCCAGCATGATGTCTTTGTTCACTTCGATCAGAGTCATTTCCTTCTTGTGATGCACTAGAAAGTCCTCAAGCTTCTTGACAAATTTACGTCGTGCTCCATAGGATTCCAGCTCCAGAACCAGGTCGTGATCGTTGGGTACCCTCAAGAGAATGTAGGGTTTCTTTTTTATGTGATTTGTAGCAGATTCCTCGACCGTAATGACATCAACGGTTTTCACACAGAATGTCCGAAGTTTTTCCCCCTTCCTGTCGACAGTGTAAATTGCAGATTCCGGACCAAACTTCACTGTAACCAGTCGCTTGTGATTCGCATGTAGCCATTCTCGTGCGACCATCTTGTCCACTGAGCCTTTATGTCCTGGATTCGATCTCAAGGCTTCCTGACGAATCTTCAGCTTACGGCGTTTGCTGTTTTGCAGCTTCACGACGCAATACCCTGCTCCAGCGCACAGAATAGGCACGAATCCCAAAAACACACACACGTAAATGAATGTCAATTCTGAACCAGCAAAGTAGTCATAGCCTTCGAGATAATTGCAGGGCTCCAACTCAGTGGCATTGAGCTGCATCGGCTGAGGACATGGATCACCCTCATGCCACATAAAGACGTTCTTCTGAATCTCATCGGGCCCAACGTCAGTGCTGTTCACAATGATTTCGTACATCGTTATCTTTCGTAGTTCAACGATCTCTTCCTTTGTGAAGACTCCGTTCATCTCGTTCTCGAACCAAAACCGATCGGCATCTCGTAGACGAGTGAATTGCTCTTTGATGACTTTAGTGAAGAGTTCTCCTGGCTGACCGTAGGACTCCAGCATGCCTCCAATGTAGACATCGACATCGTCTAGTTGGCCGTTATAAGCTGAGATGAGCATTCTGGAAATGAAATGAGGAATGTTCATACATTTTGCTTGTTGCATCGCTCATACAAACCTTAAGAGTTCCGGTTGCTCTTCAAAGAGCTCTGGATTGATGTCCATCCAATCCTGCTTTGGTGGGAGACCATAGGCGATCCGAGCTGAGTTGTAGTCTGGAAGGCCGTTATCTCTTCCACGCATGATGTTCAAAGCTCCCAGATCTCGACGGGTGAACTCCATCGGACCGAAAAGCTTATCCCTCACATCAGAGCACAAAACTGGATCTTCACGTTCGGAGATCTGTGAAGCTAGCCCCATGAGGATTTCTTCAATTGATGAATCGGTCAAAAAGTCCTAAAAATCAAATAATATGAGGTAAGCAGTTGGCCTTCAGGAATAGTTTCTATTAGCTAACACTCGAATCCCACCAAGTTGAGCACAACCTTATAGCTGGATAACCCATCGGAGTAGTTTTGTAATTGCACTGTCCATCTCGCTGGTAGATACCCGGTGGAATCATTGTGTGGCCAAATCGAAAAGCAGCAGCTTGAAAGACATGACCAATGCCGGGATGAACGTCCTGTTTGTAGCCTTGATATGGTGGAATTTCAGAACCCAAGAAAGCCGGCAAGTATTCATACAGCATAACATTTTGAACACTGGCAACAACAATGCGTCGAGCTCGTTGAAAGATATCCTCGTCACTCCAATCGGGATGTTGGGATTTAACACGTTTGGCAACGGTGTTGTGCCAGCGTAGGAAGAGTATAGAGAACGAGAGTACGGCCGGGTTTTGGTTAGTGCGGGGATCGCCAAGGACTAGAATTGAAATTTCATAGAATTACGATTTTGAAATATTGAAATGGAGGCATCAAAAATGTTATTGAATGAACACAAGCTGACGAAAATTGTATCTATTATTTGCTTGATTCGAGAACGAAAGCAAATGCCATTCAAGTAAGTCTACTCGTTTTCTTCTGCACTGTGGAAAGATTTGCATTGTAGCAAAGTGATTGAATTCATTTTCACTATTCAGAGAACGCACTTTTCTGCAGTTTTTTTTTTTTAATTAATCATTAAAAATTAAATGAAAGAAGTCGTAACCCTTTTAATAATTCACTAACATCAATTGAGAAAGCTTCGTTCTCCATGATTCTCATTAATTTGAGTGACGAAAACAAGAAACAGCACTGTTCTTCATTAACATAATTTAATGCTCAACTCGTCAATTTCTTCAGAACATATTTTAATGGTCTGCATGCAAGTTTTTCAAACCATTTGAATGTTTTAGGTTAGACGACATTTAATATGAATCTTGAGGAATAGAGGGTGGAACGTATAACCTTCTGACAGCTTTGCCGAACTGGCTCGTTAGTAAACCCTTATGTGTATTGGGGACACTATCTACGAACGCTCGTGCTCAAATAAAACAAAAATCTCTTTAGTTTGACTAAAAAAATTAACTACGCCATCATCTAAATGAATTTGTTCAGATGAAAACTCATCAAGTCAAAGTTTTCACTTTGTTTAAGAAAAAACAACACATCCCCATCTGCCTATATGATAAAGCTCAGTGGACCCCACACATTCCCCAGCCCCATTAACCACTACACAATCTCTAAAGTGCATGCTACCCATCCACCCACTCTAAATTTATCAGTACATGCGCCAACATTCAAAAAATCGATAAAGCACATGTGCTTCTATCTTTATGTTAAACATTCAACCTGTATTTCGACAAGCGGTTCCATGGTGTAATGGTTAGCACTCTGGACTCTGAATCCAGCGATCCGAGTTCAAATCTCGGTGGAACCTAATTTTTTTTTTTTTTTGAACTTACGAAACAATCGCTCAGGACTGAGCATCTTCATGACATTCGGCACGGGATTATTGAACAACGGCACACGCATGGTATTCTTCACAGGCATTCGTCCACTTTTATCTGTCAACAGAGTTCCGTTTTGGAATGTCCTCATGGCATTTAACCAAGCTTCTGAGGTGCTGTAAATGAAACTGCCGTCAATCCAAGCTGTCATTTGATTTATCTGCAAACAAAAAAAAAACAGACGTTTAAAGTGTAAAGTTGTCAGTTTCATCTCTTACCTGTTCCCTTGGTGCATTCGGACTCTGTCCGGTGTTACGATCATAAGCGGCCCTATGAAACGGAATGTATTTATCACCGCGACATTCCTTGTCGTACATTTCATCGCATTTCTCAATCTCAATGCGATGCATCTCGATGGGACAGCCAGACTCCGAGGCCATAACAATCTCATTGGCCACAACTTGACCGAAGAAAGCCAGCAACGCTGTTCGATTGTACTTCGAGGCAAGACCATCACGACCACGCATGAATAGACGACTCAGGCGGCGTGTTGAAGGTCGATTTGTGCCAGCCATGGCATAGACCCCATCCGAATATGATGGTGGGGCTTTCCGAATTAAGTGGCTGTCTGGAATAAGAGAGAAAGAGAAAGATTTTCTTAATAATTACAAAAATGTGTATGAAGAGGTGTTTCGTGTGGGTTAAGTGAATCACGATTTATTTAAGATTGACAAGAGGGCGACATCATTTCGATACGATACCATAACCGGTTTCGTTAGCCGGAAAGTGCAAGTCTTATGAACTTAATTAGCTAAGCACTAAACAATAACAATCATTTTTCAATCGTCTGGAAGGCGTGAGGTAGCTAAGTTCGTGGTAGACGAGACAAGACGGAATGCATTTTGATGTGATTAATTGCTTATGACCTGCCGGATATTGAAGGCACAGTATTTTTACTGACTGATTGGAATTTCCATAACGAAATTCGTTTTACAGTTGTTGCATACCATTAATTTAAAATGAGGGGTTGAGAAGCCTGTTGGAATCAGGTCGAGTTCTGTGAGAATTCCAGGGAATTTTTTGATACAGGATAAAATTAATGACGTGTTTTTACATAATTTCTTTGGTAAAAAGTAAAAAATAAAACGAAGTATACAGAATTGCACTAGTGTTCGAGTTGCTTCAGCCATGTCTACTAAAATGTGCGATTTATAATTTTTCGATTGACTCATATGAATATAATAAAATCACGGCCATCATAAGTTCAGTGTTATAAAAATGATTTCCTGCTTTTATGAAGCGTTGATGGCTAACTCAGCAACAAAGAACTAAAAACTGCATCCATCTCACACATCGACTTGCTGCCTGCCACACACATGTCATAAGAGTACATGTAATAATTCCAATAGAGCCCACCTCAAGGCCGTTTCGGCAATAATATTCTTGTATATTTATGGAAATATTAACAACGCTACGTAACGAATAAAGAATAAACCAGCAACCATTCACTGCAGTCTTTGTGTTTGAATTGATATGAAGTCTGTTGCAACATATGGCATAACGATGCACGATTGATGGCTCCCAGCTATAAAGATGACAGTTCAAATGGATTAACTTTAAATATGCTTTTCTCATTAAACCATTTTCATCACTGATCAAATCGGCTGTTTGATATTTTATTCAATCAACTTTATTTGATGAGAACATAGTTTTGTGGGCATCTAAAAATCATCCATTGAAGAGTAATTTCGACAGTAATTCTTCATAGCCTCAAGCTACTCCAAACTATTTAATTAATCAATCAAAAAATAATAAGAATACGAAACAACTCAAAATCACGAAAAACTCGGACAATCACGCAAAACAACTTAACCAATTTAATTTAATCAAATTCTAAGTGATTTTCGGTGCTAAGAGTTGAGAACGAAAAAATAAAATGATAAAATTGCAAGAAAACAAAAATGATTGCTCTTGGAAACTTACCAACAGATCCCCAATCCGGATGTGCCAAATTGTTATACCATCCATCATAGCGTTGTTTCTCTGTTTGACTGTAGATTTTTTCTGTAAAAAATAAAAATAAAAATTAGAAAAATAAATAAATGTATAAATATAAAATATTTAACAAGTTCGGGTGTATTTAAACTTAATTCCGCGGTGTTATTGCTTATGTAGAAATGAGTTTGGCTTTCGAATAACCTTTCCAAAACTTTGGAAACAAACACAAATTCTTCAGAAACCGATCGAATGACGCAGAAAAATCGAGGCCTGGAACCCTTCTATTATTAATTTTGGGCAACTATACATAACCTAGTCCATCGGGTTGGATGGCATGCATGCGGAACTCTTTAAATAAGGATGAGGTCTTTTGATGAACCACATGTACCAGGTCAACAACAAAATGTGGTAGAAGGAAGCATGCTCACTGACAGGTCTATAAGCCACATATGCCCTATTTACGAAATAGGCGATCCTATGTCATGCAAAAACTACCGAGGCATATCCCTGTTTAATGTTGCATACAAAATCCTATCCAAAGTACTGTGTGATCGTCTTTACTTACTTAAAGTGGCGCTACAGTCCGTTGTGGACTTGGGCCTCAGTCTCCGCCAGCCAACTCAGTCCCTAGCTAGCTGTCTCCAGTTTTGCACTCCAAGTTGATTGAGGTCCTCTTCCACTTGAGTGCGCCACCTGAGTCACGGTCTTCCTCTCCTCCTACGTCCCTCGGGAATAGTGTCGAAGGCTTTCCGGGCCGGAGCATTGGTGTCCATCCGCTCTAAATGACCGGGCCATCTGAGTCTCTGGACCTTGACCCTTCTGGCTAGGTCCATGTCGTTGTACAACCCGTAAAGTTCGCTGTTATATCTTCTTCGCCATTCCCCTTCAATGCACACAAGGCCAAAGATGACCCGAAGAACTTTCCTCTCATGACAGCCTTAGGCACCTTCATCCGATTTTGTCAAGGTCCATGCTTCTGCAACATACAGCAGGATTGGAATGATGAGTGTGTTGTACAATTTTACCTTAGTTGCTCGAGAGAGGGCTTTTCCACTCAATTTTAAGCGCAAGGAAACAGTAATTAGCAAGACTTAGTCTTCGTCTGATCTCGGCGCTGGTGTTATTGCTCGTGTTTATAGCGGAGCCTAAGTAGACAAACTCCTCTACTACCTCGAAGTTTTATGCGTCTATTGTGACGTTCTGTCCAAGGCGTCGGTGTTGGGTGTCCTTCCTCGAAGACAGCATATAATGGGTTTTTCAATAGGGACGCTACAAAGTTTTCTTTAATAAAACAAAAATGAAATTCTTTATTCCTTTGGAAGTACATTTGATGCCATTATGTATGGAACTCGATTTCTTTTGCATAGCCACCACGGGCACGCTTGCAGAAGTCCAGACGCTGAACCCAATTTTCGACGGTTTTCAAGCATAAATCGGCCGATACTGCTGCAATTTCACGTTCGATATTCGTACGAAGTTCATCAATCGTCGCTGGCTTGTTGGCATAAGCCATAGATTTGACGTAGCCCCACAGGAAATAGTCTAACGGCGTTAAATCGCATGAACGAGGCGGCCAATTCACAGGTCCATTTCTGGAGATAATGCGCTCATCGAACTTCGTTCTCAATAATTCGATTGTTTGGCCCGCTGTGTGACATGTGGCACCGTCCTGTTGAAACCACATATCGTCCAAGTCCATATCATCCAATTCATTCCAAAAATAATCGGTTAGCATTGAGCGGTAGCGATTCCCATCACGAAGAAGTACGGCCCAATGACACCACCAGCATGTAAACCGCACCAAACAGTGATTTTTTCGGGATGTAATGGTGCCTCGTGAAGCACATGTGGATTGCTGCCTGACCAATAACGCATATTTTGCTTATTGACGAAGCCATCCAGCCAGAAATGAGCCTCATCGCTGAAGATGATTTTTCGATGAAAATCCGGATCATTTTCAAGTTGTTGCTCAGCCCAATTCACGAACATACGACGCTTCTGGTGATCAAGCGGCTTCAGTTCTTGCGTCAATTTGATCTTGTAAGGATGTAGGCCAAGATCTTTTCGCGAAATTCGCCACAACGACGTCACAGAGATGCCCAACGCTTGAGAACGACGTGCGAGAGACTGATTTGGGTCTTCCGCAATTGATGCGCTAGCGGCAGCAATATTCTCGACATAACGGGCACTTCTTTGTCTCACTGGCACGGGAACATTTTGTACTGAGCCTGTGGATTCAAATTTTTCCACTAGACGCTCAATTGTTGATCTGGCAGGACGATTATGATGACCATAAATTGTACGTAGCGCTCTTAAAGTGTTGACCACTGACTCCGAATTTCGGTAGTAAATTTTAATAATTTCGACTCGTTGTTGGATCGTATACCTTTAGATGATGAATTGGCAAACCTTATTGAAGAGAAATGTTAAGAGAACGGGAAAAATATGGCGTCCTTTGCTGTTCCTATCGGTCTACTTTTGTAGCGTCCCTATTGAAAAACCCTTTACTTCGTTTTTCCCTAATTTTTTAACCACTATGCAACACAATAATCGGCACGTACCACTGTGGCTTTGGCCCAGGCAAAACAACAATAGACCAAATATTGACACTGAGGAATATCCTGGAAAGCAAAAACGAATTTCGAGTCGAAACCCACCATCTTTTCGTCGACCTCAAAGCTGCCTATGATAGCATGCACCGCCAAAGGCTTGTGATGGCGATGTCTGAATTTGGGATCCCAAATAAACTGATCCAGATGTGCCACATGACGCTCAACAATACGCAATGCAAAAAACGACCCTAGCGAATCACTGCTACTTCTGTTTGGCAAAACAATAACTGGGCTCACAACTCCTCACTCGAAAGGCAAAGACTTTGCTATACAAAACATTGATTTTACCAGTCCTTCTCTACGGTGGCGCCGATTGTTGGATGATATGTAAAAAAAAGGAGAAATGGTACTGAATTTAGTCCAGAAAGCCAAGAAAAGACGATTATATTGGCTCGGACACATCGAGCGAATAGACGACAACGCTCCAGCCAAGAAAATCTTCTCACCGCAGCTCCCAAGTTTGAGACGACGAGAAAGACAGAAACTACTGTGTTCAAATACCAAATGACTGCGAATGCCAGAGGGCTTGGTTTTGGTGACTGGAGAGTGCATGCGGGGAATATTCCCGATGGAAGGCTGAAGTGTCTCAGGCTGAATGCCTTATGTATTGGGAGCCGTTCAAGTAAGTAAGTATACATAACCTAGTTCCTAAAAGACTCTGAAAATAATAAAATTATTATCAATAAACAAGCAATCATCCGCAACGACTGAACAAAATTTTTCAACTTAAGGTTTAAAACCAATTCTATTGCATAAATTAGAACCCCACCCAAAAATAACTACAAGTACCTCCTTAATGAGGTTTTAGTTTGTTTATGGAAAGATTTCCCTCGCCAAATTTATTCACCATTACAAGTTACATTGTGAAAAATCTAAATCATTCTCTTAAATCAACGAACAAAAAATTCCCAGGTGTGGTACCCGTACCTTCCAAAACCTACACAACAACCAACTCGTTAAAAAAGGTCACTTTCAAAAATTCAACGCACTCTCAGACGCAGTCCCCAGGCAGCACACGCTCAATCCTTATTGTTAGTAATATGTCTTAACAAGACTATTTTTATTAATTAAATGTGAACCACCATCAATTCATTCAGGTAGGTGCATAAAGCTTGATAAGCTTGACTCCCATGGCAATAACAAGTTGTCACTATTCGCCATAAAGGCAGTTAAAAGTTAGTTGAAAGCAGTCAGCAGTGTTGTGGGGCAGTTACGGTGCGTTAATGCGTGCACGTTGCGTCTAACAAAACCACATTTTTTTTTTTTTGTGAAGTATTCTAGCCTGAGGTCCATATAGCATTAAGCCCGACCACAGGTGGGGTGATTAATATCTTATGGCTTCAACCTGACTTCATATTGACAGTGCAGTTTTTTGTGAATTCTATTTTTAATGAAAAACTTGCAGACACATGAAATTGTCTGCTAGAAAAATTAATAGAATTTTTATTGTATTCAGGGTGGCTGTACTAGAAAAGCATAAGATCTATCGCTGAAGCAAGCTATCGAACTTCCTTTCGATTGATCTGGGTTCAGGCCAATTAATGGCAACTCATTAGAACTAATTGTTGCGTTGATATTTTTGTTAATTAAGGTTTTTGTTTATATAACAAAAACGCATAACACGACACGCAACATTCTCCTACAATTTACGGATCAAGGATGTCTGATTTGAAAGGGTTTTGAGCTTTTCATTTGGGAATTAGGATTTTGATCTGATATTCTGTCGATTTAACAAAAAAAAGAGTAAAAGAACACACGTACAAAGATTCTTCTATTGACCTCCTTTCATTTATTCATTTTTGCAAGTAACTATTGCCATGAAATTCGATACTCCAGGGGTATCGCTGGTATAATTAGTTGCTTTGTGTTCTTTTATAGTTTGCAGCTAACAAATATTCAGCGACTATGTTTCGGGTAGATTTTAAGATACAGATCACTTTAGTAGCTTTGATGCTCATACAGCTGGAAAATTATTTATTGGTGAGTTAACGACTTGAGTGCACGTTAGGTAAAGAACAACTACAGTGCATGAAGCTTGATGTCACAATAGTAGATTAAGATTGATATCATCTTTTGCGAGTCGATGAATGATGAATGAGGACTCAAAATGTATTCTTATAAACTAAGGTCTTGTAGAAAGAATGATGAGTTAGTGGAGTCAAGGCAGTTAGTTGTTTGGCATTTTGACTTCAATTCAGTTAGATACAGGTATCAATAGCAGGATAACCTACATGGCGTTTTTAAATACATCTATTTTGTTAGATTTTCAAAATACAAAAACATGCTGCTTTGAGGAAACAATTGTTCGGAATGAGCTTTTATACTTTAGTTCTAGTTTCTAAAAAAAAAGGTTCGCATATCAGCTCTTTCGTTTGCTTTAAATCGTGTGGTCTTTGCATACCTAGTTCTTCGAAAAGGACAGATATTGTCAATAAACTGTATGGATCAACCATTCCTGAAAGGGAAAAGATAGGTATACCGATAGCTACATGCAAACTTTTGCTAAAAGAAACAGCCTTTACGATAACAAAGTCTAGGTGGTACAATTTACCTACGTGCGCAGCCACAAAGCTCATATGGCCATCACTTGACCTAAAGCACTCTAAGGACTTGTTATCTCAAAGCAGATTTTATATAAGCTCCCTAATAGGTGTCTTTATCGGACACTGTCTTATAGGCAGACACGCAACTCGACTTGGTGTAGCCTCAAATGACATCTGCAGGAGCTGTATGGGCGAGGAAGAACAGGAAACAATCTCTCGCCTTCTCTGTATATGCCCTGCTCTTTTACTAAGACGCAAACCTCATCTGGGAGAATACTTCTATGATAATCCCAGTGAACTAGCTAATAAGGATATCAAATATCTTCTTCGCTTTATAAAAAGCTCAAAATGGTTCGACTAGTAATTCTCTAGATTCATGTGGTATCACAATGGGCCTTTTCTTTTGGCCTAAGTGCGGATTCTGTATCCGCAGCCACTTTAACCTAACCTAACCTAACCTATGGATCAACCAAAGCCATTTAAACATTTGGTAGTTGCCTCATAACCACCTCAATAGTAGCACTTGATTGCATGCAAAAAAAAATTAAAGAGCTTTGTAGAGTACTTTCCACAAATTAACATGTAAAAGTCAGTCACAATTTCAATGATTTTAAAATGATTTAAAACCATCGACGGGCGTTTAAAAATCTGTCGACCATGTTAATTATGCAATGAAAATTAAACTAGTCTCTAATTAAAAGAGTAGCATTCAAAAAAGAGATACACGATTTGTCATAAGCACACGAAAACCATAAAATTTTCAATTAAATTGTTAAAATATCAAATAAAGATTTTTATTTATGTATTAAAAATTATATTGAACCAATAAAATCCAGTCTCTGTCTATCCACTAAAACCGACTTCAAGTTGTTGAGAGTAAATAATAATAAAAAATAGCAACTCATGAATGAAAATTCTAATCCAGGGACGCAACATGATCGACGATATCGCAAGAAACTGGTATAATTTCAGTTTAAACAGAATCAATAACAAAATTGAATATTTGTCCCTGTACTGACTTCAAAATTGAATATTGACAAGTCGACAACGCATGAAATTCTGATCGCTGATCATGCACCTGCAGCAGCATCTGTATGCAATTTCAAACTTTAACGAATCTAAACTATCTAATTGCCTTTCGATGTTCATTGACTTAATGCAAACTTTAAAAAAAAATTGTAAAAAAAAATCAAAGTTGAGACTAAATAAACATCGAGTGACTTATATCTTGGATTTTCCAGTTCAAGTGACTGCCACACTCAATATTTGTGAACTGTATACTAAATCAATCAGTTTTCGGTTGAAAAAAAGAACGTTTTTTATTTGGACTAATTAAAAATTCATTCTATTAGCGACTTGCTGTGATTTTAAACACTTTTTTTCCACAGATTTTTTTTTGTTCTTTTGTCTGGCTAGAATGTTTACAGGACCAATAAGAGCAATGAACAATTTTAACGAGAAGAATAATTATTGTAAAATGTTGATGAATTTATTTACTGGCATTTTTTCAGTGAGGTTTTGCGAAAATACTTTGCCAAAGATCAATATCATGAATAAGAATTGATTTTCTGCTGCAATGAATTTATGACTCCTAAGCTCTGAAGTAAGAAGACAATTTGAGGTCTTTTAAGGTTTTTTGTGAGCCGTTCTAATTTATTTTTGATTATGTGACACTAGTTGGACAGATTGCATTTAATTGACTTTAATTACTGGTGACTCAATTATGAGTGCTAGAAACTTGCAGTGGGCTTGGCTAGTCTCTCTAACTTAAGAAAGGTATTTATAAGGGGCAATTAAGAAGATATGAGAATTGCTTGGAGTGTCAAATGTTAAAA
This sequence comes from Sphaerophoria rueppellii, assembly GCA_920937365.1. Lineage (NCBI taxonomy): Eukaryota > Metazoa > Arthropoda > Insecta > Diptera > Syrphidae > Sphaerophoria > Sphaerophoria rueppellii. The sequence goes on from CAKKXW010000005.1 coordinate 5,265,141, forward strand.
TTCAGAAATTTAGAGAATTCTCTTCGTTTGAACACATTTAGGTAAAGAATAAGAATTTCGCAATTGTCAATTAAGACTTATTTTCGTAACCTCACTCTTAATCTCAATTATTCTTTCATTCTCACTGGCATTCTAAGGCGTCAATGGACTTGTTAAGGTATGCGACCCTAACGTGCCCATTACCACTTAAATTTTCATGTGACATGTCCTTAATGGATATCATGATTTGAACTTGTTAACTCATCGAAATCAAATTAAATAGAAACTGCAAAAAATATGCATTAAAGCCAACACCTTTACACCAATGAAATCACGAAGTGAAAAATTGCAGACAGTAGGTAGGAATACAATCAAATCGGAGATTGAAAAAAAAAATCATGCATCACGACCCCATCGAAAGACCGACAGCAAACAAAAAAATTATATGTAAGAATTTTATCACATTAAAACTAATTGAATGCAATAAAACGAGCTGCACATTAGAACAAGTTTCAATCTGCCTTTAGAACAAGTTAACATCTAATGTCTGTCATTATGCCAATTGTCTTGCGAATAAAAATTTATTTTAACATGAAGTCAATTTGAACACCGCCTTATACTTATGTATATGGATTCATTTAGTGTAGCAAAATTTGATTTGATCGTAATATCGAAGGGGGCATTTAGTGCGTGTAAGTTTTTGGTAAATGTTCTCTAAAGCTTGCACTGTTGCTGACCATACATCTGATTATAAGAACCTGGTATTTCAGTTAAATTTTCAACGAAAAACGCTGTGATTCGGTGCAATTTTAGCGAAAATCGGAATGAAAATTGGCGACTGGTATTTCAGTGAAATTTTCAACGAAAACCTCAGTGGCGTAGCTAGGTGGGGGGGGCGAAGGGGGCCGTGTCGCCCCAGGCGCGACTGCCTAGGGGTGGCAAAACGATTTCAGCTTACTGTAAAATTTTTTTAAAAATAATCCAAGTGTTTTATTTTTTGAATATCATATTATTCAAAATATACACTGATCTAACATTAACACGTATAAAACTTTATAATTATTATTTATATTGAAAATTGCCATTTCTTGAGATAATCGATTTTTGATTTTTGATTCCAATCAACTCATTTTTATATGAGGCAACAGAGAGCTCCATTATTGACCCGAATTCACACTGAAAAGTAAATCGATCGTTCAGTTCTTTCAAATGTGTGTAGATATTTCCACTGAAAGTCGATCCAATATATCGATTGAAGACCCACTCAAGGGATTTTTGTACCCATTTTATGCCAGAGACACAGTGAGTGCATTAGGAAGAAGGGAAGGGGTTGGAAAGGAGATGTCGATTTACATTGGTCTTAAATTCTTGAACATTATAGTGACTGGCAAAGACAGAGTGTGGAAGAGAGTTCCATATTCGCGTAGTACGGCTGAAAAATGATTCCCTACTTGAGAGTACGTCCGAAGTTGGGCTCGAGGGTAAACTGATGGGCATTCCTAAAAGCGCGAGTATTACGGGCGAATTGTTTGAGAGGAGGAATGCAAATGGCTATTTCACAAGAGCAATTTCCGTAAGGAGAGACACGCTACGTCACGACGTGGTGAATGCGTTAGTGATCTCTTTATCACCAATCATTCTTACAGCTCTTTTTTGAATTCGATCCAAGAGGCTTAAGTAAGTAGCTGGAGCACCAGCCCAGAGATGTGAATTGTACTCAAGCCTTGGACGGATAAAGGTTTTATAGATAATAGCCAGATCAGACGGGGAGAAACATTTCTTTTACCGTCTTAAAAAACCCAAACATCTTGCGACATTTTTGGTGACATCGCGTATGTGTTCTGTCCGCAAGAGGTGGCAGGGGGGGTATATCTCACTTCAAGGATACCAGTCAGCATTGAGTTTTCGAAGCATTAAACTCTACACAGTTCTTAATTCTTCATGGGACAATGCTGTTTAAGTCAGAGTTTAATGAGCTTATCATATTTTGCCGTTGCAGTTCCACATCCGAAGAGGAGGGATGTGAATCTGGGAACGAATATGAGAAGCTAAGGGTATTATCGTCAGCGAAACAATTTATTGGATTAGAAGTAGCAGACAGGAGATCATTAATAAAATGCGAAAGAGGGTCGGAGACAAAACGGAGCTCTGGGGCATACCACTATTTATATTGTGGATTTCAGGCTTGAATCCGTCCAATACAACTTGTATTGAACGGTTTGAATCCGACGAAGAAGGGATTCATCGATACCGAAGGCACGCATTTTCATTCAGTCCAACGTCAGTCATCACATTTTTCTTCTGGAATTTTTCGTTTTTTTCCAAATTCTCTTCATGGTACTGACACCAAAATCGTTACATTTTTTTTTTTGCTTTGGAAATGACACGGTAGCATAAATCAGTTCTTCATTCATCAAGTTTGACAGTCAATATTTGCAAATGTAACAATACACAAGTGAAACTTATTCCTTTTTCCTGTAATCGTTTTTGAACTTTATCAAAAGATTAGAAGATTTCCGCCCAGAAAAACAGGAGAGTTTCAACCATTCAACACGTGAAACTCGCTCCTGTTTCACTGCTTCTTTTCAGTGCAATTCGTTTTTCGGAATATCAAGATAGTTTTTCGTCTATTCAAATAATATTCATAAGGCGACCTTTCTCTATAAACATATCAACAAACATATGCACCAACCTAAAGTCACTAATGGCAAGTCATATCGATTCAGCAAGATTAAGTCTAGTACAAGTATATTCTAGAAATCTAGAGCTAATATTGGGTATTGGAATGAATATCCGTCATATCTTTGAAATCTGAAAACAGATCCTGGTTTTGATTACGGGCGATTTTCAACGAAAAAACTGTCTACTTTGGTGCAATTTTTAGCGAAAATCAGAATGAAAACCGACCCTACTTGTGATTAAAAGCGCCTGGTATTTCAGTGAAATTTTCAACGAAAAATCTGTCTCATTTGGAGCAATTTTAGCAAAAATTAAAATGAAAAATTACCCTCTTTGTGATTATGGGAGCCTGGTATTTCAGTGAAATGTTCAATGAAAGAACCATCTGATTTGGTGCAACCTAAGCAAAAATCAGAATGAAAACTGGCCCTACTTCTCATTATGGGCGCCCTAGTGTTTCAATGAAATTTTCAACGAAATAACTGCTGATTCGGTGCAACTTCTGATCACGATTTTACTAAATAAATTTACCAAAACCATCTAGGGCTTATCTGTCAAAATTATGACAAGAAAATAAAGACACATTGGTATTGATTTGTAAGGTATAACTAAACTGTCAAATATTTTGAAAAATTTAATAATTCTATATAAGAAATTCCTCTGTGATTAAATTAAAATACCTTAAAATTTGTTCAACCTCTGTTAAGCCTTGAATTGTTTCAGTATTATCATCTCAAGACCATGTTATAATATAATCGGATTAAATCTTGTCTGAAGAGCAAATTGATTATTATTATTATTTTCGTACCTGAGAAAACAATGAAAATACTTACAACTTACATACATCCCACTTATACAAGATAGAGGTCTTTTAAAGTCTTAACACTTAAAAGCTGAACATGCCTACGCTCCGGTGAACCCAATAACAATTAGCCAATACATAATCTTGTTTGTTAGATCTTCATTGCAAAAGTTCAAAATACCGGTGAAAATTCCAACACCTGTGTTCCATTCACTTCACGAATTTTAATACAAAAATAATAAAAATAATAATAAACTCACGAATACCTTCGTCTTCTTTCTTTAAAACCAGTCCATTGACAGAATGCCTTGACTAGAAGAAGAAGAGGAATATGAAAACATCCACTTCCAGATGTCCGCCAAGCCGCCTTTAAAGCTGAGCTTTCATGTACCCCCACTCACTTTATTTGTGCCCTAAGGCCGTTTGTTTCACACCGCCACCGAAAAATCTATGATTTTTGAGACAAGACGATGAAAAAAATTTTTAAAAGTACAACAATGGTGCTAATGACAATGGGATCCGGTATCATTTGCGAATAGTCTGACGGATGGAGTTTGTTTTGTAAACAATTACTAGTTTAAGTAGCATCCGTAGCTTAGTGTTTAGGTGCGTTGGTTGCTAAGCAGAACGTCCTGGGTTCAAGCCCTACTCGTGCTCATAGTTTTTATTTTATCTTTCACGGGCACTGCCTCTTGCGAAGAACTGACAAAACTTCCAAGAGTATCAATCTGTCATGAAAAAGTGCTTCTCAACTTTGCGTTTCGGAATCGGCGTTAAATTGTAGGTCCCCTCAATTCTTCACACGCACCTAGAGAATTGTTGATGAGAGTAAGCCACTTAGGCCTTGGCTCTTCAAGAGCTGTCGCGCCACTCTATTTATTTACTAGTTTACTCTACGAGTATATTTTCGAATTGTCTTTTTCCTGATTAAAATGCAACTCGACATCTCAAACTATAGCATCAGACATGGAGAGCAGGTGAATATGTGAAAAGATACAACCTGCATACGGTGACAATGATCTCGTCGACACAAAACAATTTGACACTCTACTTGCAGCCAATTTAACCAACACAGACATTAAGTCGGTCGCAGCTATAGCAGAGAGACGATACTCCAAGAGTCTACTCAATGCATGAACGATGACTATGGACTATGCGGAGTGGGTATTTTTTCTGACACAGAAAACAAAAATAACAATCATAAATGAAAACTGTTCCGACGACGACGAGCAACAACGGCGATGGAGATTCCACATAAACCATTTGGCTTTGTCATCGCACCAGGTGCTGTCACTGTCATTCATATCGTTTAATTTGAGGCAGCGAATTGATGACAGTACCGAGTCAAGCTGTAATCTATTGTCATTGTTTTGTGAATCGATTCCGCATTTGAGGAGGAATCTTTCGAAATAAGACATGACTTAGATTTGTGGGGTTAATGGTTGTTGAGAAACACTTAAGGTGCTTGTGACTCATTGGTTAAAATTTTGATATTTTTCGCTTCTATATCCGTTTGCAAGAAATCCGGAATATGACATGGCATGACGGGGCGGTAGAACGAGGTTTTTGTTGGGATTTTCGAATAACAGGACATGTTGCTTTGAAAAGTTAATCATAATTGGCAACCAAGGTCTTGTGAGTAAACACCTTAACACTTTTTCGTTTGAAGAATCGTGAACGGTATATCAATGCTCCCACACAATTGATAAAGATGGAATTCGTGAAATTATTTGTGACACATGCAGAAAATCGATCATGATAAGTTTTATGGAGCAGCAAGCTTCACCATGATTTCCAAAAGAAGTCCTGATCGAACCCAGTTGTCAAACAAGGACACCTCCTTGATGTACATATTTCCTCTTAAAAAAAAAACGCTGTTTGGAAAAACCAAACTGTCTACTAGACTTGACTTTAAGTGCCCCATGGCAAACTCCATTTTATAAAAACTGTGAAGCCATCAATTTATTGATCGATTTATTTAATTCATGGTTTCTCCAACACCAAGCTATGACAAAACGTCCGTCAAAGAGAAATCGCTATGACGGCGTTTTTGTTTATCGCACAAAACATCACACGTGCAGAGAATTATTAATTACCAAGTTTTATGTCCAATGGTCGTTAAAGACTGCAAATTAAAACATTTGCCGGCTACTGTTTAACATCAACATTTCTAAGCCTTGCTCAAGTATGTATATACAAAGACTTGAATGGCTTTCTTGTAAATTCGAAAATGACGTAAGCGCCATATTGACAGTTCTCGCTAACCATACAATTTACGAAGAAGTGTCAGATATGCTTTTGTTTCATCAATTTGTTGACATACAAAAGAAAAAAAATGTCACCTAAAATTAAGGTCTTTTCTGTTAAACGTCACTCATCTCATCAAAAATGGCGGAAGCTTTCTTCTCTCGCTAATTGACATTTTATGTCATAATTTCATAAAAAAAAACTTGTTAAATGATTTTTGAAATGTTGTTTCATACCGCAACTTATCGCCATCCAGCCAGCACCAGCGGCTTGACACTAGAGACAGTATTGTCAAGCAAAGTTAATCCAGAAGACTGGTAGCTTGTCGAAGTATACATGTACAATTATCAAGCTTCTGGAATTTATTTTATAATGTTTGCTCGGTAACCGCTCAGGCATTTTGTTGGATAGTTATAGTTGTTAAATATTTGCTCTCAAAGCAATCGCACGCTGACATTCTCAAGATTTTAATGAGTTTTGTACTTAAAAGGCTCACTGGTCTGTCAACGATGTCGTCGGTGGCGGTATTGTGGTAAGCCGTTGCACAAACATGAACATGAACACGTGTTGTACCGACGATTGATGTACCTATAACCTCTGTGGCCTGGAAAACTTAGCAAAAAAGAATTGACGGAGGAATTTCGAAATCGTAGTGCGAATGCGAATTACGAGTATTTTTAATGTTTTTTTTTTTTTTTGTAAAATTCCGCACGCAATTTGAATTCAAGAGCCTTAAAGGGACGATGGAAGACAATTATGTTATTTGAGGAATGACATTCCAATTTAAACATTTCGAGGAATTGAAAGAGATGTCTTGTTTGAAGTACACCGAAAAGCGTTTGACACATTTGCGACACAATTCAACTAATTTTTTTTTTTTTTGAGACACCTTGTCTCACCAAGCACTGCATTTACACGCACATCATATGTGCTCGATAATCTTGTTTTTCCTTGAGCTGCAAACAAGAAAACTTGATCAACCAAGCGTAATGCGCACCTCTTGTTTACACGATGCTTAATCAAACTTTTTGGTAAAAACTAATTAAAAATCGCTGTTTTGTTTGCATCTTTATTTGGAGGAGACGACAAGCGATAAAATTACAAATCTAAAATACTTTGTCTTCATATGAGATTTCTGTCAACCAACTGGAGACTTAAGTGTTGAATGTGGATGGCATGAATAAGTGAAGTTGGTTTTAAGTCTTGTTTAATTAACTTTTAAGAAATACAATGCCTTGAGTGAACAAATGTTTTTTTTTTTTTGTTGTAAGCTTAATGAACATTTAACCAATAGTTTTTGTTAAAAAGAGTGGCTGTCCAAATTTTCGCTGAAAGGATGGCGTAAACAAGGACGCCAGAAGCTTTGGGGCGCAAATTACATGGCATCGGCCAATGATCGTGGAGAGCTGAACAGAAAGTTTTCTAGGGCGCATGTAGTATGACTTGTTGCTTACTTGTGATTGGATAGGCAGCCTTAAGGTCAGAATCCATGAGTGAGTACTTTGCGGATGTTGTCTGCTTCCACAAAATATCAATTCAAGAAAGAAATCACGATTACATTTCGTTGCTTCAACATTATTTCGCTAAGTCTTGAATTGAAATAGAAATAAGCAAATATTAATCGATTGTGTGTATTCATAAATCGAGATGATGACTCTAGTCCCGACTCAAGTCACTATTTTTCATGTCTAACTAATTTATTAAGATTTTAATGGATGAACCTACCTACATAATTTTGTTGTGTTATAAATAAATCGACTGATGATTTAATATTTCAATTTCCATTTAAAGATAAAGCCGGCTTAATTGTTTCGACGCGGATACTGCCGGCTTAAAACAAATTAGGTCAGGTGTTGAGGTGAGAACAAGCCAAATACTGGCGCATGTGGGTTTCAAAGACAACAAGAACTGTGTCTTTTTCCGTGTGGTTTCAAAAAGACTATTTTGAGCGGTCCTATTTAACAACAGATCGCAATCATTTGTCACCGAAATTGACAACCCAAATCCTCATGTGAAATCCATTTTTTTGCTCTTCTCTTGTCACCAAACAAAAGTCAATAACCTAAATATCTCTTCTTGCCTCGAGCTAATATTTGCTCAAAATCTTTCTGCCTTGAGTCACAAATTAAACAATCACAATAATTTGACTTGATTACTTCTTTTTTTTTAGCCTGCAAACATTTCGTACCATATTCAAGCCAATGATGTTAATCCCCTTTAATAATGGTAAACAGATATTTCGAGTCGAAGTGGTTTCCCAGACATTTTGGCAGGCAGGCTTAAACAATATTTCGATGGTGTCACTTTTGATGGCCAACGTCTTACATTTACTATAAATTGACCATTTTCGAACTGAAACTACCATCTTTGGAGCGCAAAAGCATCTCGGTAAAATTCAGCAAGTGCAATAAATTATAAAAATTTATGTGGAAATGCATTTGCCTTGTTTTAATGTTTATTATTTATTTTGTTTGTTTTTTCTCTTTTTTTTTTGAAATTTTATTCGTGTCTTGAAGTCAGCAAAAAATATGATTTATGGCCGGGAAATAACTCTTAAGTACTGAAAATAAAATAAACATGAACAGGGGTCGAAGCTTCATAAATCATAATCGGTTCTTATGTGCTTAAAGCATTTTAATTGTTAATGCAATTCAATATTGTCTATTCAAGACATACACTTCTTCAGAAACTGATGATACGATATTCTAAACGCTTATTCATGCATTTTTTTTTTTATAAATTTGGCTATCAGAACAAGCACTAGTCAGGTTTTATTGAAATTGTCAAAGGGGTTGGTTGGGGTCTTATCAGTTGATTAAGGATGATGCGATTTGGAATTGCTGGAAAATGTTTGCCTTTTTGAAACTTACTTACTTACTTAAGGTGGCGTCCGTTGTGGACTTGGGCCTCAATCAACAGTCTCCGTCAGCCAGCTCGGTCCCTAGCTAGCTGTCTCCAGTTTTGCACTCCAAAAGTTGTTTGAGCTCCTCTTCCACTTGAGTGCGCCACCTGAGTATCGGACTTACTCTCCTCCTAAGTCCCTATGGAGCATTGGTGTCCATCCGCTCTAAATGACCGAGCCATCTGAGTCTCTGGACCTTGACCCTTCTGGCTAGGCCCATGTCGTTGTATAACCCGTAAAGTTCGCTGTTATATCTTCTTCGGCACTGCCCTTCAATGCACCCGGGGCCAAAGATGACCCAAAGAACTTTCCTCTCGAAACAGCCTAAAACACTTTCATCCGATCTTTTTAAGGTCCATGCTTCTGCACCATACAGCAGAACTGGGATGATGAGTGTGTTGTACAATTTTACCTTAGTTGCTCGAGAGAGGTCTTTTCAACTCAATTGCTTTCTTAGCCCAAAGAAACAGCGATTGCAAGAGTTATTCTTCGTCTGATCTCGGCGCAGGTGTTATTGCCCGTGTGTATAGCGGAGGCTAGGTAGACAAACTCCACTACTACCTCGAAGTTGTATGTGACGTTCTGTCCGAGCTGTCGGTTTTGGGTGTCCTTCCTCGAAGCAATTCTCACAAAGGCGCCATTGACATCACGCTGTGTTCTTCCCATTATATCAATATCATCGGCGTACGCGAGAAGTTGAACAGATTTTGGAAGAAAATGCCTCTGGTGTTGACTGTGGTGTTCTTTTCAAGAATGATGTTAAGAATATCGCACGACAGTGCATCACCTTGTCTGAATCCTTTTTTGACGTCGAAAGATTCCGTAAGCTCGTTGCCAACCTTGATGGAGCAGCGTGAGTTCTCCATCGTCATTTTGCACAAGCGAACGAGTTTGGCAGGGATGCCAAAACTAGACATAGCTTTATACAGATCGTTTTTGTAGATGTTGTCATACGCGGCCTTAAAATCGATGAAAAGGTGGTGGGTATCGATTTGGAGTTCATAGGTCTTTTCCAGGATCTGCCGCAACGGTCGATGGTTGACTTTCCTGGCCTGAAGCCACATTGATAAGGACCAATCAGATTGTTGACGAAAGGCTTCAGACGTTCACATATTACGGCAGAGAGGATCTTGTAGGCGATGTTAAGTAGACTGATTCCTCTGTAGTTGGGCAGTTTAGAGGATCTCCCTTTTTCGGGGTCGGGCAAACAATGCATAGGTCCCATTCATCGAGCATGCATTCCTTTGACCATATCTTACAGATGATTTGGTGCATGCTCCTATCTAGCTCGTCACCTGCTGCTTTGAACAGCTCAGCAGCTAGACCATCTGCTCCAGCGGCTATGTTGGATTTCAGCCGTGATATTGCGGTTTTCACTTCTTCTACGTTGGGCTCACGGAATTGTCGGCTATCGTAGTGTCCGATGAAAGGCTCTTGTCTGACGGCTGTGTTTTGTTCGTCGTCGCCGTTATACAGTCTACAGAAGTGGTCTTTCCAAATCCCCAGCATTGACTGTGATTCTTGCCTTTTGAAACACTTTTTTCTTTCTTTATCGCCTAAAATTTTGACAAGGAGCCGACTATTTTATTATGAAAATCTTCAAAAAATCGACCTTTCTAAATTTCAAGGACTACACTAAACTCAAACTGAATTCCAAGCTTTGGTTCCCGAAATAGTGGCATCAGAAGTGATTCTTAATACTGAATTAAAATAAGTTGAGGACTAAAATGAAGACTAATAGTTTTGGGATCGTAACTTGGTAACCAAGACCTCGAATATGTGTTTGTTTTTCAGCGACTGATTTTCGTGAATCATTTCCTATAGGCTAGCTTGGAAAATTGGCATTAAGGGTCATTCGAAATCACCAGAAGACCTTCGAATGCAGAAATTGTAAAAAATGATTTTTTTTTCTTATAATATAATTGTAAGACCGAGAGTAAACAGAATATTCGGCATCAGTGGTTGAAATTGAAAAGAGTTACTCGTTCATGCAAATATTCCTCGACATTCAATTTTGCAAATGTTTCAAATTAAATATCGAATCCTATCGAAACCGATTAAATTCACTCCAAAACATGTTTCGCATTCAAAATCAACCAAAATCCAACTGCCATAAAAGAAGAACTTACAAGGTCGATTTTTAAGTGATTCATGGCACATATTTGCATGTCCACTGTCCAGTCCATCGACCATCACACAATCATGACAGACAAACCAGTGACCGCCGTCAATCACATGAATGTTTTTGGAATGTCTTGAGTCTCGATTAAAATTTATTTCACAATTTGTTGAAATTTTTTTACAACATTATGCTCAGTTTCCGACAGAAAAACTTCTATTTGAAGGTTGCTCAAAAGATGTAAGCCACATTCGAAGAATGATAGCTAAGCCTCCCAATTAGCTGCTTTTTGCTTCGAATGAAGCGGCAAAATGTCACTAAATGTAAAGTCAAGGTTCTCATTAAACAAAAAAAAAAAAAATCAAATAAATCACAAAAGTTGCATCGAGACATCGCCAATTGCAAGATTGATTTTTTTTTGCTTTCAAAAAATATCAATAGAAACATCATTAGCGAAATTCTATACCTACTCCCCCTTCGGTTTGATGAAACTTTAAAAGTCACCTTATCTGATGCTACAAACTGCTGGAGTCTCTGTCTTCGAAGAGATACAATTTCGAAAATGGTATAGCGTTCGCATTTTTCTGTATTTTTCAATTTAATTGGATTGAAAATGAAGCACGATTTTTTGTTTGTATGGCAGGGTAAGTTATCATTCATCCATCGTCATGATACTTGCTTTACCTTTGAGATCATACTTTTTGCTTTTAAAGTTCATTTTTGGTCATAATTTGTTGAAATCAAGAGACAACTAAATACGAATTTTGACAATCACACTTGGTCTATGGACAATGGACACATACTGTACCAAATAGTCATTATGAGGAATTTCTTATATTTTTTTTTGTTTAAGACAAAATGACTAAGATCTGTGGTCTTTAGGTCATGCGACTAGAGATTAATTAGCAAAATATTTAGTTATGTATTTTGAAATTTTGTTTTTTTTTTGTTTTTGTTCAATGGAATTTTTGTATGAAACTTTGAGAGAGACAAGTTAATGAGTCTATCCAAGTTTGCGATGATGTTGGCTATGTGAATGGAATTTAGAGAATTAAAGTCACTATTCAAAAAATTAACAAGAAAAAAAAAAACAACAACGAAAATGATGAAACTAATCGAGGTGTCATTGAGAAACACTGAATGATAAAAACATAAATTATAAAAAAAAATAACTAAAGATGGAGATGATTAATTGGTCAATAGAGGTGCGTTTGGTTTTAGTAGATTCCGAAAAATTTATTAAATTATCTTGGAATTTCTTATGTCCGAATCGGAACTCACTTTGGTCTTCAGATGTTTGTAGACCCTATTTGACTTGAATATAAAACGAAATATGACTTACCATAACTGTTAACTTCGAGACAGATGACAAGAATTATTCCAAATGTGATAAAAAGTGACTTAATACTGTTGTAAGTTCTCATTGAATGTGATGAAAGCGTTGCGGTTGAACTCCCACAAGGGAGCAATATTGATGCACTCATTTTTTTATTAATATTATTTTTTTTTTATTTCTATTTTGCAATTCGTTTTAAGGGTTTTATTTAGTTTTTAGAGAAACCATTTCAATTCACTATGACTTTTTGTTTTAACTGATTTATTTGGACATAATATTTACTGTGGAAAATTTGTTAAAAATTTAATAACTTTTCACTGAATACAATTAAATTTTTAATAGCTTTGTAAATTAGAATTAAAATTCTAGGAAAAATCAAATGATCACTGGTAGCTTGTGGCAACTTCAAGCATGAAATCAAAATTGAATTTGACGATACGATATCCGTTTTTATTTTGTTTTGTTAAGAATGTTAAGGAGAGTGAAGAATGGCTTATTGCCACCTTATTCTCTATTTGATAAAAGGTTCGAGTTCTAATGTTCTACAAACGCAAAACTTGCCATGTAGTAATATCCATATATCGCAATGTAGTCTCAAGTGGAATTTGTTAACGATTTTCCATCAAAATTCTGTTTTATTTAAAAAAAGGCTTCACGCTCATAATCTTAATACCTTTTAGAATTTCAATAATGATCCATCAAACAAAAAGATAAACACCACTTAAGCACGCGATTTAAGTCGGTTCATTGGGTTTTTCATTGTCCAAACGATGTTCTCAAAACATTAAAATTTTCTCTAAGCAAAATTGATAATTTTTAGCCCCAACTCGGTGAAATTTCTCAGATATAAAAAACATTATCCCTTTTAAAATCTGATCTGGTTCTCAAGTCTAATTGAGTGGAACCTTAGCGTTGCAAATTATTACGTAAGCAACGAAACAAAAATTAACAATCGCCGCCGGTTCATGCTGATCATTTTTGTTTACTATAAGTTCTTCAACTTTCTGAGAAGATGCTCAAATATGTAAATCATATTGTTTAGATCTTTAATCTTGTTTGAATCTTCTTTCGGTACCAAGTGGTACAGAGACCACTCACGTGATTTTGTTCTGTTCAACAAATTCAACAGAAACACTCTTAAAAGTCACATTAAAATTCAACGAAAAAAAAGTTATGTTAACATCGAGTTTTGCGTGTGCGTCTCCAATACTGGTTAAAGTTCATTTTTGATAAAAATCGATGTTTCCAATGATTTATCACCAAGTCACTCATTTTTCGTATTTCTGTTTTGAAACATGAAAAATGCTGCTCGCCTACCGGATCATGCTACTCACGCTGACATGCAAGACCAAGAAGATAAAAACAAATTATAATTCAAGAAAGTAGCCACCACATAGTCATAGGTAGTCGCTGAAACTGGTCTGGTTGCCGCAAGTGAATTCTCGACTGGCACTAGTTTAATCGGCTTCGACTAAGCTACCACCGCGATACCAGTATACAAAAGCTACAATCACAAAGTGTCAGTTTATTTAACATTCGCTAGACGACGCGCTTCACGCGTTGGAAACTGAAAGCAGAAAAGTCAGTCGAAGCGAAAAAAAATATTGGTCGTGAGAGAACTGGATGTGGAACAATTTTTGTTTAAGGCAGTTCGTCTAGAAATAGAAAGTAAGAGATTTTAAATTTGTTTTATGAGAGTAGTTTTCGAGCAAATAGGGAATTTATTTTAGTTGTGCTTATGCAAAAGTTTGATGTCAATCTTGGTGATTTATTGACTTTTTGAAAAATTGAGCTTTGTTGTATGTTTTTTCCCCAGATTTTATTCAGGCGAAACTTTAAAACATGGACAACAACTTTCAGCAAATTTATTGAGCAAACATTTTCATTGCAAAAGAAAAAAATAACTTAATAAAGTTAAATATTGCGTAATACATTTTGAATGGAATTTGATATTTGTACTAAGGTTAACCGGACTTCTAAGTCCTTCAAAGTCATAGCTATGCCACCTACAAGGAATGTTAACGAAGTACATATAATCTAGACGGATACGTCTGACCTTTTGAATGCTCAAGCGAAATTAAGTTCTTAAATCAAACTCTGAAAAACAAAAAATCTAACTAATTTATTCTGCAAATCTTATAGAAAAGGCAAATACCATCGACAATAATTATTTTAGTTCTCAAAACATCAAATTTCCCAAATGCCTTTTTTCTCTTTCTTTTAAGTTAAATTGAATACATTTCGAATTTTTCGCTTTATAAACATTAAACATCAATTCGGTATCCAAAAATAAATTCCGTCCCAAATACCACGTGTATAAATTCCGTCTTTCTGTCTCTCCAAAAAATTCACAAGACTCTTTCTCTCGAATACGATGTTGGAAAAACTTTCACAAAACAAACAAACATACATTCAAATCACCCGCGCACTCTCGAACGCATTTGCAAGAATTTTCATTTAAACAAAAATTCATTTTCGAATCATCATCATCAATTCCAACATGATTTCTTGAGGTTGCCAGTTGCCACGCTCTCTCTTGCACCACTCTCACAGATACATGTTTAAACCAAAAAAAAAAAATTCAATGTGAAGAAAAAAAGATTTGACCGAGATTTGAAGAAGAAAATAAAAAAAAAAAAAACACTCTAAAGAGCCACGCAAAGAACCGCTTGTTATGGTGTAATAAAACAAAAGGAAAAAGCAGTTTCTTTTCTCCTCAAATTTTATTGCTTTTTCTTTTGAATTTAGACTTGAGAAAAACATAAAAAAGACATTAATCACATAATCCGCGGATGTGAGACCTCTTCTTCATTTTTTTTTATTTTATTTAATTGCAGCAATTAGATTTTGGTTTCTTTTGTTCGACAGCAAACCGAAAAAAACCGACACCAAAAAAAAAAATTAAACTTGAATAACTGTGAAGATACACGTCAAATTTTAATTTATGTTCGCTTCCTTTCTTCTTTTTTTTTCAAACAACCGGTCGACGACGACGTTCGAATTGGTTGTGTGATGCAAATTTCATACCGTTACACACAATTTTCACCACTTTGCCGAATGTGTGATTTCGAAAATTTTCACAAATTAAACAAGACAAAAACCAATACAGTCAACACTATATTCCTCGCTCTTGCTACCTCTTCACACCGAGGAACCCGTCAAGATCACATAGAAACCGTTTTTGTTGCTACTAACCGTTTTGTTTAAACCGCTCCCGATGACTGCCAACTGAACACTGATCGTTTTCCCTGCAGCAACTTGCCTCTTAGTCTCCTTTAACAAAAACAAAAAAAAAAAAAAAAAACTGACTAAGACTTCTGCTGGTGCTGCTTTGCTGATGGCTGAACGCTGGAAATCGTATTCCAATTCTTCCTCTTTAAGAGAGACTGTCTCGCGAGACTCTGTTACCAGTTACCTTACCAGTTACCACCTCATCAAATGCGCTCTCTCAACCGGCTTAAGCTAAAACTTGAAACAAGAGCCATTCTTAAGCTTCCAGCTGAGATTCAGCTCGCATTTGTTTGACAGCTCAACTCAGCTGTCAGTGCGGTTTATTGCGGAGGAGGTGTGTTACTTAGTAACAGTTCATTGGAATAACAAAAACAAAGTGAGACAGGTCAAACAGAAAGAAGCATAATGACAATAATGAAGGTGCGAAGCGAAATCGAAAGAAGCACAGCACAGACAAAAGTCGGAAAACTCAATCAATCACTATGCGACGCGACGGCAGTGGCGGTGAACGAGACTTTCGATGTGTGGGCTGGAATTTTGCTTCTCTTGTGAGATATAGGAACAGCTGATTTAAAAGATGAACTGAACTGTGGTATATTGTTTTTATTTTTGTCTTAAGTTAAGTGAAGTGAGGTTTTCGATTAGTGTGACCAGAGGAGCTTTATTTTGCATGTCAGGTATGTAATCTTAAGACAAAATGTAAAATAAAACTAAATGTTCCACATACGCCCTGTTGTACCTCAGTGCAAGGAATAATTTCCTTCATAATTCTCCATACTTTACTCGTCGTATGGTAGTAAATGATATTGAATTCAATCTATGGCATTGAAGTCATCAAATTTTTGACTGTCGAATAAGACTACAGCTATCACTGTTTAAAATATAAGGAATTTTGAAAATTAAACAAAAATTCGTGGAGCATTTCGTTGATGGGCAATATGACTTTTTGTAGAAAATCCAAAATTACTATTTTACCCACCAATCGGAGCGCCATCTTTTGGGAAATAGCATAATTGAAAAAATTTGTCTGTCACGAAATTGAGTCGGTTATACGCTTTCCCAATAGATGACAAATCGCAAATTTACAATATTTACATGGTATTCATCCAATCAACAAAAGGACTCATGAAGGTGTTTTAAATGTCATAAAGAGTTTTCCAATAAGAGGTGTTATTTTGATATCCAAAGAAAAATGGCATTTTTCGAGATAAATGATGTTTATTTCATTATAAAGAGGAAAGTATGCCGTTAACAATGAAACATAACATCAGCCACCACGAACACGCTAACACGACCATATCCTTTTCTTGAAATTTTCCATAACCAAATCGCAAAGTGGTTGCCCTATGTCTTCGATAGCCTCACGAATTCCATCTTTGAGGTCTTGAATCGACGCTGGACTGTTGGCGTAGATCTTATCTTTCACGTGGCCCCAAAGGAAGAAGTCGCAAGGTGTTAAATCACAAGATCTCGGTGGCCAATTGTGATCACCTCTTCGAGAAGTAAGTCTGGAAACTTTTCCCGCAAAAGATCGATAGTTTCATTGCTTGTGTGGCACCAATACCATCCAAATCCGGCCATAAAAAAACATTAATCATCTCTCGATAGCGCAATCCCTTGACCGTAACTGTTGGACTCCGCCGGACCATAAACCGCACCAAACAGTTCCGCATTGAGGATTGAGTGAGAGGCTTTTAAACAATAACTCTTGGGTTGACGTAGCCTCCGAAGTGTAAATGGGCCTCATCAGTCAAGATGATTTTGCGGTGAAATTCCGGATCATTTTCATGTATTTCAAGGACCCAATCAGCAAAGACACGACGTTGTTAATGATCATACGGTGTAATGACGTTTGTGCAATACCTTATTCCAAAGATCGACGAGGAATGGACAAACCTGGGTTTCTTCAACACTTTGGGCTACAACAGCAGTATTCTCAGTTGTTCTTGAGCGACACGTGCACGGGTTTTATTCTTCACATCGCTAACTTGTCCCAACAGCTCGAATCTGTCCACTAATTTTTGTATTGCGGTCCGACAAGGGCTTCACGACGACCCAATAACGTTTTAGTTTTACGAACCGTCTCTGCCAAATTTTCACCATTTTTATAGTGAATTTTAATAAATTCAATGCGTTGTTGAAGCGAGTATCGTTGCATTTTTATTAATGGCGTAGTTTCTACTTGTCAAAAAATGACAGCTTCAAAAGTGACAGCTACCGAAATAGCGGTCTATTCAAAATAACACCTCTTATTGGAAAACAATTTATAAAAGCTTATGAAAATCATTTGCCAAGCAATTTTCAGCGCACGATCCCCTACACTCTTAAAGAACAACAAAAACACGGTTAGATAACAAAACAATCCTTAAAGAGCCACTGATCGAAGAACCTACCATTTGACCTTTTTCAACGTTACATGAAATTGTGAAATAATAATAATTCAAATCCGCCAGGTAATAGAAATTCAATACTTTTTTATAAAAATTAATATTAATTCTCAGTAATTTATTGATATTCTTCGATAATGTAGATCAGCACACCTGTTCTGATCGCCAACACCCAAACGATATTCAAATGGACTTACTCCCAATAATTTCTACAATTTATCAACAATTGCGACAAACACTTAAACTAGAAGCGAAATTTCCTTAAATAATCCCAGGGAATAAATTAAAACAATTTTACTAATTCCAGTAATTACATATTAAAATAATCGTAGAAACCCACCTCCTTGTCTACTTAAGCTCTCTGTCATGTTCAATAAAATTATGACCAACTCTTCTTGCTTCTTAACAACAGACTCCGTCTTTATCTCCGAGATGTTGCAAGGGATATGAAGACTTTAAGAGGTGCAATGTATGGCAACAAATTGCATCTCGATCTTCAGATTGATAATTATCTACAATTTTGTTAAATAATTTATGCAATTCAAATCAACATCTGTTGATCGCCAGTCAATGTTTTTGTCGTCGTTGTGTTGCTCTTGGCGTCATCGCGAGACGAGCAATTAGCTCTTTTGATCGCATAGCAAGATCAGCGGTTACAAACGATAAGTTCAGATCATTCTGCCACCTGATAGCTGAGCGATGAACAGAACATTAGCATAGTTGCTAGCTTAGAGATAATGTCCATTAGGAGAAAAAAGATAATAAATGATTGAAGCGTGGCTGTAGGTCTTTATGTTCGATGGTGGGCAAACAGCAAGCAGGTTAATAACTTAGAAGCTTGATCAAGAGACATGTAAAATGCATAAATGTACTTATTTTTGTTAAACTCATTTGTTTAACTATACAAATTTTATTGGTTTACTTATTTGTGCCATTTAATTTACTTACAATGTGTGTTGAAATATTTCATAAATACTCCATGAGCTTCGGAGGTGTTGAAACATTCAAATGTGAGAGGATTTTGATGATGACGTCATAATTGTGATCTTGTCTGCTTAAACACTCACGAAGAGACATATTTTATGTTGAAGTAATTTATTGCCGTGAATCGAAAACGTATCGAGAACAAAGATTGTCTGGCAATTTCGTGATGTGTCTTAACACTTGCACTCAATTCACTTTGAATCATTTTTCTTATTTTTCGTGTAGCAAACTTATCGTGATAAAATATAAATTTGAGTTATAAATTTATCAATGACAATGGGGGAATTGTATTTTGTTTAGTTTTCAGATGAATGAGAAGGATAAAAGTGGAAAAAAGCTATTTGAAAGTTTGTTACTCAGCTCTTTCGTTTGGCTGGTTGATTTCTTAGGTTATTGGATGAACGATGGATTCATTAATCATTTTGAGGTTGGGGCTTTGTGTAAACTACTTTAGTTGTATACAGCTGGGAAATAGCTTCCTGCAAAACACTCCTTCAAGTGTGTAACGATTGTGTAACCAAACGGTGCCCCTGTGCAATTGTGCATTGGAAAGGACACTCATATGACTTAGGTACTTGACCAAAACCCCAATTTCAGACCGTCACACAAAAAATTGCATAATTCACTTCTTAAGCCTTACAGAATACAAAATGTATGCGTCTTTGATTCTATGATCATAAATCAATTTAAGTACCAAATGAAGTAACAAGTTTAAAATCTCCAGCCGTCCATCATTCATTCTGCCACTTTGGACGATAGTCGTCGTCGTTTACGTTAACCAAGTACTTATACGTTCTTAATTTTTTCTTTGTTCCAAATTTGGACACAAGTGCGTTCTGTCCAAAATCTTAACGGCTGCGTGTTCGATGGCTCTTCAATAATCCGATTGACAGGTTAAATTGAGTGTGGAACTACGTCTTGAGAGGTTTTGGTTTTTCTTAAATTAAACTCAGAAGCGTTTCCAGACACGACAGGCAACAGGTGTTGAGTTTGGAATAGAGTTTCGAGGTTAGATGAGCTTGAGTACGTACTTGCAATGCATTGTTTGAAGAAGAAATCTGGTGTGTGAAGATATGTTTTTTGACAGCTTACGACACGATGAAAATCGTGACTGAAAGGAGAAGGAATCATATTTTTGAACTGTTAAAAAAATGTTGTTGTTTATGAAGTCGAGACTTATAAATGAGATCAAGCAACTTGCTTGCACCGAACACAAGAGATGACTAACGATGTCATCCATCAATATCGTAAGTCATCTCTCGTTTGACGTTGAAAAGGAACTTCGATGTCACGATTCTGAAATCTGAACTGATTTACGGTTTTTCCTTTGTTTTAAATAATTGATCGCGTAAATGCAACACTTATACGAGCAAAATTGATAAGCCATCTTAGAAATTAAGTGAACAATTTTTTATAAAAAGAAAGAAAACATTCACGGTATGATTTAAGGATCTCAAGTCACGACTTTGAGACACGTGAAATCTCAGCTTTCGAGTTTGCTTGGTTTTTAAATTAAAATTGCAAATGAAAGGCAATTACTCCTTTTAAGTTTCTTGGGAATTTATTGATTGTTTTTGTTTAACAATTTCATGAATTTTGGGGAACCTTAATTGTGTGCTTAATTTTGAGCTTTAAACAACACTTATTTAACACTTTGAATGCGTTAACATCCAATGAACAAAATACACAAAAAAAAAACAAAACGAAATTGGACTGAACCGTGTTCATTTCACGAGTTTGACTGCTGCAATCGCACCATGTCTCATAAACCCCCAAATAGAGTTTGTACAAGAGTGACTGTCTTGAGATTATAATCAATTTGCCGACCATTTAAGCCAAATGCGGCTCAAGTTAGTCAAACGAAAAACAACAAACACAATAAAGTTAAGATATTCTTATGAAATAATAAGACAAAAAAGTAAAGACACAAAATTCACGGCTCATCACCTGTCAGAGAAGAGGAATTTGAACAGTGGAGTCATTCAATTCTAATGGCTGTTTCTGTTGATTTTTTTTTTTATTTATAATTAACTTGGTGGTCATGCTCGATTTGGTTTGAATTAATAAGTATAAATGAGGTCAAATTAACAAGCTTGCATTTTCTCGATCATTCCCTTAGCGATGAATTAAATGTCATTTAACAATTTGTTGAACTTGAGAGAGATACCAAGTTAAAAGTGTTTAAGGTTAAAAGGGTTTTTTAGCCAAGTCAAACGCAATAACTGTGTTTTATTGGTATCATAGCCCACTGCCCTAAGGACGTTAATCATTATGAGACGGTATTGTAGCAATCTTCCACTGTTGCTCAAAAAAGAAGTCCAAAGCGGTCGAACACAGTTCAGAGGATTTCACATAGTCCTAGGGTTTCATAAGAAACAAATTTTAGACTGCCTTAGATTAAAAAAAAAATTATTCAAAAAATTCGCTTTTTTCCATCAGATTTTGATAATTTCTCTTATTTTTTTTTTGTTTTTGCTTTTTAATGAGATTTAAATATAAGCTCGTAATTGAGTGCTTTACAGCAAAAACACGTCAATCACCGGCACACGTACATCAAATAACAACTTGTTTGACAATTGCTGTCTCAAATCCAAGCCTATCGACTGCGACTGCAACTATCGCCACGCCAAGCACGATCTGCTGTCCAATTCTGTTCCAAGTGAGCATGTTTTTTGACATAGATCTTCTGGGAATTGTATCGCCTGGTCTGCGGCTCGATGCCAAAAAAGGAACTCCACCAGCTGTTTGAAATTTCCACACCTTGCTGACAGAAAAAAAATGATCATAGTTGGAAATTAATCGCAAAGTCGCAAAAAAAAAAGTACGAACACAAATTTTCATGTTAAACGCATTTTAACATACAAAAATTCAGATGAAGGCATTTGAGTGTGCAACGGACCTACTCTGCGCGCACAGAACATTGAAAGTGGATAACCAAAACTCAGTAAATTCGAAATCAAAATAGTCATTCGCCATTTTCAGAATGTGTTTTCTTTATTCAAAACATTCTATCTACATGGGAGTTGTTGTAGCCAAAAAACATTGTAATTTGATGTTCAATAGATCGATTATCATTATTCTTGGGTGCGTTTTTAAATAGACGACGAATGCAACACATTCTTTAAATTGAGTTAGCTTTACAACAATTTGATGTATTTGGGATTAGTGTTGGATGTAACACTTTCGTGGACGTCAGTCATTTTCAACGTCTCTCAAAGTCTGGTATATCTTGGATCGATAAGAGATCTGGAATGAATGGCATGAAAATTACAGAATCTCGTCGGTGATTATAATCGGAAATTCCATGTTGTTGGAGACCAAGAATTGAGATTTTTGGTGAATGTTGTACGTGTCAAGAAATTGCTTACTTGAAGCACAAAAGGCCTTGGTACGTTGATGTAATTTTAAATGGGAAGAAAAAATGTAAATAATGCAATTACTCAATTATAGAAATAAGTATTGGGTGCACAAATAATCGAGGTTACATTTACAATGTAAGTTGATTCATTTTCGATGTGAGAGTGTTTGCTGAAGTACTGGGAATCAATACCATCTTTTTCATTATCAAGTCACCATCACTCTCATTTTTCCCAAGTAACCAGGTGAAAAATAAATGCTTATTGACCTTCTATGAGGAATTGTATACCAAAAAAAATTGTTTTCTTAAGAAGTTACTCCAAGCATCATTCTGCGTAGGAATCAATATGTAGCAACTGACGTTCTACATTGTCCGTGATACTTGCAACAAAGTTGTTGGTTTTCTTGCCACCATTTGATACAGTTCTTCATCGACAGCTCTTTCTCTATGTTTGTCTCCATAGTAGTTACTGTTTGGCTTTATTCTTTTAAAATCTTGCGCCTTTAATCGACTCTTTCCCAATTACCCAAGTCATGAGTCAATTCATACACCAACCGAAAAAAAATGATAAAGTAATTCCAACGGAAAACACACAAAAAAAATATACAAAAAAAATAGGCACTTCCTTACAATTGAAAAGACTCTATCTACTCGCATTCAATAATTTGAAACAAACACTCAAACCACCACTCTGAATGAAAAACCCATTTTACCTCATAACGCTATCGATTTTCCACTTTCAAGTTCCCACTCGATTAATTCTAAATTATCTACTCAAAGCTACAACACCCCGATAGCCGTGATCGTCTAGTGGTTAGGACCCCACGTTGTGGCCGTGGTAACCCAGGTTCGAATCCTGGTCACGGCAATGTCTCGAACACATTGTCACGGAGGGGTGATTTTTTTTTTTTGTCAATTCCCAAATTATGTTGGGTGTTATTTTGAATGAAAAATCTCAAATAAATATTTTGTTTTTGTTCTGTGGAACATGGAGACTACGAATGTACACTTTTTCAAAGTCTTAAAAGCTCTGTTTCATAAATCAAATTAAATAGCATATCTTCAGGCGAACGAAATAAACTCCTAAAAATCAATTAGTTTTTTTGTTTATTTTCAAAATTTGAATACTTTATTAGCAGCTATTTAATAAGTCACTTTCTTAAGACTAAATGAGTTGTGGAGACTCTCGACTAAATAATTTTACGAACAAAAAATAATGATTTTATAAAAATCACAGGAAGTAAGACTCTTCATTCAATTCAACTGATTTCCGATGAAGTTTTCTCAGGTAACGCTCTTATTTGCTTCTCGATGCCATGAACCTTCATTCGGTACAAGAAAAAATCATACAAATACATGTCCTTCGGCTCTAAGTAGTGAAAGGAAATCGCATAGTCTGAGCAGCATGATGGTCCCTTAAAAAAAAAATAAAACATTCTCAAAATTGTGTACGAATTGTTTTTGCTGTTTGTCTTACTGTGTGTATGGGCTCCAAACTTCTGTTAAACAACCAGTCCGGAAGCGAATTCAATGCATCCGGTTGAACATAGTCCCGAAGTGGCAACGGATGAAATCTCTGGGTGTAGTCAATGGGATCCATTGAATTCCCAGCTACAACTCCAACACTCGACAGACACTTTCCCATTTCAAAGTCTTCTGAAGACGGTTGGGCACTAAGGCACAGTGTATCATTGTTAAATGACTCGACCATAAAACGACGAAGGGCCTCTTTGCTAAGGATATAGCCTCCTCCACCCGACATATAAATCTGGAAATTAAAAGAAACATATGATGTCTAACAATAAATTCGTTTGGTTGACTGAATCAGAAAACAATTTTAATTTTACTGTCAAAACATAAATGCTCGATAAAAGTGCATAATTTCCTCATAGATTTGCATTAAAATGGTATTTTTATGGGAGATAAGAAAACGAGTTCATAAAAGAATGAGTTTTCGATAAACTAGATTAGGATGAAATGAATATAAAACAATGCAAATATTTCCTATTTCTATTCTATTTCATTTTGAAAAAAAACTTGTCTGTGGCTATTGCACATGCCAAAGACACAAATTAAATTTTTGTTTTGTGATGAATGATGACTTCTTATCTATCTCTTTAGTAGGTAGGTTGGGTTGGTCTTTTGAAATAACAAGTAACAAGGTGTTTAGTGTCTATTTGATTGATGTCTCTTTAACAAATTTCTATGCCAAGAGGTCATTGCTTTCTTCGATTAACATGAAGATGGTCAGGTTATCAGTTATTTTATAATGAGATTTTGTAATTGTTGTTAGTAATGCTTGTTTGTTTATGTTCATGTTTTCAAAAACTAATTATTTCGCAAAATGCAATTTGAGATTGAGTAGGTAGGTACACATAAAAAGGAATACAAGATAAACGCAAAACTTAACCTTAATTTTGAATGCACTTTAGGTGTAAAACCTGCAGATGAACCTTAGGTTTGGTTGGAGTGGCTGTCTAGATGTTACAGACTCACTTAGACCTCAAGGAATCATTGTGACGCCACTAAAGAAGTTACTCATGGGAGAGTAATGAACTTAAACAAACCAATTTGTACATTTAATGAAGTGAGATGTATTATCGAAGAAGGGTTTACCGGGATAGTTATGCCTTCTATTGGAGAGCGCCGGACATGATCACAGAAGGCGTTGGACTGTTTCTTCTTCCTCCTCGTCCATGCAACTTCTACAGAAGTCATTTGCGTAGACCTCTAGCCTCAAAGTATATCTACCTATGTGACAGTGTCCTGTTATGACTCCAATTGTAGAGTTTATATTTTGTCTGCTCAGGGAAATCAAGCCTTTTGACCGTTTCAGGTCTATGCTTGGCCATATTTGCTTGGTTGCTAGGCAGGTAGTACCCTGTGACCATCTAGTTTTTGCTGATTCTAAAGCATATCGTTTGAGGAGATATTTGCATGAAGCAAATGGTGTTCCTATTTTATGTCTTTGTCTAACGACAGTCAGAAGTGTTCCGTTTTTGGCGAGCTCATCGGCTTTGCAATTTCCCGGAATGTCTCTGTGGCCCGGCACCCAAATGAGGTGAGTGTTAAACTGTTCCGTCATCTCATTCAGAGTTGATCGAGAGTCGTGGACTATTTGAGAGTTTGTGGAGACAAACGCGAGAGATTTGAGAGCGGTTTGCTGTCCGAGAAGATACGTATATCCTTGCAAGATATAACGTTTTCTTTGACCCTCTTTATTCGCCATTACTTCTGCCTGAAACACACTACATTGAGTACTAGTTCTGTTTTGTGTGGATTGACGTCCAAGCCACACTGTTTAGCCTAATTTGTCAGCCTGTTTAAGACATTTTGTAGGAGTTGCGAGAGAACTTGAGGATGTTTCCCATATACAGATATTACAACGTCGGTCGTCAGAATAGGCAATCACCTTGAAACCCTCTGCTTCCATTGAAATTAGCAGGTCGTTGACTATACCATGTTCCATAAAAGAGGTGAAAGGACACCGCCTTGGGGGGTACCTCGATTCACAGTTTTCGTGGTAGTAGAACTTCTCATGCTGGAAGTTATTGTCCTGCTTTTACGCATGAGACTTATAAGGTCTATGAGTGATTTCTCTAATATCAGCTTGTCCATCGCTGTTTTGGTCGCCTTGTAGTTGAGGTTGTTGAAAGCTCCTTCAATATCTAGGAAAGCTACTAAGTTCTATTCTTTGGTTAGAGGAAATACTCAATTCTACGTACCAGCGAATGAAGTACTGTTTCTACTGTTTTTCTCTTAGAGTTCGCATGTTGAGCTGTGGAAATGAGACATGGTTTCAAGTTATGTCTGATGTGAATTTCAATCAATTTTTACAATGTTTTAAGAAGGAAGGAAGATAGGTTGATTGGTCGTAGATCTTTAGGGTAAACGTAAAAGAGTTTTCCTGATTTAGAAATGAAGACTACTTTTGGCATTCTCCAGGCTTTTGGAATATATCTCAGCCTTACACAGCTAGTCAAAATGATCTCCAATGGTGGAATGATTTTGTCAGAGCGTTTTTGTAATTCGGCCGGAATGATTCCGTCTTTTCCTGAAGATTTATACGGATCAAAGCTATCTACAGCCGCGTTATCAGATCAACTAAATCGCTTCCAACGGTTTGAGACTCTCATGTGAAGTCGTTAAGTATGATAGAGCTACCTGGAAAATGGTTGCCTAATAACAAATTAAGAGATTATTCATTCTGTTTTTAAAGCACTGGGTGTTGTTGGACTTTTTGATAGAATTTTTCTGAGGCTTCTAAAGTATTTTCTATTATTCTATATTTCCACAGGAGTTTCTCCAAGACGACCTCTTGGTCTTCCTTAATTCTTTCTTATATATTTTTAGAGCTTATTTCTACAAGTCCCAGTCAGAAGGTGTACTTAGATCTATTGAAGAGTTTGCGATAACTCTTCCTGAATGGTTTTAGTCGTTGTGCCACCGGTGAGGTTTCTTTTTACCCTTTAAATTGGTTACAGGAGATGAACCTTAGGGTTTTGAATTTAAGGAACATTTATTTTGAAATTGCTTATGACATATTAGCCTAAGACTATTTTGGTCAACACTTTCTTTGATCGGATTCAGACTCTGGTCTTGCCCTTAACCCATATCGAGTCCAAATGCAAACTTTCTTCGCATACCAACAGCCATAAAGTGTCTGATTCGTGTTCTGTTAAAATAAACATTAAAATTATTCTTTTGTTTCTTAATTTCTTTAAAGTCGTAATCAAGCAATTTAAATTATTTTGCAAAATCGCAAAACACTCTTAATTTATAAAATTTATGGAGATGTAAATATCTGTAAAGCATTTTGCTTGTAAACACCAACAGAGAATCTTTACTTATTGCATATTGATACGCCCGTGCGTCCGTCCGTAGTAGCGGCATCATCACACATCTTTCCTTATTTTCTATATTTTTGTCTTCTCTCTCAAGTCCAAATATGTACTTTGGTTCGACTGGCATTTTTAAATGTCAACTGCATGGCTCAACGCGAGTTGTGCATCATCATCATCGGCCTTTAGATTTGTCAATAATAAAAATTGATTGTGATTATTTGCGCTTCACTATAAGGGAACCCCACACTGACCTTGACTGTTCCACATTGTAGAAGTTGCAAGAAAAAAAAATCAATAAAATTACAACATTGTCAAGTAAGTGCATATTTTGAAGTTGACACAAAAAAAAATAATGAAATGCTTTTAAGTTCACAACTCTGAGGTTAAAGATAAAATATATTATTGATTATTTTTATTGGATGATTTCATTTATTGTTAAAATAAATATTATTTATTCTCTTTGTTGAATTTATAAGATTTTAAATTTATGCAATTTATTGAATTTATTTACTCGGAGACAGTTCTATCGAGGGATTTAAACAAGTTATCAAGACGCCAAAACTTAACAGAAACACTACAACAAAAATGTGAATTCAATTTAGAGATAATATTGACAGAAATATTGGCAGTCAGGTGGAAATATTTTATCAGTAATCTAGCCGAATTTATTGGACTTCAAGTCCAGAAGTTAGTTTTTTTTTTCTTCATCATCAGTTGGGATATTTGAATAATGAATTGACACATGGACTAGGCTTGGCTTAGCAGGGATTTTGAATTGTATTCAAAAATAAAAAAAAACTAATGAAATTATTCAAAAGCATAAATTATAGAGAGAACAAACTCAATGATTATAGGCTTCGTTTAAATATTTTGATAAGAATTTTATTCTTATGTAATCTTTCTGGATACGCGTGATGATTTTTATAGAACAAGTTTTTTTTATATTGTTTTGAAAATTTCAATTTTAAAAATAACTTTTTTTTTAAAGAAAGTTAAAGCAAATAGTGCTCATCATCCTGAAAAGGTACAGTAGGTACTGTGATTCCTTGGTTACCACTATAAAATTCGAACATTCCTCCATCTATCTTGTAAAAAAAAAATGGTTGTAGCAGCGGTACCGTTTGGGAATAATTCAATAGAAAAGAAGGCATTTGGTGAAATAAAATTTTGAGAAAAACTCTGCACCTTGGAAACAAAACAAGACCGGCTTGTGGTAAGCTACGAGTGCAAAATTTCAATTGTAATTCTTTTAAACTCTCATATATGACATCTTCTCTGTCGTCAGTCATTTTGTTAATTGAAAGACCTATTTTTTTTTGTTGTGTCCGTAGCTTAATGGTCAGGTGCGTTGGCTATATTCATGAATAAAGGCTATAAAAGCTTCAAAACCATTATTCGGAGAGCATCGAAACGGCTTTTTTACAGCAGTCGGCTTGACCCCCAGAGTTAAGGTAATTTGCTACATGGCCCTCATACGACCGATGGTCGTTTATGGCTGTCCAGTGTGGTTCAACGTGCGCCTTCATGGGTTCGGTGTTCGAGGCAGTGTCTTCGGTTTGTATCGGACACCGGAATCTTCTTATGTACATAACTATTCTAACGAGGTTCTATGTACAACGAGGCTCGGATCAATAGAATTGACAATTTCGTGATAAAACTTGTTCGGGGTCACATTGCGAGAGCTATGATTCGACGAATAATTTGGGCGTTCTATCCGAACGACGAATATTTTGATAGTGCACGCTTGAGCGGCTTCATTCCACCAGACGCATTCCTCTATTTAGATAGATGCGGTCTGTAACAGGATAGATTGGTGATGCTGCTAATCAACTACGTTAGGCGCAGAACCGTCGATCGGTGGCTCCTTTACAGTCGAGACGTCCTCGCAGAGCTCCTTCGGTTCAGTGGGGCTGTGTCCGAACAGGACCGAATCGATAGGGTGAAGCAGTAGAACCAGTTCTGGTGGCTTCAGTCAGCACTTGACAATGCGAAGTCGGGGTGGGGTTTTGAGCCTTGGCCAGATTACATACTTGTTTTTAGTTTAAGGGTAGTTTTAAGTGATAATGAATAAAAATGAATTTTGAAAAAAAGGTGTCTTTACTGCTAAGCAGAACGTCGTGGGTTCGAGTCCTACTCGTATCCATAAATTTTATTTCATCTTTCACGAGCACTGCCCCTTGCGAAGAACTGACAAAACTTCCAAGAGTATCAATCTGTCATGAATAAAAGCTTCCCAACTTTGCCGTTCAGAATCGGCGTTAAATTATAGGTCCCCTCAATTCTTCACTCGCATTTTGAGGATTGTTGATGAGAGTAAGTCACTTAGGCCTTTGCTCTTCAAGACCTGTCGCACCACTCTATTTATTTTTTATTGAAAATTACGATTTTTCGCCACCGATCGTACCGCCATCTAGTGGTTAGTAGAACTAATGAACAGAGAAGTTTCTGTTATGACAGTGAGTTAGTTTCACTATTTTCCAATAGATGACGCTGCAATCAGTGGCGAAAATCGTTATCCCGTAGTTTTCACAAGAATGCATTTTGCTAGACAACGAAAGAGCCTACGGAGATCGAGGTGTCATAGGAAATTATAAAAATCCCAATATAAACTTTCCACTTTATCTAGTTGCCACTTAATATAAAATTTTTATCAGCTTGTTGTTGATTTCAAACTATCAATCACAATACGCATTTTTCTTTTGGCTTAATATTAGTCACCGGAGAAATTAAACATAAATTCCTTACAAATATATTCAACATAGTCCAAGGTCAAATAAAAATTACTAAGGGCACTGCCCTTCAACCGCAAATGTTTACTTCCACAAACAAAAAAATCCATAGTCTATCCGGTAAGACGAGTTTTTAAAAATTAAAACAAATAGCTACCTATGAGTACTTTTTTTTCTCAAAATAGCATTCCCAACACCGGTTTCTTATATTTGCAAAAAAAAAAAGTGAAAAAAAGATATTGACGATAAAATTATGAATAAATTAAATGAAGAAACCCGTCTTCTTTATCTTAATCAAATATAACACTTTTATTATCGTTGGATAACTCTTTTATCTCTCTTCATTTGGCGAAACACAATTTGATGTCAATATTTGAATAATGAGTAGCCGGAGACAACACTCAGTGGCTACCTTTTAGTCGGCTTAAATGCCAATTAACACACATTGACACTGTAGAAGTCTATCTCTAAATTTTGTCGATAAATCATAATCAGTTTTTCTAAGACGCCACAAATCAAAAAGAAACAATATCAATCAATTAAGGAGAAGATATTATCAAGTCACATTTTTATGCAACAGCATTCTCATTAGCACATCAGTTTTTATCTGCTAACTTACTTTGACACAACAAAAAACAAGCCTCCTCAAGACAAACAGCGTTAGTTAAATCATGCAACGTAAATAAATCACCAGACATCTTTGACAATTTGTTAAATATTGAAAAAGATGCAAAAGCTCTCAAGACGACCGACGGCTTACACGACATTTGAATAATAATAACAATCCACAAACAACACACTCTTAAGTCTATAGGGCTTTTACTTACATTGTCATTGTAACTGAATTTATGTCCAAAATAGATGGGCCTCTGTGCATCGTATCCGTACAGCAAGTACCTCAGATTTTCCATCACAACATACCTTCAAAAACAATTCAAATCCAAGCAAAGGAAAAAGAACAGAAAAGGTTAAGACCCGTCCATAAGTCATACTCCCGCGCAACATCACTTACGTATCATCGTCTGCCTTGAGAAACCACTCGCCTTCGTGCAAAGCATTCTGATAGACAAAACGAAATGCCTCGCGAGTTTTTGTCCATAAGTTATCATGCCCGTCCTCGACTCCAACATCAACTGCACCCAACTCCAGGTCGTTTTGGTTGCTTATGAAAATCAAACGGTTGCAACGTTTGCCCCAAGTTGCTCTTACATTTTGCGCCTTGTCGCGATTGTCCCCGTAAGTTAGGACCATGCAGACGATGCGAACTTTGTCGAATAGATCTTGGTATGATCGCGAAGCTGTCAGAGACGATGAGGAAACTGATGATGATGACCCATAAGATGAACCCTCACCGCTGCTGGTGGTAATTACGAGCGTGGTTGTGGGTCTCTCATTGAGAATATCTGTTACCGAAGTTCCGTAGGATAGAAGTGTGACAAATGCCATGCTAAAGCCGAAAACGAAGCCAAAAAGGGCAGCCAGACGAACCCTGAGGCTAGACACTGTCTTGAGACAAAGAAAAAATTCGATGAAATTAGACGTCACAATTTTTTCTTAGGGTAAATTTGGTTTTCATCACCTTCACTGCCATTGCGACGTCTGTTCAAAAGTACGTCCGAACTCATCACCGATTTTTGTTCGACTAATCGATGTTCAAGCTTTTGGCAAAAAAAGTGTGGTGTCTCGCTGCTGCTGATCATGATCATCATCGATTGGAGCTCCAATCGACTGGGGACTTTTGTTTGCTTCTGTCATGTTGACAATATTTGATTTTTTTGTTTTTTTTTTTTTTTTTTTGTATTTGTTGTAGTGAGGGATAAACGGATATACCAAATGCCGGCAACCAGTCGAAAAGAAGACAATTTGAATAACCAGATGGCGAAAAATAGTCGTGGTCGGGCGTTAACTTGTTAAAGAACCATAAGCATAAGTTATTAACGACTTGCATGGGCTTCTAAATTAATTAAAGTTGATGATTTGATCAGAAACGATGTCGATTTGAGTTTGAACGGAAGTGGATCAGTGCTTGTTTTTGTCATTAAAATGGTTGGGATTAAAAGGATTAAAGAAGTAAGTTTGATTGGACTAACGAGATAAGAGGAAGAATCGTTGATTGTTGTTCAAGCAAATCTGTTCCTAATAACTTGGGAAGATGATATCATCACTTTAGTGTTGCAATCTTAATTCTAAGGTTAAACACAAATCATGGAAAAGTTTTTGGCGTTTTTGAGAAAATTTTAAGTTTTGGTCAAACAATTTCTATTTAGACATCGCTAGCATTAAATAATGTTCTTGGATTGATCCGTGTTGATCCTCCAAGAATGCATAACGCAGTTAAATTTGACCCATTATCAGATGGCGACGAAAATATGTAATGTTGATTTTAAAAGGACCAAAAACCAGTGCTGTCTGCTGGCACTTACATGCATCCCATTTTAAATTACATTTTTACATTTTTTTGTGCAAAATCGAGTGTAACTCTGTTTTGAATATTGAAGGAATAAACCGATTACGGCTCTGTCGAACATAGACAGATTTAACTTCGAGTTAGTTAAGGACTTTGTCTACCTAGGATCCGCTATCAACTCAGACAACAACACCAGCGCTGAAATCAAACGAAGAATCACTCTTTGGACTTAGAAGGCAATTGAGTAGTAAAGTCCTCTCCCGAGCAACTAAAGTGACACTCTACAAAACCCTCATCATCCAGGTCCTCATGTATGGTGCAGAGACATGGACTATGACAACATCTGATGAAAACACTTTGGGCTGCTTTGAGAGGAAAATTCTTCAAGTGATTTTGGTCCTGTCTGCATAATGGAGAATGGAGACGAAGATTCAACCGAGAACTGTACGAGCTGTACAGCGACACTGACCTAGCCAGAAAAGTTTAGGTTTAACGACTTAGATGGTTGGGTCATGTTGAGCGAATGGAAAATAATGCTCCGGCTCGTAGAGTCTTCGAATCCAACCCGGAAGGACGTCGCAGAAGAGGAAGACCGCGACTCCAGTTGAGCACACATGTGTTAGAGAACCTGAACCAACTTGGCGTGCGAAACTGGAGACAGCTAGCCAGGGACCGACCTGGCTGGAGAAGTTTGTTGGGTGAGGCCCTGGTCTGACCTGGACTGTAGCGCCACCATAAGTAAGTAAGTAAGGCTCTGCCCTCTGAAATTTGACAGCAGGTGCGTACGTTCATATCCCACACAGGGGTAATGTACAAACTTACACACAGGATTTTGCACAGGGTGAATTCAAACGAAAAGTTAGTGTGTGCTGAAATTAAAGTGAGCCAATATGGTATTGACTTTAAGACTATTGACTTTATTCAATTGACTGCAAGTTAAAAATAAAGTAAAGACCGGTGACTGATCCTTTCCAGTTAAAGTACTTTTTAAAGTTAATTAATTGCAAATTTGCTGACTGAGTTACCAAAGTACTGCAGTCGTTTGAATCTCTCCTAAATAGGCACTATTTTTCAGCATATTTACCCTATACACCCTCTCTCATCACAAATTCAAATCAATACTGACCTAGAGACGTGCGAATCTCCTTCATCAGTTTTAATCTGTCTTTATTTTAATAAGCCAAATTTTATTGCCACCTATTTATGATTATTGTTTCCCAAAAATATTAATAACTCACAGCAACAAATTATTCCAAACATAAACAAACTCCAAAGACCCAAAATCACAACCTTGACCTTTGAGTTTGAGTGTTTGTCTACTAGACAACTTTGAGCACAATTTTAGATTAAACACCAAAAATA
Source organism: Sphaerophoria rueppellii (assembly GCA_920937365.1). Lineage (NCBI taxonomy): Eukaryota > Metazoa > Arthropoda > Insecta > Diptera > Syrphidae > Sphaerophoria > Sphaerophoria rueppellii. The sequence goes on from CAKKXW010000005.1 coordinate 5,298,507, forward strand.
CTTTACTAATCGTGTTTTTGATTAATTTTTTTTAGGCCCCCTTCCCCCACGAAATTAACACTTTCACGCTTAAAATAACCGATGACGAAGATTTTCAGAATAAGAGGCTACAAATCTAATTTAGCTGTCATTAAAATTGCCATTATGTGGCATTTCCTCGTTCCATCGCATTGCGTCGCTGCAAACACCAACCGGTCTTAGGACCCCCACAAACCAAACCACATCGCCGGGTGTCGAATGAAAACCATGACGATCAACCAATTCTGCATACATTTTAGCGCAGTTAATATGAATTCATAAGCCCATCGTTCTTCTTAAAATTTTAATGAATTCAACTTAGATTATGATAAAACAATGAGTGTAGGTGTGAAAAAAAGTCAGCAGTTTTAATGATACGAAGCTGAACCCTTGGAGTGTGCCCCATGATGAGCATCATAGCCCAATGGTTCGCGGTGGACCACAGCATTGAAGCCATGGTGGTCATCGGCGGTGTAGACAACGGTGCGCTTGTAACCATCGGCATCGATCAGACTGTATTGGCCATGAACTGCGTCACCATCGCGGGCTTCAGTTTGGCTCTTGATGTCGCCGGTGTGCTCGTCGTGGACACCATAGTTGAAGTCGTATTTGGGTGGTGCATAGTAATCGACGTGATGATCGTGGTGGGCATCGTGATGGACATCGTGATGGGGAATTTCGTATTCACCAGCTGCAACTAGGGCAACAATGCAAATGGCAACAGCGATCTATCAAACAAAAAAAAAATTGTGAAATGAAATTTAAGGACACTTGAATCCTTCTTGAATAGTGAACTTACCTTGAGCGACATTGTTTCGTTGTTTTGGATGACGGAGTCGACCTACACAAATCTCGGGAGATGGCTAAAATGTGACTGATACCATCTGAGAGCATTACTCTCTTTTTATATGAAGAAAGTTCAAGTGTACGACTTCCCTCCAGTTTCAAAGGTCTTGGCTACTACTCAAGCCACAAAACCAAATTACAATACAATACAAAATAGCTTTCAATTTCATTTTGACAGCTATAACGACTGAGGAGGGAAGGGAGGGGAATCTATTTCATAAAAGGTATTCAAAGTATCTCTTGGCTGAATCTATCGACCAGATACAATCTTACCGAAACTACAAACTGGTAAGTAACAAAGATAGGTTAACAAAGATTAGGTTGGGCCAGCTCGGTTGGTTTGTCCCCTTCGGAGTTTCGTCATACGTTCATGATGCTCATTGAAGAGCAATTTGATATTTTTTTTTGGTACTCTAAGTGCTCGTTTACATCAACTGACATGGCAGGAAACCGGCTAAAGGCTGCGATATAGAATTGGGTAAATTAAATTTTTCAATTATTCATTTTTTTTCAAAGTGATTACATCAGAATGAAGTAATCAAAAATGCCAAAGAAAAAGAAAAAAACGACTTAACGGAAAATATCTCAAACAAAACATTTTTGGTTTTTGTGTAAGCCATTAAAGCTGTCATTACTTATTTTTATGGAATTTAGATTTTTTTCCTTTTTTTTTTTAACGGTGATGCGGAAAGTTGAACAATGTTTCTTTTTCTATAGAGAGTTCCGAATAGCGGTTCCTTACGTGTGTGGTGTCTTTGAAAAAAAGTTGGATTAACGAGGTATTTAGGCAAGTAAGTCAATGTGGCGGTTACCACTTAAATGGGTTAAGGTTGAATTGAGGAAAGGCCGACGCATGTACAGTGTACACTCTAAGTCATTGGATTAAATGTTTCTGGAAAGGGATTAATTAACGTATAGAACTTTTTGTAGTAGGACGGAATAATCCCATTCAGTCATCTTTTGGCAGTTTTGACTATGAGAAACGCCATCGACAGTTTGTCTTTGGCAGTAATCCTTGAAACATTGGTGATGGTGGAACTACATAGTCTTGACCTCTTGCCAAACTCTTTCACGACGTTGTGGGCGGTTGGAAATTAGAGTTTTCGACTTAACACTTAGTCGGAAATCTATGATTTTTGTTACTTGGAGTCCTGTACTTTAAACTTAAGGTGGAACTGTTCCGAAACCAGTTCACATTTGGAGCAAGTGATAACAGGATTAAGTTTTATCGCGTTACAGATATAATACCAAAGCTGAGGAGGAATATATGAATTTATTTCAACACTAATCTTACGGTGCAGAGTGTACTATTTGATTGATGGCTTCAAGGCTTTGCAAAGGGTAATGCTTTAAAAAGATTCTGTTTTCAAATCAAACAACGTGTTTATTCGAATAACGCAACGGTCTACAAAGGTAGATGCTCAAGCAATCAGCTGGCTCCTGAAAGTAAGCAGTAAAATGATAAATGTTTACTGAAAGATTTTTTATACAGTAGCGGCCATTGAATTTTCAATTTGATACCATAATATCACTAATGGACAATAAAAATGACATTAAGTTGCGATTCACAATTTACATCGTTGGATACGTAAAAATAAATCGTTCTTTAGGTTTTCCAATAAGAGGTGTTATTTTGAATAGCCCTATTTCAGTAGCTGTCATTTTTTGACATTTGACAAGTATAAACTTCGCCATTAATAAAAATGGAACGATACCCGCTTCAACAACCCACTAAAATTATTAAAATTCACTATGAAAATGGTGAAAATTTGGCAGAGACGGTTCGTAAAACTAAAAAATTTTTGGTCGTCGTGAAGCACCTTGTCGGACCGCAATACAGAAATTGGTGGACAAATTCGAGCTGTTGGGACAAGTAGTGATGTGAAGAATAAAACCCGTGCACGTCGCTCAAGAACAACTGAGAATATTGCTGTTGTAGCCCAAAGTGTTGAAGAAAACCCAGGTTTGTCCATTCCTCGTCGTTCTTTGGAATTAGGCATTCCACAAACGTCATTACACCGTATTTTGCATAAAGACTTGGGTCTTAAGGCTTATAAAGTTCAGTTAACACAAGAACTCAAGCCGGCTGATCATCAACAACGTCGTGTCTTTGCTGATTGGGTCCTTGAAATCATGAAAATGATCCGGAATTTCATCGAAAAATCATCTTGACTGATGAGGCCCATTTCCACCTCGGAGGCTACGTCAACAAGCAAAACTGTCGCATCTGGGGCTCGGAAAACCCAAGAGTTATTGTTGAAAAGCCTCTCCATCCTCAACGCGTGACTGTTTGGTGCGGTTTATGGTCCGGCGGGGTCATTGGACCTTACTTTTTCGAAAATGAGGCTGGAGCAACAGTTACGGTCAATGGATTGCGCTATCGAGAGATGATTAATGATTTTTTATGTCCGGAATTGGATGGTATTGATCTGGACAACGTTTACTTTCAACAAGACGGCGCTACGTGCCACACAAGCAATGAAACCATCGATCTTTTTAAACGGGGAAAAGTTTCCGGACCCGTGTTACCTCTCGAAGAGGGTGATCACAACTGGCCACCGTGATTCTTGTGATTTAACACCTTGCGACTTCTTATTTGGGGCCACGTGGAAAAACCAGGTCTACGCCCGCGTCAATTGAAGACCTCAACGATGGAGTTTGTGAGGCTATCGTGGACATAGTGGCAGCACACTCGCTGCGATTTGTATATGGTAAAATTTCATGAAAAGGATATGGTCCTGTAAGCGGTTGGCGTGGCGGCCAGTTTGGCTGATGTTGTGTTCCAAACATATGGCGTACCTTCTTCTTTATAATGAACATACAAAACAATTCGCACAATAAGCCAATTTACACTATTTCGGTCCATATTATTAGCTTATTCTCAGGTGAGCCTTATTCCAAATACGTAAATATGGTTCACACTCGGACGTATGAAATAACAAATGTTTTAAGCATGAAGTACTGAAGGAATTTTTTTTTGATTTAACTGAATTCTCACTTCTTATTGACAATGCAACTTTCCTCATCTTTTGACATTTAACAAGTAAATTAACCATTGAACTTTTGGATCCTTTTTCGGAAGGCAAAAGTGAAACAAGTGAGTAGTGGTTAATTTGAGCTGTTGAGATGCATGCAAAATGGAAACCAAAGAGCTAAGCATTATTGCGGTTTGAACACCTTTTGAGGAGAGTCTAAGTTTGTCGGTTCCTCGTTAATCTTCGAAATAGGGCATGCAATGAACTTCATTACTCCATATTTTTCATAAGGACTAGAAGTTTGAAGGTTTTAAGTACAGAACCGGACCCGTTGATCAACAGAAAAAGTCGTTCCTTTAAGAATGAACCTAAATTTGTTTTCCCAAAAACAATTATTAGGTACTAAACCAAAATTAATAGTCAACGCTTATAAGCAGATAAAATACAAGAAGATGATGAGCAAATCTTTTTTACCGTAAAGTATTCGTTTTTAATTACATTCTTATCTCTATATTGAGAAGTTTTTTTTTTAATTCAAGCAAAAACAGCAAAGCAATTAGCTATGAAATTGACTGATAAGCAAATAAGTCATAGTGAGATTGTCATTTCAACCAAGCTATTAAAACCTAATGCTTATATACGGTCTATTAAAAATGTAAACAAATAAATCATAACCAGGCTTCAATAAAATTCCATAACAGTCTCATTACTTTAATTGCTCCAGTAGTTACTAATCGAAATCGCAGATTCTTTCATTCAATTGTTGTTTCGATTCCATGACAACAGCACCTGCACTCCATAGAACCTCACATCCGCCTTGAGCATTATGCTGACTGCTCTCTTACTCTATTTCATTCAAAGCAATACCTCAAAACAAACCTTTCTTATATTTTTGTTCTTCTATCACCGAGTGCCATCGTGACTGGAATACCAATTTCGAGTGACATTCCGTGAAACTTTTCAAAAGAAAAAAGTCAAACCGTCAACTAACCTGCTTTCAAAATTAATTCCTCCAAATTGATCAATTAAACTAGACCGCATCTTCTAATTCTACGCTGCTTCTTCAAAACCAACATTTCATTAGGCACTTATTGGAATTTGAGTATTCTACTCACTCTCGATTTCAAAGCAAACGTATTTTACTCTCTCGAAAGATACACTAAAATATCCAAAAACCCATAAACCCTCAATTACTCAAGCTACCGGCTAAAGTCATACAAACCCCACAACAACACATCGACGACGACGACGCGACATGACACCAGCTGAGACCCGGCCTGAGCCAAAAGACCAGCACCGATCGTGAAGAAGATACACTCAGTTTAGTATCGCTTCGTGTCTTCACTGCGAACGTCTGTCAGCTTGTTCGATTTCTATACGAGTTGTTGTCTTTCGGTTGGAATTCAAATTGAAATCGTAAAATTTAAATGCTTTTTAACCAGTTTATAACTCACAAAAAATTTACATGTTCACCGATTTACCATCGATCATGATGGCAGCAGCTTGATGACGATGAGTCAAGCTTGAGTGGTTTTTAGTGTGTTTTGAGCTTAACCACTTGACAGTACCTTCAACAAAGTTTGTTATTTTGTCAACAAGTGTGGTGCTAGATCGCGAAAAAACCAGGTCTTAAAATTAATAAAAATCGATAACTTCAAGGTTTTCAACTTGAAGCGAGTTCATAAAAAAAAAAAAAAACTATGTATGTCAAAAAAACTAATCAATATATTGAGTGTTTTAATTTTTACCCAATCGAGTGAAACGAGTAGAATTTTTGTGATTTTTAATAACTCCGATGTCACGCAACGAACTTTTCAATAACAAAATGAAAACCCTAATTGTGCTAATGTTCGGTATGATTTTGGGCTTCTGTCTATCCCAATTGTTACACATGACATTCTGGACACCGAATTTCTGTGACTATGATTCATTGGATATCACAGCATTACGCAGGCGCAATTTACACGCTCGTTACGGGGAGGATATGGATGACTTAACCGAAATCATGTCCAATAACCAGAAGCTGGTTGATGATGATGGTGTTCATCATCAACAACAATCTCTCAACAATATTTCACTTGCTGCACAATTGTACAATGAAACACGAGTTTTGTGTTGGATTTTAACAGGACCGGCTAATCATATGAAACGGGCAATTCACATTAAAAAGACTTGGGGATCGCGATGTAATATTTTGTTGTTCATGAGCTCGGCTGAAGACGAAGAACTGGGAACGATCAAGTTACCAGGTGTTGGCGAGGGCAGGAAGAATTTGTGGTTGAAGACGCGAGAGGCATTCAAGTACGTTTGGGATCATCATCGGAATGATGCGGATTGGTTTCTCAAGGCCGATGACGATACGTGAGTATATACGTTAGTTTTTTTTTATCATTTTGTTTATTTTTTTTGTCGTGACTTCGGAGTTTAAAAGAAAAACAAAAGCTAAGTGGGTAGAGCAGGTTATGTGAGCAGTGAGCGTTGCTGATGATGATGTTGATTGCGATGATGAAGGTGTGCAATGTTTTGATGGCAAAGGGGAGCTTGCCAATGCGAAAGAGGGAGTTGGATAATTGTTTTGTTTTTTTTTTTACTTATGTGATTGAATACATTGATTTTGAGGATGGCTGATGCTGGTTTTTGGTCGGGTTTGGCATTTTCTTTAATTTAGAAATTGCTTGGTTATGAAACTAATTAATTCGTATTTAAGCGGTGGAGTATCGAATGCAAATCATTTAGAACTCAAAAGTCACAGGGTAATGTGCTGTTCAGACGGTCACCTTTTCTTCAATTTTACGGAACATTACAATCCTTATCCTCCTGTTTTTTTCTTTTTTTTTGTAGGTACGTAATACCCGAAAATTTGCGAGCCTTCCTTCATCCCTACTCAACAGATTCCCCGTTTACTTCGGTTGTAAATTCAAACCTCATGTACGACAGGTAATTCAAACAAGTCACGAAAATCAATCCCAAAATATTTAAAAATCGAATTACTATCAATATTTTCAGGGCTACATGTCCGGTGGTGCTGGTTATGTCCTAAGCCGTGAAGCCCTCCGAAGATTCGCGGAATATGCCTATCCTAATAAAACAATCTGCCGCCAGAGCCCACGTGGTGGCTCCGAAGATATGGAAATGGGTAGTTGTCTTCAAAATGTTGGAGTGGTAGCTGGTGACTCTCGAGATGAAGTGAAGCGTGGACGTTTCTTCCCAGCTGGACCAGAATCTCATATTGTTGCCAGAGACAAGAGTCATTGGTATTGGAGATATATTTTCTATACAACCAAAGATGTAAAACTAATACAAATTCAATTACAAACAATTATATTGATGAAATTCTATTTCCAGGGTTTAAATTGCTGCTCGAATCATGCAATTTCATTCCATTACGTTCAACCAAATACGTTTTATGTGCTGGACTATTGCATATACCAATTAAGGCCATTCGGGATAAATTATAGTCCAGATACATTGGTTGCTAAATACAACTACAGTGATATGAATAGACTTCTCGAAAAATGGTGGAATGAAACGTCGGATAATCCTTTATAAATAATAGGAAATATTTAGGTGTGTAAGCTTGTGCTTTATGAGATTATTTCATAGACTCTTTGACTGTATACAGTAAAACAAAAAAGAAATGTAACGATACGCTTATGTTGGAACTATTAGAAGGAAATTGAAATATGTACTTAAATTATGTTATACTTTGTAGACTTTTGTATGAAATAAAATATATTGAGAAAAAACTGAAGCTTTACCCTACTTCTTTGTATGGTCGGTCGCCTGGTATTTTAGTGAAGTTTTCGGCAAAAATACAGACTGAGTTTGTTCATTTTTGGCAAAAAAAAAAAAAACATGAAAATGGACACCACTTCTTACTATGGTCACCTGGTATTTCAGTCAAATTTTCAACAAAGTTACGAACTGATTGTGCATATTGATATTGATTGTAATAATTGAATTTTAAAAAGCTTCCATATGCCACCTCGGTATCATTCGAGGGTCATTTATTTGAATGGCGGAATGCATTTTTGTGAAATTATAGAATTGCAATTCCTTGTAACCGATTGCTGCGCAAGAATTTACAAATTTTTAAAACGATCCTTTTCTTGCAGGAAATTATTTTTTGACTATTTTAATTGATTTTTGAAACACAGAATTGTGATCGTCTTTGCAATGCTTTGCCTCTCTTAAATCTGATTTTGTTTCTCATTTCCTTGTTTTCTTTGTTTTGGTTACGTTTTTCTTGGGCTTAGCTTCAGCTTCATACTGCTCTCTTGTGATCTTTGCCGGCAATGAATCCTGAGTGAAGACCCTTCCAAAGGGTCTTAAATGGTATATTAAGTAATCGAGGACGTACATTTGATTAGGCGAGACATAATGGAACGATACGCATAGTCTGAACAGCAGTCAAGGCCCTAAAACATGAAAAAGAAGTCGCTTTAAATTACACCAACGCCAATTATTTATGACGATATAAGACCAACTTCATCAGTCTCATAGTAAATAGCGGTCCAGTACCAAAAACTCTTATCCACATGACCTGGAATCAGGTGATGTTCTGGTACAAAGGGAAAGAATCTACCCCTGTAATCAGAGTCTCTCGAATCACCAGCAAAGACTCCAACATTTTGCATACATTTACCCATCTCAACATCTTCAGCACCTTCATTATCACTCCGACACAATTTGGGTTCGTTGAGGGCCTTCTCAACAAACAGACGTAGAGCCTCCTTGCTCAGGACATAACCGGCTCCACCGGACATGTAACCCTTCAAACAAAATGTAAGTATACTTTCAAGCAATCAAATTTATAGGATACCAACCTGTTTGACGTATGGCTTGAATTTACAACCAAAATAAATTGGATCCTCTGGATTGTATGGATACAACATATGACGCAGATTCTCAACAATCACATACGTGTCATCATCGGCCTTCATGAACCAATCAGCCTCGTCATAATGGTTCTCATACACATACTTGAAGGCCTCCTTTGTTTTAGCCCACAAATTGTTGCGTCCTTCGTTCACTGGCAACGCCACAGCTCCCAAATCGGGATCGTCCTTCGAACTCATGAATACAATTTTGTTGCAACGATTGCCCCAAGTCCGTTGAACATGTCTGGCCCTCGTTTGATGATTGTTCGGTTGTGTCATCACCCAGCACAGAACTCGAACTTCATTATACAACATGTCAGCGATTGAATTGTTGTCTATGGAATGCGAGTGTGTTCCTACTTCAAGCTCGGGCCCGGACTGTTCGAGCAGGTCGTGACTGTTGTGGGGATCGTTGATGTTGCCAACAACATGGCCGGCATATGGCATCCATTCGGGCCGTTGCGGTGTGGAGAGTAGATATAATTCGGCAATGCAAAAACCGACGACTAGGCCAACTATCAGACAAAGGAATGATCGTCGGTTGGTTAGAGCTCGATAGCCTAGATAATGAGGGGTTACCATATAGTCAGTTTGAGAAACTTGTTTTGTTTTAGATTTTCTTACCTTCTGAAGCTGTCATTTTTGGAGCAAATATTACTTTTAAATTTTTGTTTATTTGGAAGGATACTGGTTAAAATGTTTACCGTAGGGTCTTAAATTCATTTAATGTTACAAATAATTCTGCCTTGACGAGATATTTAACTTTTTTGGTTTGATGAAGTCTGACAGGAAAAAATAGAAAAAAATTCTTTTGTTAGTCAAAAAAAAAAACCCAAAAACAAACCTGAAGTAAAAAACGAATAAAAGGACCTTACGCCTACTTCACCTCATCCTACAAGTTTGATATCAAAACACGCGAGTTGCTGGTGCAATGTGTTTACCTCTTGATTACATGTTAGATGATGATGACTGAATGTCTTACTTATCCAGCGCACAATCCATGGAGGATCTCAGCCTGAGATACTGCAGCCTTCCATCGTGAATGGTCCCTCGCACTCTCCAGTCGCCGAAACTAAGCACTCTGGCATCCGCAGTCACTTGGTCCTTGTACCGTAGGTTCGGTCTTCCTTGTCGTCTCGAACCTGGGGGCTGGGATGAGAAGACTTTCTTGGCTGGAGCGTTGTCATCCATTCGCTCGATGTGGCCAAGCCAATGAAGTCGTCTTTTCTTGGCCTTCTGGACTGCATCCACATCTTGGTACAGATCATCAGTTTTCGGTTGAACCTTCGCCATCGTCGCATACGGGACCGAAAATCCGTCGAAGAATTTTTCTCTCGTAAGTGCCCAGTATCAATTCCCCTTTTCTTACTATCGTCCATCGGCCCTATTGCACCAACAACTTTTCACTTTTCACTTTGCAACTTTTCAAAATAATAATTTTCTGCAAAGTAAAAGTAAAAAGTGTTTCACCAAAAATGAAAAGTTCCTGACTTTTCACTTTGCAATTTTGTATGTTTTTTTGCAAAGTGAAAAGTGTGGGCGTTTCACCAAGTTAAAATGTAGCTTTTCATTTTCAGTCGTAATTTGCAAAGTTGCAAAGTCAAATATTTATAATGATTTGATTGAACTCCTTGTCGTTATTATTACAAATTCAAAAAAATTAACAACTTCGCTCGCTAGTGATGATATAAAAAATATATATTCCAAATTATAACTCATAAAAAAACATACAACAGTAAAAACATGTTATTAAAATTCATTAATAAAAATTGAAATTGAAATATGAAGGTATCTCAATAATACATTTTATCTGAAAAAAATTGATTTCATAAGATTTTTTTTTAAATTATTGATTTTAAAATTAAAAAAAAATCTTATAGCGTTTTTTTTTATTAATTTTTTATATATTAAGGTTCAAAAACGTTTTAAAATTGATTTGGGTATGCAGTGTTAAATAATATGTTTACATTTAATAATGGAAATTCGATTTTTAATATTGATCCGTTTACGAGATACAGAATTTTGAAAAAAAAAGTTTATATATTTTTTTTAAAATACAAACAAATTTTTGAAAATTTGTTTAATACGAAATATAATCAATGACAATATATACGTACTTTAAAAAAATCAATCGGATCAGTGGTTAAGGCTGTAGGTGCGTTTACAGACTGACAACGGAATCGCCGGACCCATTTTTTTCGACTTCTCCATCATTGAAATGTCACATTGCACAAAATCTCAACTTTTTTAACGAGTTCAATAGTTGCCATATATTCAATATGTCGCAAGTAAGAAAAGTGAAAATGTTAAGAACAATGTTGACAAGAACCCCACAAATTTAGTTGTTTTGGAAGTGTTAAAAAATATAAAAAGTATTTTTTTAATGTATTATACAAAAACGAACTTCATTATTTCGTTTACATTTTAATTCTTCATTTTTCTAATTATTGAAAATGCACCTAGATCCTACAATTCCATGCAATTTTTCTTCTGAAAACCAATGAGGTTTCCGAGTCTTCCATCAAGAACATTCTATTTTTCCATTCGATATAAGCGGTTTTCAAACAAAAAATTTCACGCAAAAAACGAAGTTTTCAATCTATGTACATATGATTGATTTTTCAAGTTGTCCGACTCCTTGAATGAAACTTTACCATGAAAATGTTATAAATATCGGCTTGGCCGGAGTCCATATCGAACTTTATACACACAAACATAGAAACTTGTACAAACATAAGTCCATTTTTATATATTATTCATAATTATAAGGACTTATCAAGACAAATGAACAACCGCAAATGAAATTTTTGCTTTGCAAATAATTGAAAAGCTTTTCAGTATTTGAAATGCAAAGTGCAAAGTTTAAACGTTTGGTGAAACGAAATCGAAGAATTCTTTGCAAATTCACAAAACTTTTCACTTTTCAGAAAAGTACTTTTCACTTTGCAAATTTGTGGTTGGTGAAACAAAATTTGCAAAGAAGGATTTTTTTGTTTACTTTTCAAAAAAATAATTTCCTCTTTGCAAATTAGCGTTTGGTGAAACAGAATTTGCAAAGTTGAAGTGAAAAGTTGCAAAGTGAAAAGTGAAAAGTGGTTGGTGCAATAGGGCCAGCACTCGGCGCCGTAGAGTAAGGACTGGTAAAATCAAAGTTTTGTATAGCAGACACTTTGTCTTTCGAGTGAGGAGTTTTGAACTCAGTTGTTTGGCCAACCCGAAAGAGAAGCGGTTCGCTAGAGTAATTCTTCTACGGATCTGCACATAGGTATCATTTGTGGGATTGACAGCTCTCTTGAATCAACCGATAATGTCAATGTCGTCTTCAAAGCCTAGGAGCTGTTTGGACTTGTTGTGTTTTCCGTGCTCACACCTGCCTGGCGCACTATCTGCTCCACTATAAAGCTGAAGAGTTTGTTCGTTTGAACGAGGTAATGTCTGGAACTACTGGTTCCAATGGTACAATTGTTTTTGTGTTGGATAGCCCATTAATGGAGGAAGGCTTTAGGGTACTACTACTTAACATTAAGCTGTGACCAATAGGAGCGAAGAATCAGTGGGAAATGTGAAAAAAAACGGCAAAAAATGTTAATTTTTCTGCGTTTTAACGCGCTTATCTCATTTATTTGAATGGCGGAATGCATTTTTGTGAAATTATAGAATTGCAATTCCTTGTTACCGATTGCTGCGCCTTCTATTAGATAGTAGAGGAACTAATGACCTTAATTATTTTTCTGCCATAAAATTGAGTCGATAATCTCCATTGGAATCGGAAATTTGAAAAAAAAACACATTTTCATTTAAATTTTGTGTTTTATTAACTAAACCTATTTTAATATTAAACAATAAAAAATTCAAATAAAAATAATAATTATATTTTATTGAATGAATAGTTTAAACAATTTCTTATTATATTTCATGGAATATTATTTAGTTTTTATTTTATAAATTCTTTGGTATTTAGAACTTTAAAAGAACCTTATTTATACAATAAACATAACTTAGGTGTAATTCATTTGATTCATTTAACAACAAGTTAATGAAAGGGCAAACATGTACAGTCGTTATTCGTCAACTATAAACTTAATTCAACTATCAGTTATATTTTTTTTGATTTTTAAATTTAAAATTAAAGAAATATATTACATATTTCTTGTATGGCAAATATAATGAAAATGATATTTAAATATAAAGTAATATTTTTTAATATAGGTTTAGGATCTAAATACATTGGATTCTAAATGTTAAGTAGATTTTAGATCTAAGAATTTACAAATCTTGAAAATGATCTTTTACCTCGCAGGACATTATTTTTTGACATTTTTAATTGATTTTTGAACACAGAATCGTGATCGTCTTTGCAATGCTTTGCCTCTCTTATTTTGTTTCTCATTTCCTTGTTTTCTTTGTTTTGGTTACGTTTTTCTTGGGCTTAGCTTCAGCTTCATACTGCTCTCTTGTGATCTTTGCCGGTAATGAATCCTGAGTGAAGACCCTTCCAAAGGGTCTTAAATGGTATATTAAGTAATCGAGGACGTACATTTGATTAGGCGAGACATAATGGAACGATACCGCATAGTCTGAACAACAGTCAAGGCCCTAAAACATGAAAAAGAAGTCGCTTTAAATTACACCAACACCAATAATTTATGATGATATAAGACCCACCTCATCAGTCTCATAGTAAATATAGTTCCAGTACCAAAAACTCTTATCCACATGACCTGGAATCAGATGATGTTCTGGTACGAAGGGGAAGAATCTACCCCTGTAATTAGAGTCTCTCGAATCACCAGCAAAGACTCCAACATTTTGCATACATTTACCCATCTCAACATCTTCAGCACCTTCATTATCACTCCGACACAATTTGGGTTCGTTGAGGGCCTTCTCAACAAACAGACGTAGAGCCTCCTTGCTCAGGACATAACCGGCTCCACCGGACATGTAACCCTTCAAACAAAATGTAAGTATACTTTCAAGCAATCAAATTTATAGGATACCAACCTGTTTGACGTATGGCTTGAATTTACAACCAAAATAAATTGGATCCTCTGGATTGTATGGATACAACATATGACGCAGATTCTCAACAATCACATACGTGTCATCATCGGCCTTCATGAACCAATCAGCCTCGTCATAATGGTTCTCATACACATACTTGAAGGCCTCTTTTGTTTTAGCCCACAAATTGTTGCGTCCCTCGTTCACTGGCAACGCCACAGCTCCCAAATCGGGATCGTCCTTCGAACTCATGAATACAACTTTGTTGCAACGATTGCCCCAAGTCCGTTGAACATGTCTGGCCTTCTTTTGATGATTGTTCGGTTGTGTCATCACCCAGCACAGAACTCGAACTTCATTATACAACATGTCAGCAATTGAATTGTTCTCATTGGAATGCGAGTGTGTTCCTACTTCAAACTCGGGCCCGGACTGTTCGAGCAGGTCGTGACTGTTGTGGGGATCGTTGATGTTGCCAACAACGTGTCCGGCATATGGCATCCATTCGGGCCGTTGCGGTGTGGAGAGTAGGAATAATTCGGCAAAGCAAAAGCCGACGACTAGGCCAACGATCAGACAAACGAATGATCGTCGGTTGGTAAGAGCTCGATAGCCTAGGTGATGAGGGGTTACCATATAGTGAATTTGAGAAACTTGTTCTGTTTTAGATTTTCTTACCTTCTGAAGCTGTCATTTTTTGAGCAGGACGGTTTGTGTTTGGTTTGTTCAAATATTACTTTTAAATTTTGTTTATTTGGAAGGATACTGGTTAAAATGTTTTCCGTAGGGTCTTAAATTCATTTCATGTTACAAATTATTCTCCCTTGACGAGATGTTTAACTTTTTTGGTGTGATGAAGTCTAACAGGAAAAAATAAAAAAATATATTTTGTTAGTAAAAAAACAGGATTTCACTATGTCAACAAAAACCAAATAAAGGGACCCTACGATAACTTCTCCTCATCCTACAAGTAAAATTTCAAAGCACGCGAGTTGCTGTTGCTGGTGCAATGTGCTTCTCTTGATTTTATGTGATTACTGAATGACTACTTTGCAAATGCTTCTCGATGCCCTGGTATCTCTTCATTCTGAAATCTTACTAGAGTTATTCAAAAATGTTGATAAGTCCAGAAAACAACAAAAACTTCTGCCCCATAAAATTACTACACGACGGTTAATTGCTGTTTGCGGAATTTAGAGCAAGGATAAAAGTAGGCAAATATCCTAGTAATTTAATTTCCCTACTGATAAGAATACTAACTAATGACAGGGGTGGTGTTAAAATGAAGTAGGCGCCTTGTTAACATTTTTTTAGCTACATTTTGCTTACATTTACTTCGCTGTTATTTTCTCTAAGTTTGTATTTCTCAAAAGCAACTTAACAGAGTTTCATAACAACAGAAATTGTTGACATTTTTTTTGATAGAATTCAGAGATGGTTTTTCAATACGATCCGACGAGCGCCGCGCTGGCCGCCGGGAAGCAAGTTTAAAAGTAAAAATACATATAAACAAATTAAGGGGTTATACATAATAACTTCCGTCCACCCCTGTTAAGGTACAATGGCCTATGACTTTGCGATGAATATTCTTATTGCTGGCAAGAATTTCGATTTATATTTTCTTAAAATAGTTCCGTAAATTTAAATCCAACTGAGGATCACTTACAAATTGATTTAAATAAACTTAGTCGTAATAAAATGTTCTCCAAGATAACTGAGCGTTGTTTAACATATTGTAGTAACTGGTGTAGTTTGAGATAGTGAGAAAAGTTCCTACACCGAAATATAATTAAGCGGCAAAATAGAACTAGTTGTCGTTTTATTTAAAACAAAAATGCAATTTAAAAATTTACAACTTGTTGATATCAAATAAAATGCCACGAATCAAAACTTACTTCTTAAGAAGGAAGCCAACAAATTTTCAGATCAGACCTTGTCACCGACATCGATCAATTATTTACATAACTTCATAACACTTTAATTATTTAAGTAAATAGTTTATAATGCAATTAAGATGATTTTAATTAAATTATTTTACCTTCAGCCTCCGAAAATCAAACAACAATAATCACTGTAAAATAATAATTGCAAATGAATAATTTTTGTTTAAAAACATTCAACTCCATTAGCAATCAATATTTTTTCTTTATCTTATCAAAACATTTGAAAAAGAATTTTAAAATCAACTGCGGTTGATTGCAGGGACTGTTTTATTGTTTTTACTGCGGTAAAAGTAGGAGTCACCGAAATTAACAAAAAAAAAAAAATAAAAACGTACCTAAATTATCAATTAACTCGACACGTTCATTGCTGCTCTTTCCGTTCAATCAACTCTTAGGACTTTATTTAATTGGTACCAAAACACGAGTGTGAAGAACTGTAGACGTTGCGCAGAGGAAAGACTAGGCTCTTAATAAAACTCAAGGCACAAAAGAAATTCTAGCCCACCGAGACACTGCGCGATCTAGATCGAAGTGTTTCTGAAGTAGATAAATTTTATCTATTTTTTTTAAATGTCTTACACAACTATCACATATGTTCATTATATCAAGATTAAGTTGACGAATTTGTTTCATTGTTTACAAGAAAAAATATGATAAAAACCATATTTAAACAAGTGATGCAATTATATCTTTCTTCACACTATCAGATAATGCCGAAGAGAGCTAATAGCAAGCTAAATCTTACGACAACTGTCTCATCACTTAGTACAGTGTTAGTTGTTAGAAGTGATACCACTTTACTGCAATTACAGCAGGTAGATCAACTGCGTTTTTCGCAAAATGCAAATCTACTGCCACAAAATCCAATCTACTGCACATTTTCTTCTTTAGTTATTATAATTTCACTTGCTTTTGTGACAGAAAGCGCTGAAAAAAATCTTATCTACCCATAATTTGTAAATGACATTTATGAATTGTCTGAACACTCTCGCTCACGCGAAAAACTGATCGCAGATATTGCTTTCAACTATGTAGATTGTTTCCACATAATGTATGGATTCAACATGTTTTTCATGCAAGTCTCTTTCTGTTGTATAACTAAGTATGGATAGTAATAATGTTCTATTTGGTTTTCTGCCTCTCTGTACAAAAACGTAAAAATAAATAGATTGGAGCGACAACTCTTGAAGAGCCAAGGCCTGAGGTTAAATCAAAGCTTGTTTCATACTGCCGCGAAGAGCTTAATGTTCTTGGCGCACAGCACAACATTAGACTCTGCTGGGACCCAGCATAGCGATATACTAGGGAACGAGAAAGCCGATGAATTATCAAGATTAGGGTCAATGCTTGACGTAAGCCAAGCT
>CAKKXW010000005.1:5315546-5347857 GCA_920937365.1 Sphaerophoria rueppellii
GAAACAAATAATTTTATCCCGGTCTAGAAAGAAAACCATGGCCTCCACAGTTCTTCCAAAGTGGAAAGTAGCCGGAACCATGTATCAATAAGAAAAACTCCAAAGGACAAAATTTATTGTCCAGCCTCACGATTGATCCACTCGAACCGTATGCAGTTCGTAACTGGGATTAGAACGATTAAGTAGCCGAAAGAGCAACGGATCATATAGCGACACCGTCTTCGCAAGAGGCAGTGTCCGTGAAAGATGAAATAAAAACTTTGGGCCTGAGTAGGATTCGAACCCACGACGTTCTGCTTAGCAGCCAACGCACCTAACCACTAAGCTACGGACACTACACACTACTACACTGCTGGGTCCCATGCCACAGCGATATACTAGGCAACGAGAAAGCCGATGAATTAGCAAGATTAGGGTCAATGCTTGACGTATGCCAAGCTCACCTAGTTAGCACTCCGACCTGTTATTTAAAACAGGAAACCTCAAAAAGAATAACTATGTACCAAGGCCGATGAAAGGTGAAACCTTCTTGACACCTCCGGTACCAAAAGAAAGATCTGGCCCTATTTTAATAAACAAAGACCGGAAAGAATTATACAGCTACACAAGGGATCACTTCTATCTCCTGTAAGCATAATCACCGGACATAATCTATTAGGTTATCATATGAAAAAGATGAGATTCAGTTCAGATCAGAGCAGAGGATGCGGTGACGAGGAGGTGCATGAAGGCACTTCGCACTTTCTCTCTCTCTCTAGTACACCAGGTACAAACATTCTGAACTTCGTCAAAGCCTCTAAATGGCTTGACTAACTGAACACATAGGTTTTTCTTATAAGCTTGAGTAGCAATACTCACGGGTATCACAATGGATCTGTATTGATCTTAGTGTGACGGTAAAAACATCAACTGTCAGCCTCTTAACCTTACCTAACCTAAGGCCTAAGTGGCTTACTCTCATCAACAATTCTCTGAGTGCGTATGAAAAACTGAGGGGACCTACAATTTAACGCCAAACGCACGGCAAAGTTGAGAAGCACTTTTTCATGACGAATTGATACTCTTGGAATTTTTATCAGTTCTTCGTAAAAGGTAGTACCCGTGAAAGATGAAATAAAAACTTGATGGGTACGAGCAATTTAAAAATAATAAAAACATACCCATGACGAAGTTAGCAAATAACTGACGAAACGAATGGTGAAAGTATGAATAATTTTTTTTAAATTTGTTTGCATCTCCTCATATGATCAGCAAAGCCCAGACATCAGACAGTAAACAGTATGTTCAAATATTTAAACAAATTTTTAACAAAATCGTTGTCACACAAAGATAGGAAATTAGAAAAAAATGAAAGCGGAACAAGATAGCATACTTTAAGGAGCTTGTAAAACTGCATGTCTATTCATTGCAATTGATAAACAACAAAAAGTCTGTAATGGGAAACCGAAACATCAGTGGAGTTGTAAGCGCAGTGCGTAGTGCATTGGCTTCCCGACTGGCTGGTCCTAGGTTCAAAAAGAGTTTCGATTAAAAATGAGAGAACAACTAGATAGCACCACTAATAAAGGAGTCTGATGATCGGCTTATCACCCGTGAAATAGCTATAACTCCAACCAAATAAATGAATTGACGGAAAAAGCCATTGGTGGAAGCACCTTTAAGTTGCTTTCGTTGTTCAAACACATAAAATTTTAAACTTATATATGAAAATTTAATGTATGTTGTACGAATATTTATGTTTGAGTTTTCTTTTTTTGTGAAGTAAGAAATCTACTGCGAAAAATGTTGATTTACTGCATTTTTTCAACGGTTTCACTCTGCAATCCTACATTTGAAGTGGCAACGCTGGTTGTTTGTAGACTAATCTAAATCAAACACTTGCACAATAACGAACATAACAAAAGCTCAAAATATCTGGAGCATCAGTGACACCAGTATACAGTAATAATTTGATGAACAAAAACAATATCATTATATTTGTTCTAATTTGACACAGTTGTTGTATCTGGAAAAATGTAAGTCGATCATCATCAGAAGGGATATTATTTGGGTCAATCCATTGGAGCCCTTTATGTATCTCATAATGAGGCGCGACCAAACTTGTGATGCATATTGATATTCGAGATGGGGTAGAATCAAACTGTTATACACGGCAAAGTAAACGTTAGGCTCAAGGAATTGCTAACATTGAATTAGCTTTATTGACGCTGTTGTTAATGTGTTGTTATGTGTAATCATGCAACTTTTAACTATACCGCTAGACATTAAAAAAATATGAGGACATGCAAAGTTATTGATACTGTCATTTGTCACGACAGATAATTTTTTCCATAAGATCAGGGGAACCAACTTGTGTTTTAACGTTCAGAGGAGGATCCAAACGACCAGAACATTATTGTCGATTAGTTTATCAATGGTCTCAATCTCAATCTGAAGGCATTAAACCTTGCAGAGAGTGTGTTAGTCTTCGTCACTGAAAAACAGAGGAGAACAATCGCTTCCTCATAAAGCCTACTTTAAGGCGCATCGTTTCTCGTCGGTAATTTTAAACCCATAGCAATTTTATGATGTAAGAGAGGTAGGAAGATGCCACCAGTTGGTACGTTGGTATATTTTCCTACTCAATAGGCTCTGATACCAGCACTTTTCTATCATTTAAGAAGGATTTTCAATTAACTGATGCTAGAGTTATATCGACAACTGTTGCACCAACATAATCATTTACAAAATTTTAGATCATTAGTTGTAGGCAACAATGACGAAACATAACGAGACGACACGCTGCGGAATGAAGCTCTGAGTTACATGATTCTTAAGAATAATAACGATGCAAGTTCAAAATTGAGAAACAAAAAGTGGGTGGATAGAGATATTGTGTCGGAGGTGTCTTTGTTGATTGGGAAATATGTAATCAAAGGGTGTTTTAAAATATTATCACAGAGTGAACTCAAGTGATAAAACCATAATGGGTTTCACCCCCTGTAACTTCTAAAGTAGACGGCCCTGCTCTCCGAAATTCAGACAACATATGCGTACGTTTATGTTCTACACTGGAGTAAATTAATGGATAAATTCCTACCCCTCCCCCCCCGGCATTAGCACATGGTGAAGTCAAGCGAAAAAACCATCATAGTACCCCTTTAACCTTCTGCAGCTACTAAAGTATACGGCAATGCCGAACGTTCATATCCCAGGCTCTTTTATCGAAAATGCGTGCTTTCGGTATTGATGAGTCCTTCCTTCGTTGGATTAGAAATTTTCTTTCGAACCGTTCAATACAAGTTGTATTGGACAGGTCCAAGTCTGAAACCTACAATATAAATGCTGGTGTGTGCCCCAGGGCTCCGTTTTGTCTCCGACCCTCTTTCTCATTTTCATAAATGATCTCTTGTCTGCAACTTCTAATCCAATTCATTGTTTCGCTGACGATAGTACCCTTAGCTTTTCATATTCATTCCCAGAGTCACATCTCTCCTCTTCAGATGTGGAACTCCAACGGCTAAATGTGATAAGCTCATTAAACTCTGACTAAAACAGCATTGTACAATGGGGAATTAAAAACCGAGTAGAGTTAAATGCTTCAAAAACTCAATGAGAGATATACCCTCCTTGCCACTGTCCATGAGTGGCACTTGCATCGGTGAAACCGAACATCTCGATATTCTCGGTATGTGCATCACCGACCACCTCTTATGGAATGATCACATATGCGATGTCGCCAAAAATGCCGCAAAATGTTTAGGTTTTTAAGAATATGCAAGAATTTCTTTTCCCCTTCTGATCTGGCTATTATCTATAAAACATATATACGTCCGAAGCTTGAATACAACTCCCACGTTTGGGCTGGTGCTCCAGCAACTTATTTAAGTCTCTGGGACAGCATCCAGAGAAGAGCATTTAAGATGATTGGTGACCGTAACATCATTGAGACATTTACGTCACTTGAACACCGACGTAATGTCCCATGTCTCACCCTCTTTTATCGTTACTTCAATGGTTTATGCTCTAGTGAAATAGCCAGTTGCATTCCTCCCCTTAAGATATTCAACCGTAATACCCGCGCCTCCAGGAATGCGCATCAGTTCACCCTCGAGCCCAACTTCGTTCGTACGGTCATGTTCAGAGAATCGTTCTTTAGCCGTGCTACGCGGATGTGTAACTGTCTTCCACACTCTGTCTTCCCCAGTCATTGCAACGTGCAGGAATTCAAAGCCAATGTTAACCGACACCTCATCCTAAACCCTCTTCGTCGCTCGTACTGTGCTTTGGCATAAAAAGCGAATGAAATCCCTTGAGTGCGTGCTTATTATACAAAAAAAAAAAAAAACAAAAAAAATCTTATTCGTGTCTTAACTAAAGTACCGAAATGACGCCAGTCTTTTAAACTCCGAAAATCACAAATCATTGAACAATTTTCAAAAACAATTAACTGAAGGAAGATTGCCCCCATAATTACCTAAATTTGTTCCATGAGTGAAGGAAATTAACGTTTTTCTACCAATTTTGAAACAGAACACTTTACATATAGAAATTTTTGGATATTCGAAATGATGAGAATCATGGAGAACGAAGCAAATTAATTCTTCGTTTAATTTCTTGCTTGCTGAAATAAAGGAACTGTAAGTTCATTCATGAAAAAATCGAACTCAAGGTTCAAATCAAATCAAATCAGACGTTGAGACGAGAAAATAAGTGATCATTTCAAAAAATGCGTGGAAGTATCGTTCTATTCGTTTCAATTAATAACGCAATCCCCTTTAGATGTTCTTTTTATTAGATGCTTATTTTCCTTTTTCAATTTAACAAAGGCTTATTAAGAACCTTTTTCGCTCCCTGACCTTGTCAAAAAGTTGTACCTAATTCAAGTGTTTCATTAACAAAAGTCTAAACAACAACACCCTAAAGTACTCACCTACAAAATAGTATTCCAAGGTTTCCTTCTTCGTTTCACCTTGTATTTCGTTCCTTCACTTCCAGCCCTTCAAACATTTAATTCTATCACACATTTTGCTGTTTTCTACAGTCAGTCATCTGCTTCTGCATTGAATTTTTCGTCTCGCCTCCGTGTCTTTTGTTTAATGATTAAAAAAACCAACTCAAGTCCAGCTCAAGTTTGAGTGAGAGTGAGTGCATTGGTTGTAATAAATTTTGATGAACTCGCACATTTATTTTCATTTTGTTCTTTTTATGTATTCACTACTATTTTTATGTGTCTGTCTTTTGTTTTCATTTATTTTACAACACACCAAGTCAATTTATTGTAAGTTTCGTGCTTATATCTTGTACGCCTGTAGAATTTCTTATTTATTCACCCCCGCAACATGCCGGCATTAATCAAACCTTAAACGACTGATTGATCAATGAGTCAATTGGGTTGACAAAGAAAAAGGACAGAAAAAAAAGAAGACAATTTTTAATTCAAATTAATTCACTCATTTAATTTCTTAAAATTTTGCTGTCTGCACAAATTTTGATATCAGTTTGACATAGCTACTTCGAAGGTTTCGATAGTAGAAGTCCGAAAAACTGATTTGAGTTTCAGAACCACGTTGGTTGTCACAATATACCACCACCACCGCCTTCAAACGCGTCGGTTTACGCTTATCACCAAAAAAAAAAACCTCCAAACAATGAATTTTGTTCCTTTCCTAGCGATGGATAATAAATTTTATGTCAACTGATATCGCTCGTATGACAAGAACCACTGGCGAGCTGGAGCGGATCAAATTGCCAAGAAGAGACGTTCATATAATTCGCAGAGAGAGAATGAGAAATTATTTTTTTTATTTCTTTTTTCCTACAGTATAGAGCTTCCGTTGCTATTTTTTGTTGTTGTTGTTGTTTTTTTTTTTTCAATGAAGAGTCAACATTTTCTGTTTTGCATCATGTGTGCTCTGCTATGCTCCACAAGTCCACACAAATGTTCTATGGCCAGTGATGTGTGCGGTTTGGGGTTTGGCTTTGGAGCAAACAGCAAGAACAAAAAGGAGCAGGAACTTTGGTTGTTTGTTCTTAAAGATTTAACCCAATCTGTATAATGTAGGTAGAATATTATGAGGAGAATTTTTTGTTATGAACTTATCAATTTGATTAAGAAAAAAAAATAGAAACAAGGGAGTACTACCGATTAGATGGAACAGTAGAGAGTGAAAGAAAGGAAACGGTTCTGTTAGATGTTTTTTTTCTTTCACAAATAAGGAATTTCTCTATGAAACACTTGCTAATCTTATAGATATTGATCAAACTTTAGTTTCCAGATTCCAGGAAGTTTAAATAGACCGCACTTAGCTTTTGGTTTATAGCTCTTCATAATGACAAAGACTCAAATCAGTACTGTAGCAATATTTCGAAATCAGAACAGAAGTAACCAAAATTACCAAGGTAAACCAATATTTACCAAAGCGAAAGGTGTTAAGGAAGCATTCAAATAGCACTTCCAGCAGCACTTGAATGGATAAACAGAAATTTGAAGAGACTCGAAATGATGAGAATCATGGAGAACGAAGCATAAAAATACTTCGTTTTGATTTTTAATTTGCGACAAGTGAACTATTTATTGTACGTTTTGCATCCAAAATAAAGTAGATTGGAACTCGAGATTTGATCACATAAATGACGTTCGATGACAGAGACGTCGAGACGAAGAGGTAGTTCTAGTTAATTCCTTGAAAAATAAAACGCTTTCATTCTATACAAAAATCTGCTTACATTCTCATTTAATTAATGACACTATCTGCTTTACTCTTTTTTTATTCTTCTCCCCCATTTGATTTTGTTTGTGATTCAGTTCAATGATTGGAATTCACATTATTTTGCAAAAATGAGTAAAGTGCTTAGTCAGGTGCGAACTACATTAGGGGCACTACTATAGTAGAAAAAAAAAAATTATAACCTACAAGCTTCACTGTGCATTGTCACTGCTGGCCGGTGCTTGTGCAGGGGTTATTCAATTCTTTGCTACTTTTTAATTTTTTTTTCTATTGTTAATTAAATTTTCAGAACAAAGGGGAAAATTGGAACACTCTGTTTTCGCCATCATCATCGCAACTGAAAAATTAGTTCAATAGATCCTGCACTCGGCTTTGAACAATGAACAGTCTCTTTGTGGTAGTTTTTTTTTTTGAAGTTCATGAAGGCGTGAAGAAAGGCAGTTTATGAAAAATAAAACCTTCAAAAATCAAAAAAAAATCTAGAATAAGAATTCTAAGCTGCACATACTTCTCCATTGAATGCAAGCAAATTTTGCAAATTTATTCATTGAATTAAAGTGCAATAGGAATATCAAGAGATAAGCTTCTCAGAATATGGGAAGGTTTCGAACGTGATGAGCGAATTAATTGAATATACTTCTCCCAACTAATTTGCTGCTCTATGATTTAAATTTAAATCAATTAGCAACAATTTGAACAAATTGTTTTTGTCTTCAATTTAACTGCACAAAATCTGCGGAGTAAAAAAAACAAACAGATTTGTTATTCAAGTCAACAAAAAATAATTGAAAACCAGCTGTTTAAATCTGCTAAAAAAAAACTATTCAACCGGCTTATCAGTAACGCCAGTGCAAACGCGACATAACTATTGTTTGTTTTGCTTTTCTTATCTAGCAGACAGCCACGTGAATAAATATAAATTAAAACAAATTTAAGTCTGATTTACCGTGCTCACAGAATGAAATATTGGTCCATTTGATTTCTACTTCAAGGTTAAAAGTTTTTGCATGTAGCGTTTTATAGACTTGAAAATTGGAAATCGAAAGCCTGCTGTTTGTATAAGAAACATAAATTATATTTCAATTGCACTCTAGGGCTTTTGTTAATAGTTGTTATGATGCATCAATTATCCACCCCACAATTACTCCAGAAAAATGTGAGAAATGTAAAGGGATTTCCAATAAGAGGTGTTATTTTGATATTCAAAGAAAAATGGCATTTTTTGAGATAAATGATCCGATGTTTATTTCATTATAAAGAGGAAGGTATGCCGAATGGTAATAATGGAACACAACATCAGGCAGATGGCCGCCACGACCGCGCCTTTTCATGAAATTTTCCATAACCAAATCGCAAAGTGGCTGCCCTATGTCCTCGATAGCCTCACGAATTCCATCTTTGCGGTCTTAAATCGACGCTGGGCTGTTGGCGTAGACCTTATCTTTCACGTGGCCACAAAAGAAGAAGTCGCAAGGTGTTAAATCACAAGATCTCGATTGTGATCATCTCTTCGAGAGATAACAGGGTCTGTAAACTTTTCCCGTAAAAGATCGATGATTTCATTGCTAGTGTGGCACGTAGCGCCATCTTGTTGAAAGCAAACGTTGTCCAGATCAATACCATCCGATTCCGTCCATAAAAAATCATTAATCATCTCTCGATAGCGCAATCCATTGACCGTAACTGTTGCTCCAGCCTCATTTTCGAAAAAGTGAGGTCCTATGGCCCCGCCGGACCATAAACCGCACCAAACAGTCACGCGTTGAGGATGAAGAGGCTTTTCAACAATAACTCTCGGGTTTTCCAAACCCCTGATGCCACAGCTTTGCTTGTTGACGTAGCCTCCGAGCTGGAAATAGGCTTCATCAGTCAAGATGATTTTTCGATGAAATTCCGGATCATTTTCATGCATTTCAAGGATCCAATCAGCAAAGACACGACGTTGTTGATGATCAGCCGCCTTGAGTTCTTGTGTTAACCTTAAGACCCAAGTCTTTATGCAAAATACAGTGTAATGACGTTTGTGGAATGCCTAATTCCAAAGAACGACGAAGAATGGACAAATCTGGGTGTTCTTCAAGACTTTGGGCTACAACAGCAATATTCTCAGTTGTTCTTGAGTGACATGCACGGGCTTTATTCTTCACATCACTTACTTGTCCCAACAGCTCGAATTTGTCCACCAATTTTTTGTATTGCGGTCCGACAAGATGCTTCACGACGACCCAAAAATGTTTTAGTTTTACGAACCGTCTCTGCCAAATGTTCACCATTTTTAAAGTGAATTTCATAATAATTTCAATGCGTTGTTGAAGCGTGTATCGTTCCATTTTTATTAATGGCGTTGTTTCTACTTGTCAAATGTCAAAAGTGACAGCTACCGAAATAGCGGGCTATTCAAAATAATACCTCTTATTGGAAAACCCTTTAGCAAAAAAGACACATAAGCACCTGTTACGGTTGGTTGCCTTTAATAATATCTGGAAAATGTTGTTCCGACGTCAGCAGGCATCAAATATACATAATTCCAATTTGCATCCCCTATGGCACATGTAACGTAAGCCCGCATGTGGTAACAAACAAAGCACAAGCCTTGATTCTTTTTGTCATTAACATTTATTCTAAAAAGAATTATTAAAAGCATATCAAACAAACTCCCAACGCAAAATTTTGAAAAAATAAATTAAAAAGCTGTCATCACCTTTCTTTCAACACCTTGTCACCACTGACCAACAAACACAATTAGATTGACTTTAATCACTTAATAAACTGTAAACAAAAAAAATGTATTCTAAATAAACCATCGAAGCATAAAAAGCTATTAAAAAACTGATGACAGACAAAGTGACAATATTCCACTAGTTAATTCAAATAATTTACACTAATTTTTTGTTTAGCAACCAAAATCGATGCAATAATGGCGACACTGACGACTTAATACTCCACTGAACGCAATTAAACGTTAAAAACGTTATTAGTTTCAAAAATGTTATATTTTGTTCGTCGTTATAAATTATAATTCACTTTTTTCTCTCTTATCTTGACATTAACGACACGAACAAAAAAATTATTTAAAATGAGAAAAAATTACAAACATCAAAAACATCAAAAGAAACAAATTCACAAGTCGGTGCTGTGCAGCTCATTTTATTTATTTGGATTTTTTTAAACAATGCTTTCGTTTTTGTTATTCTGTTGTTTTTCTTTTTTTTTCATCGAGGGAAGGAAACCGAAAACGTTGGTTTATTTTTGAACATTGTAAAGCGTCGACACTGAAGGGATAGAAGAGAATTAATGTTATTTCCAACAAATCTTAAATCTCACACATTTCAAGAGGTTTTGGAGATACAAGAAATATACGAAAATCTGTATCCAAATCCAAACTAAACCGGCAATGACAGAGGTGTTGCAGTTACAGAAATGTACAGCGACCTAAAATTGGGAATAATCGATAAGGATGGAAAGATAATTTAAACACTTCAAAAACTTGAATTTTACGGATTTACACCTTCTTTTTAACCTAGAGGGAACGAACGTTAATAAATCAAATTGTCAACCACACACTATACAATCAACCGATTAAAACTAGACTACTTTTTTTTCGAATGCACAATATTTTTAAACTCTTCTAATTATCTGAAAATAAAACTTAGACAAGGCCCTGGTGGCGGGCAAGACGCCATAAGCGATAATAATATTTCCTGCTGGTATCACTCGTCTTGTTGGTGTGGTCGACTTTTGGTCATTTTAATTAATAAATAAATTTTTATATTCATCAGTCATAATATCAAATAGAAGAAGCAGAAAATAATACACACTAACCACATTTTATTCTGTATTCGTTCTACGGGCGCACACTCAAAATGACTAACAAACGGTCGGAGCCGAGTGTACCTATTTGAGGAAAAACTATTCGACAAGACAAAACAAAAAGAAACTACCCCTCTGATTTAGATTTGAAGAAGATTATTATTTGCGCAGAATCATGTTTTTTTTTCTTTGTTTTTGAATAAAGGAAATGACAACATTTTGAAAAAAAAAACACAAATACATACATAAATGAAACCAAATTTATCAGCTGTGAAAGAAAAAAAAAGCAGCGACAGCTGCTAGCTGCTGCCGGATTAAAGTGCAACATGACAAGAACATGATAATAGCTGAGCGGAGAGTTGTTGAATTGCACCAGTTTGAGAGGTTATTTCTATTTTGACAGTGCGCTTTGGGTTTGTTATTCATTGGGGTTTTTGTTTTGATTCTTTTGTTGCTTGAGAGAACCATTTAAACGTCGAGAGAAGTAAAATCACAGGGATGTGATAGAAATATGAGAGCATATTATTCTGGTACAATTTTTTTTATTCTACTATGAGTAAGTTTGTGTAGTAGAATATCAAAGTAAGTAACCAAAATTAGCGAAGGATACCAATTTTTACTTATTTAAACAGAAATATAAGGAGACTCGAAATGATGAGAATCATGGAGAACGAAGCAAATTATTTCATCGTAGTTAGGTTAAGATTTTGTGTGTACATTTAAATAAATATCGATTTGATTTGATTTTTATGAATGCACTAACTGCTTCTCATGCAATAAAAATTTTCTTTCCACTTTCAAACTTATTCTTCCCCAGGGTTAGAGTAGAGAAGTTTCACATCATTCTTTCCTCGTATCCCAGTCCTTTGGCCGTATAACTGCCGTGGAAAATCTTGAGCATTCATGATTTCACATCTAGACTTTGTGTAATTCTTAAATTTGCATTGCATATACAAAGGCTCAAAAGCTGTTCCTCAGACTTATTGAAAATTTTACATATTCAGTTGATCAAAGTGTCCATGTCCTCATCGTTGTTAGCAACAAAGTACCTACTCAATTTAGATTAGGTACATTCAAAACAAAATTTTGAATAGTGTTCCAATCGCACTATGCATCTTATGCTTGTTTATGGAGCACCATAAATGTAGCCGTAGGCTTATGCAATGCTAAGAATGTAATTGTCATCGCAACTCGCTCTTGTTTTGGGGAATGCTAGCCAAAATTTGTAGAAGTATTTCTTTTTTTTTAGTAATTAATTTTCTCAAAAAATAAATCAATGCAAGTAATAATAATCAAAACTTGAACCTGGTGCGAGAAAAAAAAACTTGGAGATGCCGGGGATCGAACCCGGGGCCTTTCACATGCAAAGCGAACGCTCTACCACTGAGCTACATCCCCGTTATAAAAAATTGTTGTCAAATTACTATCAGTTACTCCGGTTCAAATTTACACTACAAAAATGTTTGTTCAAGCTCTCTTTTTTAAAAGCTGAAGCGTATCCACAGCATCGTTGCCGCGAAGAAAAAAAATGTTAAGGGCCATTTTGCGGGACATTTCCAAAATGTGCGGGCAACTAGCCCACTACCTAAGAGAAAATTATTAACCACGTTGTGTGCATTGCAGAATGCGGCGGCTTGATATCTCAGGATTTTCAGTGTGAGTGGCATACCAACTTGAGCCAGCCATACTATTGTTTTTGGAATAGTCGTCCTCTTGTTCAGTATACAAAATTGTTGGATGTCCTCATGATTAATATGCAGATTTTCATCTGCCATCATTGTGTAGTATAGGGAATCGTTGCTTGAGCTGCCCAAAACATCTTTCAATAATCACACGTTCTCGGGTTAAGCATTTGTTAGGAGTTTTTTTCTGGAGTATCTAGATTTTGATATGGAGTTAAAAGCCAGGGAGTAAGTCCGTACCCTGAATCATTAAGCATTATTTTAAACACACGAGAGTTTTTCCAAATTCTTGAATCGTGCACTGATCCAGGCCAAGAAAGGTCAACACTTGTAAATTCTTCCTTGGCATTGCATGTTGCTTGAACATTTATCGAGCCCTTACAGCCGAATTATCGTAAACGACACTTCGAAAATTCGTTTTTCCTAACTTTGTAAGTATGGGAATATGGGTGCAATCAATTGCGTCTATTGCAAATTATATTTTGCCTGCCATTCACTTTTTTCACTGTGCAGTTCTTCAACACTTGAGGGGAATTTGATCCATATGCTTGCCTTTTCTTTGATTGCCGCACAAACAATGGAAATGGTCTTTAGACACCGTAGACTGGTTTACACCAATGTCTTCCGCAACTCCACTTTGAAAGCCGGGATCTTCTAGTTCGAGGTATAGTAGGAAAAATCGTATTTTTTGATTGTTTTTTAATGCACCACCTCTTCTTTCTTGATTAGACCCAAGAAAATGATTAGCAAGAAAATCAACATTTTCCTTGCTGAACCGGTATAAAACCCGATAATCATCTTCATATCCTTCCCTTCTTGTTTTATAAAATTTCCGTTTTCGATTGAAAATTGGCATGAATTCCGCCATTGAAGAAAAAAAGAACATTTTTATGAACGTTGAGCAAGCAAATGATTTTTCTTACATATACGGAGCAGCTGCTTCTATTGATGGAGTACCTGCTTCGGTTTATTCATATCATCCATTGGAGCAGGTATTCAAATTTGAGGAGGTGCTCATCGAACATGGAGGTGCTCAATCGTTGAGCACATTCTCCAGTATTTTATTCATATCAAATGAAGCACCTACTCCGAAAAGCTGAGTTTTGAGCAGGTACTCCTTTTTATTCATATCATTGATCGTCTCAAAATCCACCATCAACGGGCTCAGGACAATAACAGTAAACGTAAGAGAATGACAAAACAAACACACGAGATTCCTCGTACTAGGTAGAGAAAATTTTTTGTGGAAAAAAAAATGAAAGCAAACATTTTTAAATAATATTTTTATTCATTTCTTACAGGTAACATTCTAATACAAAATCGCCACAACATTTGAGTGATAACCACTTTATTATTGATTTTTTTTAGTTATACAATATTTTTTCCTAAAGCTAAAACGTATTTACAAATTTTATAAAAATATTTAACGGCTTCTTTATCTAAAACGTTTAACCAGTCCAATTATTCATTCACTTAATTTCTACTTGCTAGGAAATAGTATTAGTCAACAGTTTTTTAGGTAAACTTTATCTCTAGGAACAAAACTACCCTCAGAATTGCTTTTGTTTGACTTATTGAAAGAGGGTCGTTTGCAGTTTAAACATTAACATTATGTAAGTTATTAATATTAGAAAAATTAATTATACAGAAAAATAGTAACATTAGGTATTTTGCATACTTTTTGACTAAATGGAAACAACATTGCTATACTTATTTTTAAACAGGAATAACACAGATATGTGTGTGGTTTTCTCTTAGTAATTCTGATAATAATTCGATATGCACCGTCTTGCGCGATTATTTTTAGTCTATTTTTATTTTTCACTTTCAAAAACGATCTTGTTTGTAATCTTAGAACTGTAATTGTCCTTCCTTTCTGCTGATTTCCTTACCTATAGCAAAGCTAACATAAGAATAGTATTAAATGGGTTTTCATTTTACATTTGACAGCAGCTATGACAGATATTAGATCGGTATTCCCTGAAAATGATTTCATAAAACATTTTTATTCTCTCTGTCATTCTAAGCCAGAAGGTACTGCAGTTTTGAGCTAACCAAAAATATACTCTGAGCCTCTGCATCGATGTCTCTTAAAGCATTGAAAACAAAGTCGTCAGTTTTTTCCCTTACATCTTCAAAAGAGACGCAGGTGTACACCAAAAATGCACCTTACTATAAGAACGAACAACTCAAAATTAACACCAAGACCGCAATCGGAAATATCGCATAAATCTCCATCCTCGGATGACAAGTCGACACTAAATACGTTATGTCATCCTCTTCATGTTCGATACCATCCCTGGTCGGCACTTCAACCACTACAATCTCACTCGACAGAAAAGTTATCGGAAAAGTACAATTCGTACTGTTCACACAGCCATTCGAATTATCAGTCGAATTCGAATATTGAAAAGTCGGCTTGTAAATATCGAAAATCGCATGAATGTCATTTCGCACCAAATCGTTGTCACTGTAGAAAATGTAGTAGTAGTACCCGTCTTCGGTGATTTCGTGTTTGGACATCATTCGATGTGAACCAGTTTCGAGGAAATGGACACTTGTGCACAAGTTGGACGGAGGAAATCCCTCCGCCAGCAAAATATTGCCATTGTAACACTCGAATAGAGAATTCTCGAAACTCGATATCGAATTTGAATCATTATCGGTGTAGTTGAGGGCGTTGCCACCATGGACATACTTCCGGTCAAGGACATGATCGCGTTTCTCGCGATGTTTGTACAACTGATCGTAGACTTGTTGTTTTTTGCGGGCATATTCGGTAGCATGACGTTTGGTGAATTCTACTTCATGATGTCGACGAGAACGAGGAGCTCTGATGGCTTTTTCGTCAGATTCAGTGTCGGAGGTTTCTTCAGTCTTGTTTCTTATTGGTTTTCGGAGTTGTTTTCTCGATTTCGATCGGGATGTTGTAACCAGAGGAACAGGGGTAGTAGTAGTCACAACATCATCATCACCAATTTCACCTCCATGGTTCTCAAGCTCATCCAAGTTCAGACTTGAGGCATTTTTAATCTCCAGAGTGTCTTCGAAAAACACTCTCACCTGTTCATGGCCATGGGCCAAATTCGTACCGACTTTGTTCTTATTGTGCTCCATAACGCCGCAGGTTTTCAGAGTTTTTTCGCCACGTACAACCAGAATTCTCGATCCATCATATCGTGAACAGAATCTGAGGTAGACTTTGGCTCCCTTGAGCAAATAGAAACCCCAATATTCGAGGGTATCGTCCGGTAGGGTCATGGACTTTTTCAAACGGATATGCTTGCGATTTGTTGAGATCTCTGGTTTACTGTGCAGCTGGAAGGCATTGAAGTGTGTGCTCATACGAAGTGTGTGCTGCTGACAGAAGATCGATGAGATGCCATCGCGGATTTCAATTATGTCTGATTCGGCTACTGGGTAGGTGACATCGGCAAAGACCGATTTGCGCAGGTAAAGTGGGATGATAATGAGAATTGTGGGCAGAATGACGATGAGAATGCAGAAAACTATGACCCGTTTGACGCCATGCATCTTCCGAGTTTCTGAAATGAGAGAAGAAAATTGATCAATACAAAAACTTCTTTAAGTGTAGTGGGAAAACGACACTAAGATGTCGGAAAATGGCTGTTAAAATAGTGGTCCCAATAGTTCACTTCAAGAGACGACATCAGAAAAATCTGCTAGATAGCGTTGTCAATTCTTGTTGGGATGAACTGCACTAGCTTTGACATTATGAATAAAATTCATTCACGCAGTTTAAAATGTAAATAACAATAATTACTCGCATCACTCACTTGGCTGCAATGTGATTTACTGCCCTACTAAAGGTTATCTCATATTTTCAATAATCGAAAACTGTTAATACTACAAAAAAAAAACTCCTTATCGATTAGCCCAATTTCTAACAGTCAAGTTCTATCAGGAATTCTGTAGTTTTTGATAACAAACAAAATAAGTTGTTTAAGGTCTTAGATAAGTTTACCTCCAAAATAATATTCGGTGGTCTGCATGATTGCAATTCAATTCAAATTACTGTTTGTAGACAATCGATCTCAAAACTGATGAGGAAAATCACTGCAACTTCGTTCAAAAACACAAACAAGGAATCATTAACATTTTCCAAAGAAAAATATACACAGTATCAATAAATTAATGGAAAACACTCGAGTTCGATGAATGCCATTTCACACTGAACCAAATAAACTAGTGTTTTTTATTTTTATTGAATTTTGTTGTTTTTATTCTAATAACAATTTTTGTACTTTGAGATAGCAATTTTAATCAATTGACTAGAACCGAACTAGACAGCGTACTACACAACTGATTGGTTGTTTCTTGATTACAAACTGAATTCCTGAGCAAGAGTATTCGATCGCAACAAAAAATACGTTTTTAGACGGTGACAAATCAGGTCTATCTATTTTACATATCTTATCGCTTGGATCTCACCATCTCAGTGATAGAGATAGGAAAATGACAGTTGTGCGGAAGTTTGAGCCATGATATCTTCTTTGAAGAGAGCAAAGTCAACTATTAACTGAAGGCAATTAATCTAAACTTTGTTGACTTACCGCGACACTCAAGCGCTCATATCTTCAAGCTTGATAGTAGAAGGTGTTTAATTATTTGTTTTGATCAATCAACTTCCAAATCAGTGATGACACTTTATGAGAATTGAAGTTATGTAATTTCTCACAATTTTGGTCAGAATTCAAAAAGAATGGTCGGAAAATATTAGAAACTACTATTTAAAGTCATTATTTCATTTTATTTTCTTCTGTTATTATCGACCTCTCAGAATATGCAAACAAAAAATAAAATATGTGACAAAACAAAAGCCATATGAAAAGTAACAAATCCTTGAATAAATATTGGCACTTGAATTATTGGTAATAACTTAACCACTTGGCAAAACACAAATCAGCTTAAAAGGTTATGAAAGTCAACAAAAGGTACCTAACTACTTATGGTTCTGGGAGAGTGTTGTTGATAGTCTTTTTTTGTCTACGTATAGTCGTTATTGAGTGTCAACATTTCTAGTCGAATACATAAGAGTGGTAGGGCTGCCATTTGAAAATGTTTGATAACAATCCTGATACCATTGGCTTGAGATGAATTGATCGAATTGTTTTTGAGGTTGATGTCAATCATATTTGTCATTAACGAAGAAGGATGATTGCTTACCATTCAAAATGTATGAATATGATAAATCTTGAATCCAAATTAAAATTCCAGAGAGATAAGTCGAAGAAATTGGGTCTGGCTGTCTGTATTGATTCCTTAAGCCCGGTGCACACACGCTATTTTTTGTCGCATTGATATCGCAACTATTCAGTGCACACTTGCGTCATTTTACCGCAGGTTTAAATCTTAAGATTGAGTTTGTCTTTCAACAGTGGATGTTTACAGGAAGAAAAGAATAATTATTTTCACGTTCCTCGTGCATAAAGTTATTCTCTTAATAAAAAGAAACGACATCACTTACGTTAATGACCATCGCCTAACAAAATAAATAAATAAATAGATGGGCTCGACAGCTCTTGAAGAGCGAAGGCCTAAGTCGGCAAAAATCCTCATTCAAACCCTCCAAGTGGGTGCCGGGCGGGCAATGATCCTGTAGTCCTGTACGATTTTTGGCAGGATGGTGATTACCTAAGGTTGTATTAGGTCGCCAAATTGTTGTTACTCCTCAATAGTGCAACGTTTGGAAACCCAATTCAATCATAGTTTAGAGGTTCCTAATTTCAGTGGTGGTGTGAGCGTACGTTGTACGAAAACCAAGCCAAAGAATGAAAGGCTGGGGGATAAACCAGTCATTAACGAGCTCTTTCGGACGCTGTGGCAAGGTCCGTCATATTTTCTGCCTTACCCCGGCAAGCGGCTCTGCCGAGGCTGACTGTCTTTCCGCATTGCTCGTGGGATCAAATATAAAAACAAAAACATCTGAGTGGCTTACTCTCATCAACAATTCTCTTAGTGTGTGTGAAGAATTGAAGGGACCTACAATTTAACGCCGATTCCGAACGGAAAAGTTGAGAAGCACTTTTTTCATGGCAGATTGATACTCTTGGAAGTTTTGTTAGTTCTTTCCAAGAGGTAGTGTCCGTGAAAGATGAAATAAAAAATATTGGTACGAGTAGGACTCGAAGTCACGATGTTCTGCTTAGCTTAGCAGTCAACGCGCCTATAACCACAAAGCTACGGACACTACATCGGCTAACAAAAGGACAATTTTATTCATCGTTTCAAAATATGAGACAAAATCTTGAACATTTTTTTGATTATTTTCGAATGAGTGTTAGATCTTTTGATGAGTTGATGGCGGTTAAGGTTTCACCAAAAATCAAAATCAAATTCAAATAAAAAGAAACCAGTATCAAGATCTTCCATATTTTCCTTTTCAATTAGAAAAAAAACTTGCGGTAAAAAAAAGCATCTGTGCACTGTACAATAGAAAACAATGTACTTCAAGACACAAACGCGATTTTTTTTCGCTGTGATATCGCTGCGATTTCACAGAAACTTTTGCGACATTTTGCCGCAGAAGTGTCGCTGCGATATCGCAAATGACGCAAATGTGTGTGCACCACTCCATTTCATTGTGAGAGTTAGCCTGAGCAGGTACCTATGTCGCAAAAGCGATATCGCAGCGACAAACAATGGCGTGCGTGTACCGGGCATAATTACCTCAACCACGATTGATTCATTGTTTGTTTTGTGGTTTGAGCAAATTCGTGTTTGGTATTTTTTTGTTTTTACTATAAGGTACATGTTTACGGTTTTTCGCCACCGATCGCAGCGCCATCTATTGAGCGATAGCAAAAGCTAATGACCAGGATGTTTAGGGAATCTTATAAGCTTTCATAAATGATACCTCTTCGTTTTCGTAGGTCTTTCCGTTTGCTGAATAAATGCACTTTTGAGAATATTATAATGCGATTTTTCGCCACCGATCGTAGCGCCAACTATTTGGAAATTTCTCAATTTAGCAAAAGTCACATTTTGGGTCATTTAATTAAAAAAGGCTAATTAAAGAGTGATGTATTCTATGAACGGTCTTCTAAGTAATCTACAAGCTTAAAATCTAAGTTGTTGATATAAGTTCTTTTTAAAAAGTAATTTACTTCAGACCGAAGCACCCTCACATACCCTTTTAAGTTTGTTATTCCTAATTGTTCAATTTGTGGTGAGTCTTTGACTCCCTTGATACACACGGCACCGCACCTATCATCTTAGGAATGAAGACTGTACTTCTGACATAAGGAAAAGATTGACTCTTTTCTCTATTCATATCGTAGTTTATCATTCTATTTTAGAGAACTGTAGGTATACTTCACTAAACAAGCCACCATCAACATGCTTTTTCTTGATTTTAAGTATGAACAGGTTTTGAATACAAGTAGATTATGGAATGTTCCTGCAAAATTTGTATGAGAAAACATGATAAGAAAGTAGATATTAAACATTTTGTTGCCGTGTCGTGTTTTCGCAAAACACAAATGTCAACAGGTGAAAGTAAGTAGGCACATGCATACTTTTGGCAGCAATATGGTTGTCAACTCAAAATGTTGAAAATATTCACAATGGGCTTTCCATTATTTTGTTTCGATTCAGCCAACATAACTTCGCAACTACGCTTCTACTGATTGTTCAATCATTTTGTTGTTTCAAACACTATCACCCTATAAGATGTTGTCAAGCCTTCCTATCACTCAATCCAGCTTTGATGAGCAGCACCTAGTAAATTGTTTTGCATAATAATTCATCTCATACGTTAGCAAGTTTTTGTTTTTATTTTAATTCCTATGGAATTCCAATTCGTATCAAGTTTGAACTTATCATTCTTGTTTACATTCAATATCTATTTTCGACATTTAAATTGTATTAAAATTTTAATCATTTTTGAAGCCAAAAAAGACAACAACAGAACGTGTTTTTTTTTTTTTAGTAATAATTCTCTGAGGGAACTTAAATTTAAATTGCCTTTTCTACAAAAGCTAGAATCTAGGTATGTAGATATCGAGCTAGGTATGTATCGCAAACGAAGCATAAAGCAAACAACTAAGACCGAGAGAACCACACAACATTCACACAAAACAAACAAAATTATAGAAAACTCGATGAGGCATACAAAAAAATAAAACAAAACAGAAGGTCATACAATTTACATTATTTTTTTTTTTCACACCTCACACCCATTGTGGGCATCTGATTGCATGCCGATGGCATGGTCATCGCATTATTTGTACAAAATGTATACCGTGACATTTGTTCCATGATATTTTTATATTCAAATTTTGTTTTTATAAATATTATATTTACCAACCCTACACCAACAAAAATACCCCATTACCCTTATTTCGTTGAATAAATTATAATATATGTATACAATGGTTGATGGTTGTGCCATACATTCATGCCGAGGATGGAATTCATTCAAAAACGAAGTGGAAAATTTATAGGAACAGTATTGTTAAGAATGCAGAACAAGATTGAGGTGACCAGGCTTGTTCTTGTCTTAGTCCACAATTTTGAAATTGAGATTTCGGCCATACTTAACATACTGATGGCAAACAAGTCGAAAAATGTTGGTCTCGAAATTTCGTTAGTTTGTCTGTCTGCCTGTCAAATGTCGTTCTAAGATACATTGACGTTTAAAGTGCTGTGTCTAGTACACTCAAGAGCACTCATGCGTACACGAGCAACATCTGTCTGCAAATACCTACACTACAATGCTTCAGTCGTGACGTTGGTTAACGAGTGTAAAAAAGTGAAGATTTTGCTTAAACAACAGTTGAGGGTTGATGTTTGTGAACCCTTAGCAACTCAATGGTAGCATTTCTCCTTAAGCTATTTTTTAATAATTGAGTGGCGTGACAGCTCTTGAAGAGTCAAGGCCTAAGTGGCTTACTCTCATCAACAATTCTCTAATTGCGTGTGACAAATTGAGGGGACCTACAATTTAACGCCGATTCCGAACGGCAAAGTTGAGAACCACTTTTTCATGACAGATGATACATTTGGAAGTTTTGTCAGTTCTTCGCAAGAGGCAGTGTCCATGAAAGATGAAATAAAAACTGTGGGCACGAGTAGGACTCGAACCCACGACGTTCTGCTTAGCAGCTAACGCACTTGTATAAGGCGTGATACCGCTATCAAACTCCGTATCTTTGGAGTCTAATGGCGTTTTTAATTGGCAATCTGGAAGTAAAAAAAAGCATTCTGAAAGCGTTCAATTGGGCAAAAGTGACAGTTCTGATTCTGAAAAGAAGAGAATTTCCCTTCTGATTTCAAAAACAG
The DNA here is from genome assembly GCA_920937365.1 of Sphaerophoria rueppellii. Lineage (NCBI taxonomy): Eukaryota > Metazoa > Arthropoda > Insecta > Diptera > Syrphidae > Sphaerophoria > Sphaerophoria rueppellii. The sequence continues at coordinate 5,337,052 of CAKKXW010000005.1, forward strand.
AATGCTTGTTTTTCGATTCCAGACTGCCAATTAAAAACGCCATAAAAATAACTACTTTTTAGCGTTTAAAGAAATGCCATTGGAGATTATCTATAGGCCCACGAAGAATAAATGGAAATTCAAATGCCAGGTAACGGATGGAATGAATTTATAAGAGACAGCTTTCAAGTAGATTCGATTTACTTCAATACGGAGCGAGTTATTGTGGTAGCAGTCAAGCGAAGTCAATGTCAATATTGTTCTCAATACCACAGAGTCTGGTCACCCCATTCCAAAAACATGCATGCATACCCATGACCATTGAAAACACACAATAACAAAAAAACTCATCATAGTATCGTCCAAAAAAGAAGACAAAAAAAACACTAACAAAAAGGAACACGATATTTACGCCACTCACTCTTTACGCCTTACCTACAACTTTGTGTTTATTTTGACGGATCCGGATTTAATGAGATTTTCTGCTGTACTTTTTTCCTTATTTTATTTTTCTTGATTGACATAGGAACAAAGTTTCTTGTTCGATATTGCACTTGAACAGAATTATGTGCAAAACACCACGCAATACAACACAGATCCAAATTTGCGATAATTTAATTAGAAAAATTAATTAGGGGTTTCGGAAAATAGAAAAATAGTTCCGTTCGTCATTTTGTAAGGGGCCACGTAAGTTTTCTCACTTCATTGTGCATTATTTCCTAGTTTGACTAGACTAGAGAATAAATGGTCCAAGAAAATATGCAAGCGTAACCAGCACTCAACTTGAACTTGGCACTTCCTTGTGGGCAACTTTCTTTTTGCACTTTCTTCAGAATTTATTTATTCAGTTTTTTTTTTTTCATTCAACAATTGCATATTGTTTTTTAATTACAATTTTTTGATAAGATAACTAAACAACAAAAATCTGACGCGTCCGAACAATTTCGCTGCTGTTGGCACACTTGTCAGTTTGGACCGCTTGCTTTTGTTCGTTCGCGTGATGATTGTGTGTTGAAATGTGGGGAATGACTTTTTATTTTTTTGTTATAAATATTTTTATTTTTCTGTATTTTTTTTTGTGTTCTTTTGTTATAACGTGGGTGGCCAACAAAAAAAAAAGAGAGAGGAAAGACAAACAGAAAACGAGTATAGGAAAAGTGTTGAATGTCAAAAACAGCTGATGGAAATACTAAGTGGTGGATTTTGCGTGTTTGTCGTAAGTGGTGAGTTGTGTTGTTTAAATAAAACGACAGGTGGAAATTGTTGAATTTATTTTCTTTTGTGGTTTGGATATTTGATAAACCCTTTTTCTATCATCAGTAACATTGCATTCAAGATAATAATTTGGTTTCAAAATTAATTAGACAAATAGAATTTAAGACGCTCGCTGGGGATTTCAAAGAAGAAAAATAGTTTTGGAAAAAAATACCGGTATCTTCCTTACAGACCTCAAAAATGAGTTTAGCTTTCAGTGACTGACAAAAGGTGTACACGACTTTGTTAGCAGGTATCATTTGCCATGGGCTTCCCGGGAAAATTGAAAGCGATGGTCATGTGGAATCACGGGAGAATCTCTGAATTCAGAAATCGCAAAAAATGTTTATTTGCTAATAAGAACAACTTTAGATATAACAAAATGTTTGTCTAAAATATTTGTTCTGGCAATTTGAGTCTGAGAGAAGCGATAAACACACGTTTATCTAATCTTCAATCCTATTCACTGTTTTGCAAATATTCCATCATCAAACTAAATTGTTTAATTGTTGCTTATCACTTCTGCTTATATCCATTGTGGTTGTTTTGTTTTCAGACTTCAAAATAAAATAATCATTTGAAGTGACATTCATAATAATTAAATAATGCACAAATAATTGTTTGACGTTTTTGAGATAAGGAGATAAGACAGAAATCTTCATCTCAAACACCACTAAAAGATCAACAAAGCTTCAAGGCAGTAAGTGGTTTACTTACTTGGATGAGTTGGAGTAGCTAGGATGAATTCATGTCGAAGTCGAAACTCCTCCCAGCTGGGATGTCCTTTTGGGATAGATTTCTTTGAAAAAAGGACCGAGAGGAAAACAGCAGATAGCTACTTTGACACCTTGTGATTTAGGAAAGTGTTCTTCAGAAATTCAGTTCTGCCCACTGTCCTAAAAAGTGATAGATGCTCGTGGAAAATATTTATTTCCCAGTTCGAGTTTATTCTGATTTTTTACCAAGCACCAAATTGCTTTGGACCTTCAACATTTAGAAAACCATGTACCTACCTAATGGCTCCGTCTGCAGTAAAGGTTGTCAAGAGAAGAAAAACTTTTAAGATAGAGGAATACGACTTCGAAGTAGCACGATCCTTCAATTACCTAGGGTTCGTAGCAGTACCTTTGGCAGAAAAGAATTTGCAAGAAATACTATCGGAGCTGTACAAGACGGAAGTTCTGCTAGTCATAGTACTCACTTTCGGATCAGAGACTTTAGTGTTTAGCCAAAAGCACTCTGAACTCAAAGCCCTGTTAGAGAGGAAAATCTTCCTTAGAATAGTTGGCCCCATTTGCGAGGATGAACGATTTCAGTGATGATATAATCGTGAGAGGATTACACATCAACCCCGAAGCAGATGTAACGACAAAAAATTGATCTCTGTGCATTGGACACGTAACTCATTTATGAGCGAGGAGGCAGCAGCCCGGAGAGTCCTTTGCGATAAAGTTCATATGAAAAGAAAGCGTGGCAGATGAAATTTGAAAATTTGGCGTGACCAGGATGCTATAAGCCGTGGGATGCGAGTTGGGCTTAAGAACTAAGGTTTCCTTTGAGAGATTGGTTGATTTGGTTGTTTTATGGTTCCAAAACGCAGCAAGCAACTGCACCTCAAGATTTTGGGTCACACCTCATAGCGTGCAGATTAGTTTACATTTCTTCTACGATTTCACTTCTTCAATAAGCCACTGATCACACTTACCAATTTGTGGAATATCCTGCATCGAGACATAGTAATCCGCCAGGTGGTAATGTCTGTACCCCAAAGGCTTATTTACCTTAGGAATCTTCTTCTCCCCCATTATTCTAACTTCTTCGACTAATCTATTTCTAATTTCATACAAGACAAAACTCTAGAACGCTTTTAAATCACACATCTGATCACAGCTAACTCAGAACCCGAACTGATCCTTTGGTCATCCAGTCAGAAGAAAAATAAAACAAAAATATAAAATGCAAACAAAAGTTAATAACAATAATAATTACAAACTGATAAAGTGAGATGATGATAAGAAAAGACATGGTTCAGTTATGGTTATTATACTATAGGACAACCCTCTCCCTCGCTAAAGGGAGATTAAACACTTATGAAGAGTTCGTCGATCGTGGTGTATGGAAGGAGACCTGTCCGTCATCTTATCGTACATGTGTAATGTTGTTGTCTGACTGGGAGTCATCCTGGTTTTATTGATTGTTGACAACCAGTCAAGTGGGTACAAAAATATTTGCAAGAAACCTACCAGCATGAAAAAAACAGAATTGAATTGGCTTTATCATGGGAATAGTTTGATTTGTGTGTATTTATGTTTATCAGAGGTAGATTAAAATGAACAAAAAAATATATAGCTATGTATAATTTTGTAGGCCAATCGATAAGACTTAAAGAGGATTGTGCCTAATCGTTTAACTTCTAAGTAGGTAGGTACCATCTGAATAACTAAGGTTCAAGTGACAGTCAGTGCTGTCGAATTTAATTGTTTATTCATAAAAATTGACGGCTAAATACTCGCTTTGGCTTCAATGTCATATTGATGGTCCATATTTTCATCATAGTAATTATGATTGAGTTTCACATTAAGCAGCGGCTTAAGTCAGTTTGATCAACAAAAATTCATTTAATTTTAACTTAAGCGCGTTTTGCTTAAGGCAGATTTATTGACTGCAGTCAATTAACTTTTGGTCATTTGATTTTTTTTTTAAAGTCTTTTTAGCTAAAATGTTTCAAAAACTCATTTTTAACTATCTCAATCATCCAATAATTAACTGTGAACGTATGAACATTCTGTCCAAACTTCATAGGGCAGGACCATATAATATTACAGTGGCTACACTCTATGCCAAGTCCTGTGGGGAAAATTGTCTGATAATGTGTGGAGTATGAACGTACGCACCTGCTGTCCAAATTTCAGAGTAGCTTCGGAAAGTAAAAAAAAGTACACCATGATGTTTTCTTCGCGTTTGAATGCACCCTGTGCAAAAACCTCTAAGGGTATTTTTGTGGGATATGAACGTACTCTCTGGCCTCGCCTGGGCTATCTACATTTCAGAGGGCAGGGCTGTATACTCTGGTAGCTACAGAGGGTCAAAGGGTAAAATGATGGTTTTTTCGTTTGAATTCACCCTGTGCTAAATCCTGTAGGGGAATTGTACAATAATTGACCATAATGTGGGATATGAACGTTCTCACATGCTGTTCAAATTTCAGAGAGCAGGGCCGTACATCTAGGTAGTTAAAGAGGGTCAAAGGGGCACACCATGATGGTTTTTTCGTTTGAATGCACCCTGTGCAAAACCTGTAGGGAAATTTGTTCAATAATTGACCCCAATGGGGGGGTCAATGCTGTTCAAATTTCAGAGAGCAGGGCCGTATACTTTAATAGCTCCAGTGGGTCAAAAGGGGCTTATTATGATGTTTTTGTTTCATTTGAATGCACCCTGTGCAAAAACCTGTATTGGAATTTTCTTAAAATGTTTTCCAATAAGAGGTGTTATTTGGATATTCAAAGAAAAATGGCATTTGTTGAGATAAATGATCGGATGTTTATTTCATTACAAAGAAGAAGATATACCGTTAATTATGGAATATAACATCAGCCAAATGGCCGCCACGACCACGCTTCCAGGACCATATCCTTTTCATGAAATTTTCCATAACAGAATCGCAAAGTGGCTGCCCTATGTCCTCGATAGATTCACAAATTCCATCTTTGAGTCCTTGAATCGACGCTGGGCTGTTAGCGTAGACCTTTTCTTTCACGTGGTCCCAAAGGAAGAAGTCGCAAGGTGTTACATCACAAGATCTCGGTGGCCAATTGTGATCACCTCTTCGAGAGATAGCACGGTCAGATCGATAAAAGATCGATTGTTTCATTGGTTGTGTGGCACGTAGCGCCGCCTTGTTGAAAGTGAACGTTGTCCAGATCAATACCATGCGATTTCGGGCATAAAAAATCTTTAATCATCTCTCGATAGCGCAATCCATTGACCGTACCTCATTTTCGAAAAAGTAAGGTCCAATGACCCTGCCGCACCATAAACCGCACCAAACAGTCACGCGTTGAGGATAGAGTGAGAGGCTTTTCAACAATAACTCTTGGGTTTTCCGAGCCCCAGATGCGACAGTTTTGCTTGTTGACGTAGCCTCCTAGGTGGAAATATGAGCCTCATCAGTCAAGATGATTTTTCGATGAAATTCCGGATCATTTTCCTGCATTTCAAGGACCCAATCAGCAAAGATACGACGTTCTTGATGATCAGCCGGCTTGAGTTCTTGTGTTGACTGATTTTAATAAGTCTTAAGACCCAAGTCTTTATGCAAAATACAGTGTAATGACGTTTGTGGAATGCCTAATTCCAAAGAACGACGAGGAATGGACAAACCTGGGTTTTCTTCAACATTTTGGGCTACAACAGCAATATTCTCAGTTTTTCTTGAGCGACATGCACGGGTTTTATTCTTCACAACACTAACTTGTCCCAACAGCTCGAATTTGTCGACCAATTTATGTATTGCCGTCCGACAAGGTGCTTGACGGCGACCCAAAAATGTTTTAGTTTTACGAACCGTCTCTGCCAAATTTTCACCATTTTTATAGTGAATTTTAATATTTTCAATACGTTGTTGAAGCTTGTATCATTCCATTTTTATTAATGTCGTAGTTTCTACTTGTCAAATGTCAAAAAATGACAGCTTCAAAAATGACAGCTACCGAAATGGCGGGCTATTTAAAATAACACCTCTTATTGGAAAACCCTTCATCATTTACCTTAATAGTAAATGCAGTGTTCGTAGCTTAGTTGTTAGCTGCATTGACTGCTAAGCAGAACGTCGTGTGTTCGAGTCCTACTCGTGCCCATAGTTTTTATTTCATCTTTCACGGGCACTGCCTCTTGCAGAGAACTGACAAAACTTCCAAGTGTATCATCTGTCATGAAAGAGTGCTTCTCAACTTGGCCGTTCGGAATCGGCCTTAAATTGTAGGTCCCCTCAATTCTTTTCACGCACCCAGAGAAATGTTGATGAGAGTATCTAAGCCACTTAGGCCTTGGCTCTTCAAGAGCTGGCGCACCACTCTATTTATACCTTAGTAGATATAGTTTATTATTATAAAAAAATTTCTAGTTTCATTTTATTTTTTTTATTTGCCATAACTGAAGAGAACTAACAAACTATTACTTTAAAAATTCTTTACATTAAAAAAAAATGTTAGCAGGTATAACTATTGGTACAAATATGTCATCTGTTTTAGTTTTGATTTTTTATTTGTATTGTATCAACTTTTTTTTGGATTACTTTGGTTTTATTGTATAGCCAGACCTTAACAAAAATAACTGTCTCGAAGAAAAACAAAAGATAAAACCGAACAATACACTCTTGTTTTCTTACATCTAACTAAAGCTAAGTTACATTTAATAAATTTTTGTGTTTTCTAAAAATATTCTTAGAATTAGTTAAAAACGGTCTTGGCACATAGCCATAAATAATGCTTTCGCACTCCTACTTACAGCTAAATTATATACTTAATACGATCTACTATAGTAAAATATGTTTTTGCCCAAAAATTGGTTTAGAAAAATATTTCTTGTGTTTGAATTAATAGTTTTAAAGCTCTATTTTTCTCTGTGTGAAATTGGACCCATATAGAGAACATAAGGATTAAATCTTTGCCTTTTTTGTTTGTTAAAATTAAATTTTTCTTAATCAGGAAACTAAAAAGTTTAGTTTAAAAAAAATTCAGGGTATAAAGAAAAATCAAACATTAAAATTATTTTAATTCTTAATATAAATATGTAGGTTTATTTAAAACAATTTTTGTTTTTTGAAATAAGAAATTTCACTTAAATTTAGATTTTTCTAAAGAAAATCTGAAATTTTCATTCATGGCTACGTAAGAAATATTTACGTACATAAAGCCGCAAACTTTTTAGAATTTAATTTAATATTTCAAAAAATTATCTAAGAAAACGTTGCATATGCAAAAGGGCCTGTAGAAAAACGTCCATAAAATCTACCGTGAGTATAAAAAATAATTCTTAAAAACTAATTTTCAAATTTTATCCTAAGATTAATTTTCCTAAACAAATACTTATATCAACCTTAAAATTAAATTAACCTTAGTATTAAAAATAAATATATTCGTGCAAAACCCTGCTTGTTACCCTCTTAAATTAATTCTACATATACGAATCCACCGGATGTCGCTCAGCTTCCTCCAGCATCCGTCGAAAATCCATCGGCTTGCCGGCATTTCCGTTCATTCCAGTCTTACCACCAACGCCACCTACACCGACCCCCATATGGTGGTTCATATTATTCATATGAATATTATTTGAATTGCTATTGACATTATTATTCTTCAAATGACCATTCATCATGCTGACATGATGACTTATTGTTGGCACAGCTCCCGGCACGTTATTTTCCAAATCGTTCAGAATTGCATCGGTTTGTTCGGTGACGTTTCGCATAGTCGTCGTGTGGGGTCGATTATTCAGATCGTGGAGATTGTTTGAATTTTGATTTGAATTCGTCGTAAGGACTTGGATGTGATTTCGAATGATTTTTTCGAATTCACGCTGCACCGATGGGCTATCAGTGTCCCCATCAACCTTTAAAGAAATGTGTGTATAAGTCAAAAAGCGGCATTTATTTTTGAAAACTTACAATAATCAAACGATTCATATTGTCCATCGATTTGAGCATTGGTAGCGTTTGCTCTCGAAATAGTTCGAGTCGTCTTCGAAACGATGAAACCGTATCATCGACCCGACCTCGACCCAATTGAAGTTTGGAACAATCTAACAGCACCACAGGCGGTTTGACTTTGTACTAAAATTAGACATAATGCGTTTTTACAAGTTTTTGAAATCGTGAAAAACCCGTTTCCAACCTTGTTTTCGAAATAGGAAACTTGTTGCAAGTTCCTCGGATACCCATCGATGATGATTCCCTTTCTATCAGTCATCTGCCGAATGTTAACGTCGAGTAGTGAGTTCAAATTCTTCTCGGGGACCATTTCACCAGCAGTAAGAGCTTCCTTGATGGCATAGCTTTCGGTATTGGCCCTGGGAGCTGAATCAGTAATGCCTCGAAGAATTCGACCGATACTTTTGGAAACCCAGCAAATATGTCATAAATCTTCCAAAAATTCTATAAGCAAACTTACCTTATATGCCCCCATCCAGGATTCAATCCGACAGCCTTCAAACAAAGACTCGCCTTGTTGCTTCCCGGTCCACCAATCACCCAAATAATAGGCGGTACACTTTCCCCGACATGATTCACAGCTGCCAAAGCATTCGAAATATTCTGTCCCATCAGTGAAACCGGATCAATACCTGCTGGAGACATCACCCGGCCACGTCCATCACTGCCAACTTGATGATAATCAACTTCGACATCTTGAATTCGACTAACATTCGACGTTGTCACATTATTGGCTCTAAAAGCAGCTGCAGATGATCGCTGTGGTTGCTGCGAACGGACTGCAGGCTCTGTAATATTCTTCTCTTGACTAGGTGCAGTTTCAACACTAACAATACTGCCGGGTATGTCATTCATCCCTCTGCCCATACCTGTTACTCCATTTAATATGGCTTCTTGATTCTCTAAGGCACTTAATATGTCAAGTATGGCGGTCCGAAAGTCTTTATAAACTTCCGTTGGTGCACGTTCGCCATTTACCTGTGGTTGGATATAATTTGTTTTTGTTTGGTTTTTTTCAGAAAAAATATCCTCTCAGGTGTTTTTTTTTTTTTCAATTTCGAATTAATGGAAATTTGTAAATTTTGATGAAAAATATTTTTGTAAAAAAAAATAAAATTGAAAATTCTTGAAACTTACCGCTAACAGCATATCACTTTGATCAAAATAATCAGCAACGGGCATAACATTTTTAAAAAAGTTTTCTAATTCCATTTTGGCGAGAGAGAGAACTACATGACCTAATTTTGCTCCATAGTCGATCTGTTTTTGTAGAACAGATTGACGCCACGATATTAATATAACACCATTGACTATTTGGATCTGGAAAGAGAAGAAATGAATTCATATGAATAATTGCAGTGAAAAGTCCTTTTAGCGCCTATTTGCAAACAGGATATGAACTACTTAATAAGCAATTAGCAACTTTTAGTACTACTAAGATATAATATATTGCCAAGCTGGGCGAATGAGTTCTGACACCATTTTTAGTCGATCGATCGCGCTGCACGACTAGACATCATTGTTGCAAGCAAGAACACAATTCCCATCTAACGTGCTAGGTTTTTTAGAAGAAGGGATACCACAAACTTGGCGTTCAAAACTAAAAGGTCTGAGCTTCTACAGCTTGTTAATGAGGGTATGTTGCCATGCGAATTATAGCTCCTTCTTCAGCATGGAAGTTCTGGCCTCAATCTCGCGCAGAATCCATTTAAATCTTCAATAGGTTCTGAAAAAGAGACAACTTTGTCAGCAGTCCGTCGACAAAAATATGAAAGAAGAAACCCGCTGAATACTGCTCAAGTGCAACAGACCATCATTATAGTCTCTCAAAGCTCTATGTATCCGAAGACTAATCAGGATCTCTGATTTCACCACCGCAGCGCCATCTGTCGGGTTAAAGTGTAACTAATGCTTTAAACTTGTCTGATGCAAAATTGTCTTACTTCCGCTTTTTTGCAATAAGTGGCGCATCTATCAATGGCAAAAATCGCAAATTTGATATCGCTTGAAGTTTACAAAAGGTCTCAAAAGCTGAGATTTAGCCACGAGTTGTGCTTTCTTAGGCTATCGTTACACTAAGTCCTAAAAAATCAACGCTTAGCAGAGATTTAAAAGACTGCAATTCTTTGGTATTGTAGTCAGTAAAGTCGAAGTGAATTAACTTCCCACATTGGGGTAAATTATTGGATAAATTCCCCAACGGGATATTGAACAGGGTGAAATCAAACGAAAAAAATCATGGTACCCTTTTGACCCTTTGTAGCTACTAAAGTAGTGGGCACTACACTCTGAAATTTGAAAAGCAGGTCCGCATATTCATATCCCACACTGGGGTAAATTATGGGACAAATTCCCCTACAGAAATTTACACAGGGTGAACTCAGAAGAAAAAAACATTCATGGTACCCCTTTAACCCTCTGTAGCTTCTAAAGTATACAGCTCTGCCCTCTGAAATTTGGACAGCAGTGCGTACGTTCACATCCCACACTGAGGTAAATTATTCGACAAATTTCCCAGAGGATTTGATAAAGGATGAATTCAAACGAAAAAACGACTGTGTGCTCTGTAGTCAATTGTAGGTATAGACCCAAAGCTATAATTAATTAAGAAAAATAGCTTTTGACAGGAAAAGACTGCTGGCTTAAAATAAAGTACTGACTGTTGACTGCTCTTTTCTAGTAAAAGTAGGTACTTTTATAAGTTAAAAGACTAAACAAAAAAGTCTTATTCGTTACTTAACTAAAGTACCGAACTGACTTCAATAATTACGACTCTGATGTTTAGTAATGCTTTCTAATGACCATAACTATTCCAATAATCCTTCACTAAAGCCTCAAATTAAAACTTTCTTAAGGACTTTCTG
>CAKKXW010000005.1:5359110-5364110 GCA_920937365.1 Sphaerophoria rueppellii
TTTGATGTGGGGTGGGTGAGTTGTATGTTGAGTGGGTGGTGGGTGTGTGTTGGTATTTATTGGGGGGGGGGGTGGGGAGGGTGGGAGGTGGAGGGAGTTGTTCGGACGGTTGGGGTGGTAATGTTTGGTTCTTGGTGTTGGGGGGGTGTGGATTAGGATTTGGATTTGTGTGGGGAAGATTGGGTGTGGTTGGGGGGGTTGGATTGGTGAGGATGTGGATGTGGGTGGGGGGTAGTTGATGGGTGTTTTTTGATAGTTAGGTTCTGGGAGTGGGGGGATTAGAGTGAGGGTGATGGGGGAGATAGGGGATGGGGGTTGTGTTTGGGATGATTGGGTGTGTGGGGGGGTGTAGGGTTGTTTGGCTAATTATAGGTGGTTGGGGGAGGTGGAGGCGGTGTGGATTGGATATGGTGATGGATGATTGAGGTGGGTTGTGGGGATGACTCGGGCTTTGTTATAGGGTGTGGTGGGGAGTTATGGGTGTAGGGAGGATGGTGGGTTTTGATGTCTGGTTGTGGATGGGTGGGTTGATTGGAGTTTTGAGGGGGGTTGTGGTGGGGGAGGGTTGGTTTGTGACGGGGATGTGGGAGGTAGGTTTAGTGGGTTTTGGGGTGGAGGTTTGATGAAGGTGAAATCGAGTGGGATGGTATTTTGGCGATGGGTTGGATTGGTTTGAGTTTAGAGAGTTGAGTAATCGGGGAGATGGGTGGATGGGGGGGTGTTGGAGTGGTTGGGGGTGGTGGTTTGTGGGTTGGGGGAGTGGTGGGGGGGGGGGTGGGTGTGGTTGGGGGTGGTGGTGGGGGGGGGGGGGGGGTGTTTGGGGTTTGTGGTGTTTGTGGGGGTGGGGTGGTGTGGTGGGTGGGGGGGGTGGGGTGGGGGGTGGGGGTGGGGTGGTGGTGTTGGGGGGGTTGGTTGTGATTGTGGGTGGGTGGTGGGGTTGGGGGGTTGGGTGGTTGGGGTGGGGGGTGGGGGTTGGGTGGGGTGGGGGGGGTGGGGGGTGGGGTTGGGGGTGTGTGGGTGTGGGGGGGGGGTGGGGGGGGGGGGGGGGGGTTTGTGTGGGGGTGTGGTGTGTGGTGGGGGGGGTGTTTGGGGGGTGTGGGGTTGGTGGTGGGTGTGGTGTGGGGGTTGGTTGGTGGGGGGGTGGTTGTGGGTGGGGTGGGGGTTGGGGTGGGGTGGGGGGTTGGGGTGGGGGGGGGGGGGGGGGTGGGGAGGTTTAGTTTGTTTGGGTGGTTGGGTGGGGGGTGGGGGGTGGGGGTTGGGGTGTGGGTGGGGGGGGGTGGGTTGGTGTGGGGGTGGGTGGTGGGTGTGTGTGGTGGGGGGGGTGTTTGGTGTGGTTTGGGGGGGTTAGTGGTTGGTGGGTGGGGTTGGGGGGGGGGGGGGGGGAGTTGTGGGGGTTGTGGGGGGGGGGTTGTGGGGGGAGGGGGTGGGTGAGGTGGGTGGGGGGGGTTGTGTGGCGGGGTTTGGGGTTGGGGTTGATGTGGGGGGGTGGTTGGTGGGTTTTGTTGTGGGGGGGGGTGTTGCGGGTTGGTTGGTTGGGGTGTGTGATGGGTGACGTTGGGTGGGGTTTGTAGTGGGAGTGGGTGGGTAGGGGTGGGGTGGGGGGTGAGGGGTATTGTTTTGTAGGTGTGTGAGGGGGTGGGGGGGGGGTGGGGGGGGGGGGGGTGGGGGCTGTTGTGTGTGTTTAGCGTGGGTGGGTGGGTATACGTCATGATTAGAGTGGGGGAAGGTGAAGGGTGGGGGGGGGGGTGGGTGGGGTGTTGAGTGGGGGGGTTGTGGGGTGTGGGGCGTGGCGGTGGGGGGGGGTTTGTTGGAGGGTTGTGGGGTTCGAAGGGGGTGTGGTTGGGTTATGGTAGTGGTTGGTGCGCCTGGGTTGGAGTTGCTGGTGGTTGTGGTGTTGACAGGGTGGGGGGTGGGGTTTGTTTTTAGCGGGGGGTATGAGTGGTGAACTAGTTGGCTGTGGGAGCTGAATTGGTGTTGGATGGGTAGGGGGGGGGTGTGGGGAATGATTTATTTGTGGGGGTGGGTGTGTGATGCGGGGGTTGTATGGTGGGTTGGTTTGGAGTTGGGTTTGTTGTATGGGTGGGGGGGGTGGTGGTGGTCGTGGGGGGGGTGGGGGTGGGGGGGGGGGTGGGGGGGTGGGTTGTGGGGGGGGGTGGGGGGGGGGTCGGTGGGGGGGGTGGTGGGGGGGGGGTGTGGTGGGGGGGGTGGGTGGTGGGTGCTGGGGGGGGTGGGGGGGTGGTGGCGTGGGGGATGGTGGGGGGGGGGGGTGGGATGTTGGGGGGGGGGGGTGGGGGGGGTTAGGTTTGGGGCGTTGGTGTGGGGGTGGTGGTTTGGGGGGGTTATGGGGGGGTGTGGGTTGGGTGTTGAGGTGGTTTGGGGGGTGTGGTGGGGTTGTGGTGTGGGACGTGGGGGGGGTTGGTTGGGAGTGTTGTGTTGGGTGTGGGGATGTAGTGGGGTGGGGTGGGTTGGTGGTGTTGGTGGGGGGTGGTGGGGGGTGGGGGGTGTTTGTGGTGTGTGTTGGGGTGTTGTGGTTGTGGGGGTCTGTGTAGAGTGTAGGGTGTGGTTTGGGTTGGTGGGGGGTGGGGGGTGTTGGTGGTGGATGGGCTTAGAATTGAAATGTGGGTGGTATGGGGTGGGTGGGGGTGTGGGTGTTGGGTTGGGGGTGTGGGGTGTGGGAGGATGGGGGGGATGGAAGGTGGGGGTTTGGTGGGGTGTTTTGATTTTGGGGATAGAGAGAGTAGTGGGGTGTTGTTGGGGGAGTTTGGGTGGCGTTGGAGATGTGGTGGTTTTGGTTGGTTTGTGGGTTTGTGTTGTTGGTGGTGGGGAGTGGCGGGGTGGGGTGGGGTTGTTTAGGTGTGGTGGGTGGTGATGGTGTGGGGGGGGGATAGGTTGGTTTGGTTGGGGGGAGGGGGTGTTGGGTTGGGTGTTTTGGGGGTGGTTGTCTGGTTTTAGGGGTGGTGCCGGTGTGGGGGGTGGGTGGGTGGTGTGGGGGGGGTGGTGTGAGCAGGGGGTAGGTTGTTTGAGGGAGTGTGTTCGCGGTGGGGGGTTGGTGGTTGTATGGTGGTGGGGTGGTTAGTGGTTTGTGGGGGTGGGGGAGTGGGGGGGGATGGGGTTTGTTGTTGAGTTGTATTGTGATGTGTGTTGAGGTGTTGTTGGTTTGTTTTGGTGTGTGGGGTGGTGGTTGGGGGTCGGATGTGTGGGGTATGGGGTTGGTTTGGTGGGTGTTGGGGTGAGTGGTTGTGGCGATTGAAGCGTTGGGTGGGGTGTGGCGCGGGGAGTTGGGCCAGGGGTTGCTGGGGTGTGGATGTGGTTGGTACTGGTGTGGGTTGTGGTGTTTTGTGTGTTGATTATGGGTGGGTGTTGTGGGTGTGATTCGGTGTGGTATGTGGGTGGGGGGGGGACATGGTGGAGTGGGGATTGTGGGGGGGCTTGTGCGGGGCGGGTTTTGTTTGGTATGGAGAGTGTGGGTGGGGTTGTGGGGGGGGGTGTGGTGGGAGGGTGGGGGATTTGATGTTGGAGGGGGAGTTGTTGGGTGAGGTTGGGGGGAATGGGGTTGGATGATGTGTAGGTTTTTTGCGGTGGTGGTGTGGGGGGGTTGCTTGAGTGTTTGGGTGGATGGGTCGTGTGATTGGTGTGTGGTTGATGGTGTTATGTGGGAGGGGTTGAAGAGGCTAAGGGGGGTGTATGGCTGTGGGTTGGTGTGAGGGAGGTTTGTGGTTCGTGTTGGTGGGGTAGGTTGGGTGGATTTTTGGGTTGTTTGGGTGGGGGTTGTGGGTTGTGTAGGTGGTTTGGTTGGGTGTTGGTTGTGGGGTGGTTGGTTTTGGGGATGTGGTGTGGGGGGTTGGTGTGTGGTATTTGTGGTGGGGGGTGGGGTGGGTGGGTGGGGTGTGGTGGTGTGTGGGGGTTGTGGTGTGGGGTGAGTGGGGGGTGGGGGGGGTGTGGGTCGGGGTTTTGGGTTGTGGGTGGTGGGGGTTGGGTTTGGTGGGGTGGTGGGTTTTTTTGTTTTGGGGTGGTGTTGTGGTGTTGGGCTGGGTGTGGGGGGTGTGTTGGGGGGGTGGGTGGATGGGAGGGGGTGTGTGGGGGTGGGGTGGGGTTGGTGGTTGTTGGTTGGGTGGGGTGGGGGGTGGGGGGTGGTGGGGGGGTGGTGGGTTTGGGGGTGGGGTGGGTGGTGGGGGGGGTGTGGTAGTTGGGGGGGTGGGTGGGGGGGTTTTTGGTGGTGTTGGGGGGGTGGTTGAGGTTGGTGGTGGTGGGGTGGGTGGGGGGGGTGTGGTGGTTGGGGGTGTGGTGGGTGGGGGGGAGGGTGGTGGGTGGGGGTGGGGTGTGTGTTGGGGGTTTGGGTGGTGGTTGTGGTGGTGGTAGTGGTGGTGGGGTTGTGGGGGTTTGGTGTGTGATTGGGGGTATGGTGTGGGGGGGGGGGGGTGGGGGGGTGGGGGTGGGGGTGGTGTGGGTTGTGTGGTGGGGGGTTTGGGTGGGGGGTGGTGTGTGGGGGGGGTGTGTTGTGGTTGGTGTGTGGGGGGGGTGGTGTGGTGGGTTTTGGGTTGGGGTGGGGGTGGGTGTGGTGGGGTTGGGGGGTGGGGGGGGGTGGGGGTGGGGATGTGTGGGGGGGGGGTATGGGGGGGGTTGGGGGGGGGTGGGGTGGGGGTGGTGGTGGTGGGTTGGGGGGTGGGTGGGGTTGGTGTGGTGGGGTGGTGTGGGGGGGGTTGGGGGGGGGTTGGGGTTGGTGGGATGGGGGGGGGGTGGGGTGTTGGGTTGTGGTGTGGGTGGGGGGTTGGTGTGGTGGGGTGGGGGGGGGGGGTTTGGGGGGTGGGGGGGTTTGGTGGGTGGGTTGTGTGGGTGGGGGTGGGGTTGGGGGGGTGGGGGTGGGTTTGGGGTGGTTGGGTGGTGGTGGGGGTGGGGGTGGGTTGGTGGTTTGGGGGTGGTGGGTAGGTGTGGGGGTTTTGGGGGTGGGGTTTTGTTGGTGGGTGGGGGTGGGGGGGGGGTGGGTTGTGGGGGTGTGGGGG
>CAKKXW010000005.1:5369110-5504303 GCA_920937365.1 Sphaerophoria rueppellii
CTTGAGATGAATTGATCGAATTGTTTTTGAGGTTGATGTCAATCATATTTGTCATTAACGAAGAAGGATGATTGCTTATCATTCAAAATGTATGAATATGATAAATCTTGAATCCAAATTAAAATTCCAGAGAGATAAGTCGAAGAAATTGGGTCTGGCTGTCTGTATTAATACCTTAAGCCCGGTGCACACATGCGATTTTTTGTCGCAGTGATATCGCAACTATTCAGTGCACACTTGCGTCATTTTACCGCAGGTTTAAATCTTTAGATTGAGTTTGTCTTTCAACAGTGGATGTTTACAGGAAGAAAAGAATAATTATTTTCGCGTTCCTCGTGCATAAAGTTATTCTCTTAATAAAAAGAAACGACGTCACTTACGTTAATGCCCATCGGCTAACAAAGTAAATATATAAATAGATGGGCTTGACAGATCTTGAAAAGCGAAGGCCTTAGTCGGCAAAAATCCTCATTCAAACCCTCCAAGTGGGTGCCGAGCAGGCAATGATCACCACAGTAGTCCTGTACGATTTTTGGTAGGATGGTGATTAGTTAATCGCCGAATTGTTGTTACTCCTGAATAGTGCAACGTTTGGAAACCCAATTCAATCATAGTTTAGAGGTTCCTAATTTCAGTGGTGGTGTGAGCGTACGTTGTACGAAAACCGTACCGAAGAATAAAATGGTGGGGGATAAAACAGCCATTAACGAGCTCTTTCGGACGCTGTGGCAAGGTCCGTCATATTTTCTGCCTTACCCCGGCAAGCGGCGCTGCCGGGGCTGACTGTCTTTCCGCATTGCACGTGGGACCAAATATAAAAACAAAACATTCTTAGTGGCTTTCTCTCATCAACAATTCCCTTAGTGTGTGTGAAGAATTAAGGGGACCTACAATTTAACGCCGATTCCGAACGGCAAAGTTGAGAAGCATTTTTTTCATGACAGATTGATACTCTTGGAAGTTTTGTCAGTCCTTCGCAAGAGGTAGTGCCCGTGAAAGATGAAATAAAAGATATGGGCACGAGTAGGACTCGAACCCACGATGTTCTGCTTAACAGCCAAAGCGCCTTTAACCACTAAGCTACGGACACTACATCGGCTAGCAAAAGGACTATTTTATTCATCGTTTCAAAATATGAGACAAAATCCTGAACTAGTTTTTTGACTATTTTCGAATGAGTGTAAGATCATTTCATGAGCTGGCGGGTAAAGTTTCACCAAAAATCAAAATCAAATTCAAATAAAAATAAACCAGTATCAAGATCTTCCATATTTTCCCTTTCAATTAGAAAAAAACTTGCGGTAAAAAAAATCATCTGTGCACTGTACAATAGAAAACAATGTACTTCAAGACACAATCGCGATTTTTTGTCGCTGCGACATCGCTGCGGTATCGCAGAAGATTTTGCGACATTTTGCCGCAGAAATGTCGCTGCGATATCTGCAAATGTGTGTGCACCACTCCATTTGATTGTTAGAGTGAGCCTGAGCAGGTACCTATGTCGCAAAAGCGATATCGCAGAGTATCGCAGCGACAAACAATGGCGTGCGTGCACCGAGGCCTAATTACCTTAACCACGATTGATCCATTGTTTGTTTTGGGTTTGAGCAAATTCGTGTTTGGTATTTTTGTTTTTACTATAAGGTACATGTTTACGGTTTTTCGCCACCGATCGCAGCGCCCTCTATTGAGCGATAGCAAAAGCTAATGACCAGGATGTTTAGGGAATCTTATAAGCATTCATAAATGATACCTCTTCGTAGGTCTTTCCGTTTGCTGAATAAATGCACTTTTGAGAAAATTATAACATTGCGATTTTTCGCCACCGACCGTAGCGCCATCTATTTGGAAATATCTCAATTTAGCAAAAGTCACATTTTTTAATTTCGTGTTTTTTTTTTTGGAGGGGGGGGGGGGTCACAGACAGTGTTATAAAAAGGGAGAGAGGGTAAAAAAGGCTAATTTAAGAGTGATGTATTCTATGAACGGTCTCCTAAGTAATCTACAAGCTTAAAATCTAAGTTGTTGATATAAGTTCTTTTTAAAAAGTAATTTACTTCAGACCGAAGCACCCTCACATTCCCTTTTAAGGTTGTTATTCCCTAATTGTTCAATTTGTGGTGAGTCTTTGACTCCCTTGATAAACACGGCACCTATCATCTTAGGAATGAAGACTGGACTTCTGACATAAGGAAAAGATTGACTCTTTTCTCTATTGATCATATCATATAGTAGTTTATCATTCTATTTTAGAGAACTGTAGGTATACTTCACTAAACAAGCCACCAATCAACATTCTTTTTCTTGATTTTAAGTATGAACAGGTTTTGAATAAACACAGATTATGGAATGTTCCTGCAAAATTTGTATGAGAAAACATGATAAGAAAGTAGATATTAAACATTTTGTTGCCTTGTCGTGTTTTCGCAAAAAAACCAATGTCAACAGGTGAAAGTAAGTAGGTACATACATACTTTTGGCAGCAATATGGTTGTCAACTCAAAATGTTGAAAATATTCACAATGTGCTTTCCATTATTTTGTTTCGATTCAGCCAACATAACTTCGCAACTACGCTTCTACTGATTGTTCAATCATTTTGTTGTTTCAAACACTATCACCCTATAAGATGTTGTCAAGCCTTCCTATCACTCAATCCAGCTTTGATGAGCAGCACCTAGTAAATTGTTTTGCATAATTCAGCTCATACGTTAGCAAGTTTTTGTTTTTTTTTTTTTTAATCCTATGGAATTCCAATTCGTATCAAGTTGGTACTTATCATTCTTGTTTACATTCAATATCTATTTTCGACATTTAAATTGTATTAAAATTTTAATCATTTTTGAAGCCGAAAAAGACAACAACAGAACGTGTTTTTTTTTAGTAATAATTCTCTGAGGGAACTTAAATTTAAATTGCCTTTTCTACAAAAGCTAGAATCTAGGTATGTAGATGTCGAGCTAGGCATGTATCGCAAACGAAGCATAAAGCAAACAACTAAGACCGAGAGAACCACACAACATTCACACAAAACAAACAAAATTATAGAAAACCCGATGAGGCATACAAAAAAATAAAACAAAACAGAAGGTCATACAATTTACATTATTTTTTTTTCACACCTCACACCCATTGTGGGCATCTGATTGCATGCCGATGGCATAGTCATCGCATTATTTGTACAAAATGTATACCGTGGCATTTGTTCCATGATATTTTATATTCAAATTTTGTTTTTATAAATATTATATTTACCAACCCTACACCAACAAAAATACCCCATTACCCTTATTTCGTTGAATAAATTATAATATATATGTACAATTGTTGATGGTTGTGCCATACATGCATGCCGAGGATGGAATTCATTCAAAAACGAAGTGGAAAATTTATAGGAATAGTATTGTTAAGAATGCAGAACAAGATTGAGGTGACCAGGCTTGTTCTTGTCGTAGTCCACAATTTTGAATTTAATATTTCGGCCATACTTAACATACTGATGGCAACAAGTCGAAAAATGTTGGTCTCGAAATTTCATTAGATCGTCTGTCTGTCCACCATTGATCAAATATTCACCCTACGGCAGATCTTGGAGAAGACCCAGGAACATCAAATCGATACCTACCACCTTTTCATCGATTTCAAGGACGCATATGACAGCGTCTATAGAGACCAAGTATATAGAGCAATGTCTAGTTTTGGCATCCCAGAAAAACTCATCCGTCCGTGTAAGATGACAATGGAAAATTCACGCTGTTCCATCATGGTCGGAAAAAACTAACTGATGCTTTTGATGTCAAAAAAGGTTTTAGACAAGGTGATGCGTTGTAATGCGATTTCTTCAACATCATTCTTGAAAAGATTGTGCAAAGCTCCAATGTCAACACCAGAGGCACAATCTTTCAAAAGTCCGTCCAGCTACTAGGATACGCAGACGACATTGACATAATTGGAAGAACACAGCGTGATGTCAGTGGAGCGTTTGTGAGCCTTGAGACGGAGGCCAGGAAGATGGGTCTAGCGGTTAACGAGGGCAAGACCAAGTTAATGCTGTCGACAAAAAAGGACTACCAACATCGACGTCTTGGAGCAAACGTCAACATAGACAGATTTAACTTCGAGGTAGTTAAGGACACTGTCTCAGACAACAACACCAGCGCTGAAATCAAACGAAGAATCACTCTTGCCAATCGCTGCTTCTTTGGACTTAGAAGGCAATTGAGTAGTAAAGTTCTCTCCCGAGCAACTAAAGTGACACTCTACAAAACCCTCATCATCCCGGTCCTCATGTATGGTGCAGAGACATGGACTATGACAACATCTGATGAAAACGCTTTGGGCTGCTTCGAGAGAAAAATTCTTCGAGTGATTTTTGGTCCTGTCTGCATTAATGGAGAATGGAGACGAAGATTCAACCAAGAACTGTACGAGCTGTACAGCGACACTGAGCCAGAAGGGTTAAGGTCCAACGACTAAGATGGTTGGGTCATGTTGAGCGAATGGACGTCACAGAAGAGGAAGACAGCGACTCCGGTGGAGCACACAGGTGGTAGAGGACCTGAACCAACTTGTCGTGCGAAACTGGAGACAGTTAGCCAGGCACCGAGCTGGCTGGAGAAGTTTGTTGGGTGAGTCTGAGTGGCTTACTCTCATTAACAATTCTCTAGGTGCGTGAGAAGAATCGAGGGGACCTACAATTTAACGCTGATTCCGAACGGCAAAGTTGAGAAGCACATGACAGATGATTCTTTTGGAAGTTTTATCAGTTCGTCGCAAGAGGCAGTGCCCGTGAAAGATGAAATAAAAACTGTGGGCACGAGTAGGACTCGAACCCACGACGTTCTGCTTAGCAGCTAACGCACCTATATAAAGCGTGATACCGCTAGCCCACTCCGTATCTTTGGAGTCTAAGTATACTTATTAGCGTTCATAGAAATGCCATTGGAGATTCTAGAGAGATCTAGGCCCACGAAGAATAAATGGAAATTTAAATGCCAGGTAAACGGATGGAATGAATGATTATAAGAGACAGCTTTCAGGTAGATTCGATTGATTGTGTCAAGTGAAGTCAATATCAATATTGTCCTCAATTCCATGATTCTTCAAATACCACAGAGTCTGGTCACCTCATTCCAAAAACATGCATGCATACCCATGACCATTGAAAACACACAATAACAAAAAAACTCATCATAGTATCGTCCAAAAAAGAAGACAAAAAAAAAAACACTAACAAAAAGGAACACGATATTTACGCCACTCACTCTTTACGCCTTACCTACAACTTTGTGTTTATTTTGACGGATCCGGATTTAATGAGATTTTCTGCTGTACTTTTTTCCTTATTTTATTTTTCTTGATTGACATAGGAACAAAGTCTCTTGTTCGATATTGCACTTGAACAACAGAATTATGTGCAAAACACCACGCAATACAACACAGATCCAAATTTGCGATAATTTAATTAGAAAAATTAATTAGGGGTTTCGAAAAATAGAAAAATAGTTCCGTTCGTCATTTTGTAAGGGGCCACGTAAGTTTTCTCACTTCATTGTGCATTATTTCCTAGTTTGACTAGACTAGAGAATAAATGGTCCAAGAAAATATGCAAGCGTAACCAGCACTCAACTTGAACTTGGCACTTCCTTGTGGGCAACTTTCTTTATGCACTTTCTTCAGAATTTATTTATTCAATTTTTTTTTTTTTATTCAACAATTGCATATTGTTTTCTTTATTACAATTTTTTGATAAGATAACTAAACAACAAAATCTGTCGCGTCCGAACAATTTCGCTGCTGTTGGCACACTTGTCAGTTTGGACCGCTTGCTTTTGTTCGTTCGCGTGATGATTGTGTGTTGAAATGTGGGGAATGATTTTTTTTTGTTATAAATATTTTTATTTTTCTGTATTTTTTTGTGTTCTTTTGTTATAACGTGGGTGGCCAACAAAAAAAAAAAGAGAGAGGGAAGACAAACAGAAAACGAGTATAGGAAAAGTGTTGAATGTCAAAAACAGCTGATGGAAATACTAAGTGGTGGATTTTGCGTGTTTGTCGTCAGTGGTGAGTTGTGTTGTTTAAATAAAACGACAGGTGGAAATTGTTGAATTTATTTTCTTTTGTGGTTTGGATATTTGATAAACCCTTTTTCTATCATCAGTAAAATTGCATTCAAGATAAAAATTTGGTTTCAAAATTAATTAGGACAAATAGAATTTAAGACGCTCGCTGAGGATAAAGAAGAAAATAGTTTTGGAAAAATAATCTCGGTATCTTCCTAACTAGACCTCGAAAATGTGTTTAGCTTTCTGTGACTGACAATGGGTGCACACGACTTTGTTATCAGGTATCATTTGCCATGGGCTTCCCGGGAAAATTAAAAGCGATGGTCATGTGAAACCACGGTAGAATCTCAGAATTCAGAATTTGCAAAAAATGTTTATTTGCTTATAAGAACAACTTAAGATATAACAAAATGTTTGTCTAAAATATTTGTTCTACCAATTTGAGTCTGAGAGAAGCGATAAACACACGTTTATCTAATCTTCAATCCTATTCACTGTTTTGCAAATATTCCATCATCAAACTAAATTGTTTAATTGTTGCTAATCACTTCTGCTCATATCCATTGTGGTTGTTTTGTTTTCAGACTTCAAATGAAATAATCATTTGAAGTGACATTCGTAATAATTAAATAATGCACAAATAATTGTTTGACGTTTTTGAGATAAGGAGATAAGACAGAAATCTTCATCTCAAACACCACTAAAAGGTCAACAAAGCCTCAAGGCAGTAAGTGGTTTACTTACTTGGATGAGTTGGAGTAGCTAGAATGAATTCATGTCGAAGTCGAAACTTCTCTCAGCTGAGATGTCTTTTTGGTATAGATTTCTTTGAAAAAAGGACCGAGAGGAAAACAGCAGAGAGTTACTTTGACACCTGTTGATTTAGGAATGTGTTCTTCAAAAATTCAGTTCTGTCCACTGTCCTAAGAAGTGATAGATGCTCGTGGAAAATATTAATTTCCCAGTTCGAGTTTATTCTGATTTTTTACCAAGCACCAAATTGCTTTGGACTTTCAACATTTAGAAAACCCTGTACCTACCTAATGGCTCCGTCTGCATTAGAGGTTATCAAAAGAAGAAATAACTGTAATGATAGAGAAATACGACTTCGAAGTAGCACGATCCTTCAATTACCTAGGGTTCGTAGCAGTACCTTTAGCAGAAAAGAATTTGCAAGAAATACTATCGAGCTGATATCAACGACTGGAAGTTCTGCTAGTCATAGTACTCACTTACGGATCAGAGACTTTGGTGTTTAGCCAAAAGCACTCTGAACTCAAAGCCCTGTTCGAGAGGAAAGTCTTCCTTAGAATAGTTGGCCCCATTTGCGAGGATGAACGATTTCAGTGATGATTAATCGTAAGGATTACACATCAACCCCGAAGCAGATGTAACGACAAAAAATTGATCTCTGTGCATTGAAGAAAGCGTGGCAGATGAAATTTGAAAATTTGGCGTGATCAGGATGCTGTAAGCCGTGGGATGCGAGTTGGGCTTAAGAACTAAGGTTTCCTTTGAGAGATTGGTTGATTTGGTTGTTTTATGGTTCCAAAACGCAGCAAGCAACTGCACCTCAAGATTTTGGGTCACACCTCATCGCGTGCAGATTAGTTTACATTTCTTCTACGATTTCACTTCTTCAATAAGCCACTGATCACACTTACCAATTTGTGGAATATCCTGCATCGAGACATAGTAATCCGCCAGGTGGTAATGCCTGTACCCCAAAGGCTTATTTACCTTAGGAATCTTCTTCTCCCCCATTATTCTAATTTCTTCGACTAAATGTATTTCTACTTTCATACAAGACAAGACTCTAGAACGCTTTTAAATCACACATCTGATCACAGCTAACTCAGAACCCGAACTGATCCTTTGGTCATCCAGTCAGAAGAAAAATAAAACAAAAATATAAAATGCAAACAAAAGTTAATAACAATAATAATTACAAACTGATAAAGTGAGATGATGATAAGAAAAGACATGGTTCGGTTATGATTATTACTATAGGGCAACCCTCTCCCTCGCTAAAGGGAGATTAAACACTTATGAAGAGTTCGTCGATCGTGGTGCATGGAAGGAGACCTGTCCGTCATCTTTTCGTACATGTGTAATGTTGTTGTCTGACTGGGAGTCATCTTGGTTTTATTAATTGTTGACAACCAGTCAAGTGGGTACAAAAATATTTGCAAGCATAAAAAAACAGAATTGATTGGCTTTATCATGGGAATAGTTTGATTTGTGTGTATTTATGTTTATCAGAGGTAGATTAAAATGAACAAAAAATATATTTATGTATAATTTTGTAGGCCAATCGATAAGACTTAAAGAGGATTGTGCCTAATCGTTTAACTTCTAAGTAGGTAGGTACCATCTGAATAACTAAGGTTCAAGTGACAGTCAGTGCTGTCGAATTTAATTGTTTATTCATAAAAATTGACGGCTAAATACTCGCTTTGGCTTCAATGTCATATTGATGGTCCATATTTTCAATTACTATGAATGAGTTTCACATTAAGCAGCGGCTTAAGTCAGTTTGATCAACAAAAAGTCATTTAATTTTAACTTAAGCGCGTTTTGCTTAAGGCAGATTTATTGACTGCAGTCAATTAACTTTTGGTCATTTGATTTTTTTTTAAAGTCTTTTTAGCTAAAATGTTTCAAAAACTCATTTTTAACTATCTCAATCATCCAATAATTTACTGTGAACGTATGAACATTCTGTCCAAACTTCATAGGGCAGGACCATATAATATTACAGTGGCTACACTCTATGCCAAGTCCTGTGGGGAAAATTGTCTGATAATGTGTGGAGTATGAACGTACGCACCTGCTGTCCAAATTTCAGAGCACTTAAGTAGCTTCGGAAAGTACAAAAAAGTACACCATGATGTTTTCTTCGCGTTTGAATGCACCCTGTGCAAAAACCTCTAAGGGTATTTTTGTGGGATATGAACGTACTCTCTGGCCTCGCTCGGGCTATCTACATTTCAGAGGCCAGGGCCGTATACTCTGGTAGCTACAGAGGGTCAAAGGGTAAAATGATGATTTTTTCGTTTGAATTCACCCTGTGCTAATTCCTGCAGGGGAATTTGTACAATAATTGACCATAATGTGGAATATGAACGTTCTCACATGCTGTTCAAATTTCAGAGAGCAGGGCCGTATATCTAAGTAGTTAAAGAGGGTCAAAGGGGCACACCATGATGGTTTTTTTCGTTTGAATGCACCCTGTGCAAAACCTGTAGGGAAATTTGTTCAATAATTGACCATAATGGGGGGTCAATGCTGTTTAAATTTCAGAGAGCAGGGCCGTATACTTTAATAGCTAAAGTGGGTCAAAAGGGGCTTATTATGATGTTTTTTTTTTTCATTTGAATGCACCCTGTGCAAAAACCTGTATTGGAATTTTTTTAAAATGTTTTCCAATAAGAGGTGTCAACGAAAAATGGCATTTTTTGAGATAAATGATCGGATGTTTATTTCATTACAAAGAAGAAGACATACCGTTAATTGTGGAATACAACATCAGTCAAATGGCCGCCACGACCACGTTTCAAGGAAAATATCCTTTTGATGAAATTTTCCATAACCAAATCGCAAAGTGGCTGTCCTATGTCCTCGATAGCCTCACAAATTCCATCTTTGAGTTCTTGAATCGACGCTGGGCTGTTAGCGTAGACCTTTTCTTTCACGTGGTCCCAAAGGAAGAAGTCGCAAGGTGTTAGACCACAAGATCTCGGTGGCCAATTGTGATCACCTCTTCGAGAGATAGCACGGTCAGATTTCCGTAAAAGATCGATTGTTTCATTGGTTGTGTGGCACGTAGCGCCGCCTTGTTGAAAGTGAACGTTGTCCAGATCAATACCATCCGATTTCGGGCATAAAAAATCATTAATCATCTCTCAATAGCGCAATCCATTGACCGTAACTGTTGCTCCAGCCTCATTTTCGAAAAAGTAAGGTCCAATGACCCCGCCGGATTATAAACCGCACCAAACAGTCACGCGTTGAGGATGGAGAGGCTTTTCAAAAAAAACTTTTGAATTTTCCGAGCCCCAGATGCGACAGTTTTGCTTGTTGACGTAGCCTCCTAGGTGGAAATATGAGCCTCATCAGTCAAGATGATTTTTCGATGAAATTCCGGATCATTTTCGTGCATTTCAAGGACCCAATCAACAAAGACACGACGTTGTTGATCATCAGCCGGCTTGAGTTCTTGTGTTAACTGAACTTTATAAGCCTTAAGACCCAAGTCTTAAGGGTGTAATGACTTTGTGGAATGCCTAATTCCAAAGAACGACGAGGAATGGACAAACCTGGGTTTTCTTCAACACTTTGGGCTACAACAGCAATATTCTCAGTTTTTCTTGAGCGACGTGCACGGGTTTTATTCTTAACATCACTAACTTGTCCCAACAGCTCGAATTTGTCGACCAATTTCTGTATTGCCGTCCGACAAGGTGCTTCACGACGACGCAAAAATGTTTTAGATTTACGAACCGTCTCTGCCAAATTTTCACCATTTTGTAGTGAATTTTAATAATTTCAATGCATTGTCAAATGTCAAAAAATGACAGCTTCAAAAATGACAGCTACCGAAATGGCGGGCTATTTAAAATAACACCTCTTATTGGAAGACCCTTTATCATATACCTTAGTAGTAGATGTAGTGTTCGTAGCTTAGTTGTAAGCTGCATTGACTGCTAAGCAGAACGTCGTGTGTTCGAGTCCTACTCATGCCCATAGTTTTTATTTCATCTTTCACGGGCACTGCCTCTTGCAGAGAACTGACAAAACTTCCAAGTGTATCATCTGTCATGAAAAAGTGCTTCTCAACTTGGCCGTTCGGAATCGGCCTTAAATTGTAGGTCCCCTCAATTCTTCTCACGCACCCAGAGAAATGTTGATGAGAGTATCTAAGCCACTTAGGCCTTGGCTCTTCAAGAGCTGGCGCACCACTCTATTTATACCTTAGTAGATATAGTTTATTCTCCAAAAAAATTTCTAGTTTCATTATATTTTTTTTATTTGCCATAACTGAAGAGAACTAACAAACTATTACTTTAAAAATTCTTTACATTAAAAAAAAAATGTTAGCAGGTATAACTATTGGTACAAATATGTATTCTGTTTTAGTTTTGATTTTTTAATTGTGGTGTATCAACTTTTTTTTTATTTTTTGATTTTATTGTATAGCCAGATTTTAAGAAAAATAACTGTCTCGAAGAAAACAAAAGATAAAACCGAACAATACACTCTTGTTTTCTTACATCTAACTAAAGCTAAGTTACATTTTATAAATTTTTGTGTTTTCTTTAAATATTCTTAGAATTAGTTAAAAACGGTCTTGGCACATAGCCATAAATAATGCTTTCGCACTCCTACTTACAGCTAAATTATATACTTAATACGATCTACTATAGTAAAATATGTTTTTGCCCAAAAATTGGTTTAGAAAAATATTTCTTGTGTTTGAATTAATAGTTTTAAAGCTCTATTTTTCTCTGTGTGAAATTGGACCCATATAGAGAACATAAGGATTAAATCTTTGCCTTTTTTGTTTGTTAAAATTAAATTTTTCTTAATCAGGCAACTAAAAATTTTAGTTTAACAAAAATTCAGGGTATAAAGAAAAATCAAACATTAAAATTATTTTAATTCTTAATATAAATATGTAGGTTTATTTAAAACAATTTTTGTTTTTTGAAATAAGAAATTGCACTTAAATTTAGATTTTTCTAAAGAAAATCTGAAATTTTCATTCATGGCTACGTAAGAAATATTTACGTATATAAAGCCGCAAACTTTTTAGAATTTAATTTAATATTTCAAAAAATTATCTAAGAAAACGTTGCATATGCAAAAGGGCCTGTAGAAAAACGTCCATAAAATCTACCGTGAGTATAAAAAATAATTCTTAAACACTAATTTCAAATTTTATCCTAAGATTAATTTTCCTTAACAAATACTTATATCAACCTTAAAATTAAATCAACCTTAGTATTAAAAATAAATATATTCGTGCAAAACCCTCCGTGTTACCCTCTTAAATTAATTCTACATATACGAATCCACCGGATGTCGCTCAGCTTCCTCCAGCATCCGTCGAAAATCCATCGGCTTGCCGGCATTTCCGTTCATTCCAGTCTTACCACCAACGCCACCTACACCAACCCCCATATGGTGGTTCATATTATTCATATGAATATTATTCGAATTGCTATTGACATTATTATTCTTCAAATGACCATTCATCATGCTGACATGATGACTTATTGTTGGCACAGCTCCCGGTACGTTATTTTCCAAATCGTTCAGAATTGCATCGTTTGTTCGGTGACGTTTCGCATAGTCGTCGTGTGGGGTCGATTATTCAGATCGTGGAGATTGTTTGAATTTTGATTTGAATTCGTCGTAAGGACTTGGATGTGATTTCGAATGATTTTCTCGAATTCACGCTGCACCGATGGACTATCAGTGTCCCCATCGACCTTTAAAGAAATTTGTGTATAAGTCAAAAAGCGGCATTTATTTTTGAAAACTTACAATAATCAAACGATTCATATTGTCCATCGATTTGAGCATTGGTAGCGTTTGCTCTCGAAATAGTTCGAGTCGTCTTCGAAACGATGAAACCGTATCATCGACCCGACCTCGACCCAATTGAAGTTTGGAACAATCTAACAGCACCACAGGCGGTTTGACTTTGTACTAAAATTAGACATAATGCGTTTTTACAAGTTTTTGAAATCGTGAAAAAAACCGTTTCAAACCTTGTTTTCGAAATAGGAAACTTGTTGCAAGTTCCTCGGATACCCATCGATGATGATTCCCTTTCTATCAGTCATCTGCCGAATGTTAACGTCGAGTAGTGAGTTCAAATTCTTCTCGGGGACCATTTCACCAGCAGTAAGAGCTTCCTTGATGGCATAGCTTTCGGTATTGGCCCTGGGAGCTGAATCAGTAATGCCTCGAAGAATTCGACCGATACTTTTGGAAACCCAGCAAATATGTCATAAATTTTCCAAAAATTCTATAAGCAAACTTACCTTATATGCCCCCATCCAGGATTCAAACCGACAGCCTTCAAACAAAGACTCGCCTTGTTGCTTCCCGGTCCGCCAATCACCCAAATAATAGGCGGTACACTTTCCCCTACATGATTCACAGCTGCCAAAGCATTCGAAATATTCTGTCCCATTAGTGAAACCGGATCAATACCTGCTGGAGACATCACCCGGCCACGTCCATCACTGCCAACTTGATGATAATCAACTTCGACATCTTGAATTCGACTAACATTCGACGTTGTCACATTATTGGCTCTAAAAGCAGCTGCAGATGATCGCTGTGGTTGCTGCGAACGGACTGCAGGCTCTGTAATATTCTTCTCTTGACTAGGTGCAGTTTCAACACTAACAATACTGCCGGGTATGTCATTCATCCCTCTGCCCATACCTGTTACTCCATTTAATATGGCTTCTTGATTCTCTAAGGCACTTAATATGTCAAGTATGGCGGTCCGAAAGTCTTTATAAACTTCCGTTGGTGCACGTTCGCCATTTACCTGTAGTTGGATATAATTTGTTTTTGTTTGTTTTTGTTTTTCAGAAAAAATATCCTCTCAGGTGTTTTTTTTTGTTTTTTTCAATTTCGAATTAATGGAAATTTGGAAATTTTGATGAAAAATAATTTTGGAAAAAAAAAAGAAAATTGGAAATTGTTGAAACTTACCGCTAACAGCATATCACTTTGATCAAAATAATCAGCAACGGGCATAACATTTTTAAAAAAGTTTTCTAATTCCATTTTGGCGAGAGAGAGAACTACATGACCTAATTTTGCTCCATAGTCGATCTGTTTTTGTAGAACAGATTGACGCCACGATATTAATATAACACCATTGACTATTTGGATCTGAAAAGAGAAGAAATGAATTCATGAATAATTGCAGTGAAAAGTCCTTTTAGCGCCTATTTGCAAACAGGATATGAACTACTTAATAAGCAATTAGCAAGTTTTAGTACTACGAAGATATAATAATATTGCCAAGCTGGGCAGATAGGCTCTGACTACATTTTAAGTCGATCGATCTCGCTGCACGACTAGACATCACTGTTGCAAGAACACAATTCCCCTCTGACGTGCTAGGTTTTAAAGAAGAAGGGATACCACCAACTTGGCGTTCAAAACTAAAGGGTCTGAGCTTCTACAGCTTGTTAATGAGGGTATGTTGCCATGCGAGTTATAGCTCCTTCTTCAGCATGGAAGTTCTGGCTTCAATCTCGCGCAGAATGCATTTAAATCTTCAATAGGTTCTGAAAAAGAGACAACTTTGTCAGCAGTCTGTCGACAAAAATATGAAAGAAGAAACCCGCTGAATACTGCTCAAGTGCAACAGACCATCTCACTAATCAGGATCTCTGATTTCACCACCGCAGCGCCATCTGTCGGGTTAAAGTGTAACTAATGCCTTAAACTTGTCTGATGCAAAATTGTCTTACTTCCGCTTTTTTTGCAATAAGTGGCGCATCTATCAATGGCAAAAATCGCAAATTTGATATCGCTTGAAGTTTACAAAAGGTCTCAAAAGCTGAGATTTAGCCACGAGTTGTGCTTTCTTAGGCTATCGTTACACTAAGTCCTAATAAATCAACGCTTAGCAGAGATTTAAAAGACTGCAATTCTTTGGTATTGCAGTCAGTAAAGTCGAAGTGAATTAACTTCCCACATTGGGGTAAATTATTGGATAAATTTCCGAGCAGGATTTTGCACACTAGGGTAAATTATTGGAAAAATTCCCCACCGGGATATTGAACAGGGTGAAATCAAACGAAAAAAATCATGGTACCCCTTTGACCCTTTGTAGCTACTAAAGTAGTGGGTACTACCCTCTGAAATTTGAACAGCAGGTCCGCACATTTATATCCCACACTGGGGTAAATTATTGGACAAATTCCTCTACAGAAATTTACACAGGGTGAACTCAGAAGAAAAAAACATTCATGGTACCCCTTTAACCCTCTGTAGCTTCTAAAGTATACAGCTCTGCCCTCTGAAATTTGGACAGCAGTGCGTACGTTCACATCCCACACTGAGGTAAATTATTTGACAAATTCCCCAGAAGATTTGATAAAGGATGAATTCAAACGAAAAAACGACTGTGTGCTCTGTAGTCAATTGTAGGTATGGTCCCAAAGCTATAATTAATTAAAAAAATAGCTTTTGACACATTTAAGACAAAAAGACTGCTGGCTTAAAATAAAGTACTGACTGTTGACTGCTCTTTTCCAGTAAAAGTAGGTACTTTTATAAGTTAAAAGACTAAACGAAAAAAGTCTTATTCGTTACTTAACTAAAGTACCGAACTGACTTCAATCTTTACGACTCTGATGTTTAGTAATGCTTTCTAATGACCATAACTATTCCAATAATCCTTCACTAAAGCCTCAAATTAAAACTTTCTTAAGGACTTTCTGTAAAAAGAACCTCATCCTCCGTCCTTCCTTGTCTTTTATTTCGGTAAGGACCCCAAATTATGTTTGTCTTATTTCAAACACAAATATGACACACTAGCTTAAGGTTGTTTATTTTCTCCCAAAACTTGAATATGCACATGTCCACTCACACACCAACTACGCACACAGAGACTACTACGCATACTAAAGCTCTCTTCAGTCCTTGAAATGTATTTAGTTTGAATAAGAAATGACGTCAAATCATATGTTGCGTGTTTTTCGTTAATTAGATTGTAGACCGTTTTGGTTTCTATTCTCGGACTATACCGATTAAAGTCCTTAAAAATTCCCAAGAACCCCAATAATTAGACAGTTTAACGTTATTTTCAAGAAAAGGAATCTTGAGACAACATTTCATCAAAAGAACAATCTCGTTGAATTGATTTCCCTCCAAAACGACCAAAAGTGAACTTGTGTTGAAATAACCCAGTAAAGGAAGAGCGAAAAAATCGATAGTCAACAAAAAACCAAAAAAAAGTCCTTGATGTTAGTTTAATAGCACTCCACGTCCACACATACTGTCCTTTAAAATTGCCCCCCGACCAACGCACACAAAACCAAACCAACAAACCGAACCGCCCGAATATCGTTCAAATGTAAATAAGTAGTATTCGTCCTTGACAAGACATGCTGACGCTAAACCTGCTAGTAGGGAAGTAGACAGTCGGTCAGTGGGATGCGTACAAAAATTGTTTTGAATAATTGAGTATCCTCAATTGACGTGCCCCACACGGCATAGTATTTTCCCTTTTCAATATCGGAATTTCGGAACCACACAAAAAAAAAACAACAACAGACCAGACCGTAGTCTCTCGTCTAAATAAACTGGCTCCGAAGTAAACAGTGCACATCCTTCGAGTAGTGCCCACCCCATCTCAAGTAAACAATTCAAATGCGCGTTTCGTTAGCGCAATTACTTGTTGTTAATTTAATTGTTACTCTCATAGCAGTCAGCACTCTATAATTGAAAACAAACTGAACAGCGTTTTTCGGCGTTGATTGGTCTAAACGTGCTTTCACTCTACTCTGTTTGGATAGAAGCTAAACGGGTTGATTTTTTTTTTTTTTTGACTTGAAGAACAACCTTCAAACCAAAACAATTTGGTGTCCTAATCACTGCGTTCAAGGATCTTTTTGACAAATTTTGTGTTTACTTACTTTTTCTGAATATTCGACAACGTCGCGCATTGAGCGCGGATAGCCGGAGATTAAATAAGCTTTGGCAGCTGGAGCCATTTTCATTTCCAACATTAGGACTTCTGTTACAGTTTTTGATGATAATTGTGCAAAATCTTGCATATCTAAAAAAAAAATTAGAATAGCAAAATTTTGAATCTGCTTATATTGAAAGGATGAAGAGGATTACTTACCATTTCCCATCGCATACTGTTGAAGCAAATCCATCATGTTGATGTGTATGACACCTCGACGCTCCTGCATGAAGGTGTCACAGTGGGTTACTTTACCACTACCTGGGCCGCCTGAAAGCATTGAATTGAGATTTAAGAGATTTTTTTGACATTCTTTTTGCTGGAACAAACCTAAAACAAATATCACTGGAACCTTTGGTGGATCGAATTTGATTTTGCCAGCATTGTCCATATCGACTAATGGGACATTGATGGCCGAGCCACTGGCACTGTTGTTTGATGCATTGCGGGGATTCGAACGTTTCCATGCTTCGTTGTCGGTTTCGTTTGTGTCCTGTGCCGCGCTGGCATCTGCAAGGGGTTTGAAGAATACAAAATACAAAATATTGAATGAAGGCTCTTAGAGTTGTACAAGAGGTGAACATTGGTCTTGAGTGTACAGTGAGGGCATTAGGAGGGAAGGAAGGGGTTGGAAAGGAGGTGTCGGTGTACATTGGTCTTGAATTCTTGAACATTGTAATGATTGGGAAAGACAGAGTGTGGAATCGCGTAGTTCGGCTAAGAAATGTTTTTCTAAACTTGAGAGTACGTCCAATGTTGGGCTCGATTGGCATTTCAGGAAGCGAGGGTATTACGGTTGAATTGTTTAAGGGGAAGAATACAACTGGCTATTTCTCTAGAGCACTTAACGCTACCGTAGAAAAGACGATAAAACAGAAAGAGACACGAATCGTTACGACGGTGGTCTAAAGGAGTGAATGAATCAGTGATGTATCTATCACCGATCATTCTTACGGCTCTTCTTTGTATACCATCCAAGAGGCTTAAGTATGTTACTGTAGCACCAGCCCAAAGATGGGAATTGTACTCAAGCTTTGGACGGATATAAGTCTTATAGATACTAGCCAGATCAGACTAGGAGACAAATTTCTTGCATCGTCTTTAGAAAAACCATAACATCTTGCGGCATTTTTTGCGAAATCACTTGTGTGCTCGGTCCACAAGAGGTGGTCAGTGATTCACATACCGAGAATCTCAAGATGTTCGGTCTCATTGATGCAAGTGCCACTCATGGACAATGGCAAGGGGGGTACATCTCACTTCAATGATACAAGACAGCATTGCGTTTTTGAAGCATTAAACTCTACACGGTTTTAATTCCCATTGCACAATGCTGTTAAAGTCAAAGTTTATTTAGCTTATCATATTTTGCCGTTGCAGTTCCACATCCGAAGAGGAGGGATGTGAGTCTGGAAACTAAGGGCACTATCGTCAGCGAAACAATTTCTTAGATTAGAAGTATAACAGACAAGAGATCATTAATGCAAATGAGAAAGCGAGTCGGAGACAAAACGGAACCCTGGGGGACACCA
The DNA here is from genome assembly GCA_920937365.1 of Sphaerophoria rueppellii. Classification (NCBI taxonomy): domain Eukaryota; kingdom Metazoa; phylum Arthropoda; class Insecta; order Diptera; family Syrphidae; genus Sphaerophoria; species Sphaerophoria rueppellii. The sequence continues at coordinate 5,387,439 of CAKKXW010000005.1, forward strand.
GCATTTATTATTATTGGTTTCAGACTTGAATCCGTCCAATACAACTTGTTTTGAACGATTCGAAAGAAAGTTTCTAATCCAACGAAGAAGGGATTCATCGATACCGAAGGCATTCATTTCCGATAAAAGAACAAGATGCCAAACTCTATCAAATGCCTTTGAAATATCAAGTGCAACAATCTTATTTTCTCCAAAACGATGTAACGATTTGTCTCACTGTTCGTTGAGATTAACCATCAACCAGTGGACCTGTTGCTGCGAAAGCCGTACTGTCGGTCATTAAGAAGCCTTCAGTCTTCGAAAATGGAAAAAAAATGCACCGTCCGCAGTAGAGCCTTTGAATTTTACTTAAAGGACGCTTTAGAAAATTGAGGCCACAACTCAGGTAGAGCACACATGAAGTAGAGGACCCGGTCATAGCTAGCTTAGGATCTAGCTTGTTGGAAGAGGCACTGGTCCTATCAGAACAGTAGCGTCTGTAAGAAAAAATATGTGCAGTTGGAGGGTTAAGTAAGAAAGATCGACTTTAAAATGATCCTTTGAATAAGCATATCTCAAAAGTATTGAATTCCATGTGTTTCCACTACTTCCAAATTATTTACAATGACCGGACCAATTTTCCGCTCCAATCAAGGTGAAGACGTGCACCGAAAAACAATACTTCGAGTCCAACTCAGCATGACGAATTTGCGTCTAATTAACCGTGTTGGGAACCCTCCATTGTCAATGGAGGATGAGTAATAGCAAGTGAAAATACGACAATGTTATATTCCTCCGGACTGTATAATTTAAAATGCAGCTTTTCCACGTGAAAAATTCTTAATAACCTAATACTTACCCTAAATACCCTAAACTAATCGACCTTTCTATCAATTAATAGCCTTTTATTATGACAGTTAAATAGTAGACGACAAAAAATGAGTAATAAAAGTGCAGTAAAGCAATCTCAACAGGTGTAACCATCAAATACAAAAATTATAACCCATTTGTTGCCCTTTTACCATACAAGACAGATTGATCATTAAAATTTGCCCCCATATCCCTTGTTTTGTTCTTGTCATGAAAATAAAAGAATAACAAAACAAATTCCGTTCAAACTCCTCCTAACCGTGAAAGCTAAACACGTGCGCTGTAATTTTATGATTTCGTCCTTATTTTGCATCTGTCTGAGTGATAGCAGTCTATTGCAAGTTTCCGACAACTCTAAAAACTGTCCCAATAAAAATAACATTGAAACGAAAAGCAAAACAAACACCAAAAACAACACACATATCGCTCGAAAACAAGCATTTTTGTATTGATTTTCTAGCAATTTATGAAGTTGTTGTTTTTCTTTTGCTTCTCAAACTATCGATTCGTTTTGGTTTGAATGTTTGATGGTGTGAGTGTTTAATATGTCCATTGCCCCTCTTGATGGTCATTATTATCAATGGCATTTGCGAACATTCACAGACACACTATTTATGGGTTATGGCTTAAACTGAGGTACCAATTTGTACTTTGGTGGTATTTGTGCATTAGTGGAGTTTATCCTTGAACCCCACACCAGTATGGGGTAAATTGTAATGACTTCACGGTGGTGGAGCATACATAAGTTAGGAAGGCTGACTTTTTTTATTATCTCTTTCTCATGCAAGGACCTTCAAATTCGAACATTTATGTGACATTGAGGTGACAGGAGGCTAATCAATGGGCGGCACGCTTTAGAAAATACATACCATCATCTGTGATTTCATTTGGAAGAGGAGTAAACTGTTCAGAGCAGGTCAATGAGTTCTATTGAACTCAAATACCTACTCATCATGGTCATCGTGCTCGAAGGTCTTAAAAAATGAGCCTAGGAAAGGCGACAAGTTCGACAATCGACAATACAATGTTCCTAACAATTTCAAAAAAGAAAAATCACTGAATCTACAAATCATTAATGTCAAAATTATTTTTGACCTTTTAAAATGAATTTGAAGAATCAATTTGGTTTAAAATTTGTCACTGTAAGGATCATAGAGGAGGTAGGAGGTATATACCTCCTCTGTGGTAAGGACGAAGTAAAATCATTTTGAGTGATTTTTTTTTTTTATTAAATTAATAACTCGAGTTCCCCTACGCTTTTATTAAAATTCACGTTACGTGACTTCAAACAATTATTTTAAAATCGAAAATTGAAATGGTAAATCAAATTGAATTCCCGTTAGCGGCGACGACAGACGGTGCTTAATAAACCCATTAAACAATCGGTTAATTGAAGGTTTGAGATCTTCTTTTAAGGCGTATGAGTGTCTTTTAAAAATTCGAAATGTAAAATTAATGGGAAATTATTTGAAAGGAAGTGGATTTGATAGTTTTAATTTGTTTTGAAAGATTTTAATCAAATTAATACAAAATTTCTGAGATTTACATTTCGATTGAAATAATTGAATATGAAAAACAAAAAGGATAGAAATTGAAAGAGGACATGTTCAATGGTATACTAGACTTGGTTTAACCTCTCATATAGGTGGGATGCACGTTGCACTTCTACAGCCTTATTTATTAGATTTCACTAATACTCGTTTGAAACCCGGAATAGTTATAACGAGAATAAGCACGTACATCAACCTATTCCTATTCCTTATTGGGCACGTTCAGTTTGGTTTTGGATAGCCTATCTTAGATAGCCTATCCAACTCGTTTTTCATGAACGAGTTCGATAGCTTAATTTAGATAGGTATGAAAACACGTATATAAAAATCAGCTGTTTCAGAATTTCAATGGCTTTTCTGTCAGATAGCCACCTATACCAGAAATTGTTGGATAGCTTTGGTTTTGTTTGGTTTGAATCTCTGCTATTTTTGTTTACATGGAAAACAAAAACAAAAAGCTATCCGGATAGCCTATCCAAGTCAAAGTGAACGCGCCCATTTATAAAATATTTTCCTACTCGTTTTAGTTATGCCCTGCTTATGTCAAATTTTGTCCTATAAATTTGACCGGTCTAAAACTCTGGTTATTGAAAATGAAGCAAATCTGACACCTTTATATATTTTTTGTCAAATAAATTTACAGACCTGACACTGCCTTTCATTTTTTCAAAAAATTAATTAAATGAAGGACAAAATGTATTTTTTTTTTTGAATTGGACAAGGTTTATATTGTTACCAGCAAAAGTAAGTATGAAGAAGAATGTCTCCCAATAATTTTAAGAACCGTGTACGTGCTGAAGATTTGACATCAATGGCCCTTTTGGACGAAAATGCTCCTGCCAGACATTTGAAAATTTGACAAAACATTTGTTTGACAAATATTTTTTTCAAAATGACATTTAGGTACTGAAACGGACTTACACCGGCTTTAAACCTCCTATGAAACAGTTTTAGCTTATTCCGACTCTAATTTTTGTTTATTTTTTTATAAATAAGCTTTTCAGTATTAAAGGCGGTTTAAGGTCGGAATAACTTTATTCTGCCTTTAATACTCGTTTATAAATAAGGCTGCAAAGGTTTAAACCTTATTTATTGTTAACTTGCACAATTAAAACTGATACTCGTGGAAAACTGCAAGCACAAGTCTTTTCGTTCGTTGGTGAAATGAATTTATGTGGAAAATCGGAAACTACGATTTGTCAACACCGATCGCAGCGCCATCTATTGGGAAGTAGTGGAACAAATGACCAATATTTGTCTGTTACAAAACAATAGATGGTGATGTGATCGGTGGCAAAAGAAGCAATTAAGCATTTTTCACCAAAATTCATTACACCAGTCAACGCATTGACCAACGAAGAAGACCCAAATGTCACATGAAAGCTTATGAAAATCCCAAAATGTTTTTTTTTTGCTTGCATCTAATTACAATAATCGTGTTTTTTCACTAGTCAGTAGCCAGAACAGCAAAATTTCCCTTGGCAAACAACAAAAATATGGATTGCAGTTGATAAAAAGCCCAGTAAAAAAATGACAGTTGTGGTGGCGATAGAGCTTTCAATTATTGAAATGAAGGCAGCGCTAATGCTGTATTTGGCTGTGATTCCTTTTGTTCGGGCCTTTGGTGGCAACACAGATATCACATTTTCAGCAGCACTTCTCAACACCTTCCCTTGCATGTACCCAGTAGAATCGTTGTCGAACCTTTTCTAACGTCTTATTTACTCCTATAGATGGCCTCCCGAAACTCCATCATGCATCTCTCGCAGAACGTCCAAAACCTTCGATCTTGGTATGACTAGCTGCATTACATAGGACTTTCCGTCAGCTGATTCCCACTTACGCCAAAGGACACCCTCTTGGACATGAAGCGAGTCCCACTGTGCCCAATAGGCCTTCAGGTCCCGACTTCTGTCGGAGATATCAGCCCATTTTGGTTTTTTTTCTGATTCGTTGGACGGTAACCACTTCTTTTTTTCTTGGCGTCTGCAATGCTTACAGTCTTGTTTGCATGGTCTCCGAAACAGTGCATCAGCATTTGAGTGCAGCTTCCCCTTCCAATGTTGGATTTCATAATCGTACGACTGCAACCTCTCAATCCATCTCGCCACTTGACCCTCTAGATTCTTGAAATTCAAAAGTCAGTAAAGTGCTCCATATGGTTCGGAGAAGAAACTTCTGTCCATAGAGTTACTTATGGAAGCTTTGTTGCCAAAACCAGTGCAAGAATTTCTCTTCTCTAATGGCGTTAAGAAGCATTGTTTGCTTCGCGAATTTAATGATTTGCGTAATGAATTCTCTTAGGTTGAAGTATTTGCTATTTTCCTTATCCGAGACGCAACCCTCAGGTCCATTTTTTGACTTTTTGTGTTGTTGGAGCGTTTTATTCGCACTTGATTGCTGTGCTGGCTACTGAGTAGTGAAAAAAACGCGGCTAATGTCTTTGTTTTCGAAGAAACATGAAATATTGGAACTGAAAAAAAATACTGCTACTACTACTACTACTACTACTACTACTCCTTTACACTGCTTATTGGAAACTTTCTGGTGGCACTTCGATCTCCTTCTAAGGTCAATTCAATTGACTGTCGAAATATATTTTTGTGGAAAACCTTAAATTGCGATTATTCCCTACCGATCGCAGCACTATCTTTTTTTTTGAAATGGTGGAACTAACCAACGCTGCCACTTTGCTCCTTTAGCAGTAGATCTACTGCGATTTGGCTCAAATGAAAATCTACTGCGCAGTAAAACGAATCTGCTCCTTTTTCCAGATTTTCAGATGAATGTTCAAAGTTAGTTCTTAACACGTCCATTTCGAGTTTCAAACTCAAGATGACGTCTACTGTGAATGCATTCAGCAGAAATACAATATGACAAATTCTTTTTAATTTTTCATACAAGTCCCACGAGGAAAATTTGTGTAGTTTTAGATCTAATCCATAGAGGCGTTGCTTGAGAAACGCCACTATAAAAGTGCGTTCGGTTAATAACTCCACCTCTACGGTGGCTTTTCTCAAGCAGCGCCTCTAGGGATCAGACCTAGAACTACAAAAATTCTACACGTAGAAATGCTATAGACATTCAAATACAGTAATATGTACCTACATAATTATTATTGACGAGACGACGGATGTTTCCTCAATTAAGTGTCTAGTTATTGTCACTCGATTTTTTGATTTTGAGGCAAATAAAATCACTGACCTTTTTCTTGCTTTATTAGAACAGAAATATTCTCGGGAATAAAATCCGTTTTCGAAGAAAAAGATATTCCCCTCACCAATATTATTGGACTAGCAACAGACAATGCATCTGTTATGTCCGGTAATGTTGGTGAAGATGAAGAGGAAATAGAAACCATTAAACACCTGGGAACAGGTTTGTTGGGGAACTGGATGATCTAGAACAGGTCTCAATGGCAAAGATGAGGAAATTTATAGATAGCACAGGCTGGTTCGTTAACGAGCCGGTCTACGTTAATCGACAACTTTGAATAGCATCGATGCTAACTTTTATTTTTATAGGGGATCACAATAGACCAGTAGGCCCCCGTGTATGCAACAGTTCACGCTGTGCACACCCCTCATAACCTAACCTTACCTTGGTGGGGTAAAGTAAATCAATCGCCATTTAATATACAATGGAGAAGTTTAATAGGAAATAGCGAAATGGTTGAAAAATAATATGACCTATTGGACATTACCAAGTTTTGGGCAAAAGCTTTCAATCTTAAAAACGCAGTTGGTCTTTCTGTGTTGGCAGAGCTGGCAAAATATATGCTTCTTCTTTGTTTGTTGCCTCATAGCAGCGCAGCTGCCGAGCGAAAGTTTTCACCAAAGAACTCTCAGACCCAAAAATTGTTTGTTGGTCCCCTTCAGACTCTCCCGGAATAATTGTTTTTCTTAAAGAGTTCAAATTTGTGAACGGAGAATTTGTAAGAACGTAATTGTAATTTCAGAGACTGAACACTGAACCTTAATATTATTTGAAATAAATTGTGATCTTTTAAGAGAAAAATTAAAAATTTTCATGGTCTTAATTAGTCATTTTAAAGAATCAATTGTATTTAAAATGAATTGTGATATTTTAAGTTCTTAATTTATTTTAAATATTTTATAAAAAAATGATTTTTTGTTGAATTGTTTCAGTTATTTATTTGTTTGATGATTTTTTATTGAATTGAAATTATTTTAGTAATTTTTTTTTATGATAGTTGTTTATTGAAATAAAAGTTTTGTTTTCATAAAATCTACTGCGCTCTCATGAAATCTACTGCGTTCTTTTTACAAAATACACTGCGCTTAATCATTACAAGGGTGGCAGCGCTGGAACTAACTCAATTTTGTAACAGACAAATTAAGAGCATTTTAAGAGGCAGTATTCCCAGGACAAAAGAACCTCAACCTACACCTTTCAAGGACTATCATGGAATACATGTTGTGTACCTATGTTTACTAATGATACAATTATTATGTTCGACAATATTCTGGTATTCAAGATTTTATTTTTCTATTTTCTGAATGCTCAACATTTTTTCTTCGATTTTTTATCATTTTGCTGCCTATATTCTGGCGTCACATAATTAACACAATAATTAAAAAAACCCTTGCCTAATCGATGACACATGTCGAAGAAACTAACTGAAATCAAGCGTCTTCTATCTTGACCGTATTTTTTTTTTTATTAATTACTTAAATCACCGAATTTGTCACCTTCTCAACTCTGATAAAATCCAAACTGTCAAATCATATCAAAGTCCAGACCAGACCCCCGCCAAAATTTCATTTAGCTTTGAGTGGATACATGTATATACAGAGCATGAACATTACAATTACGTAGCAACTACGGAATATGTTAAATTGGTATGTTAATCACCGACAGTGCTTACCTGTGTCTAAACAAATACCCATTATCCATTCGGTGGCCAATGTAGCAAAATGAACTTTTATAAAACTGTTTTTTTGGTTTTTCTGCGTTTTCAAGAAACACTTTTGTTTCTATTTTAGTGAGAAAAAGGTTTCAGTAATCCATTTTGAGGGGGTTTTCATTCATTTTAATTTTTTTTTCTTTGTTTCACTTTTTGACGAAATCACTCTTTTTTTTCAGCCAAAACACAAAAATATTAAAATAATTGTATTTTTCCTTACGTATACGAAATTTATCACAGCACTTTTTAGAATTTCTGAACTTAAAAACTAAATATTTGAAATAATTCTATATATTATTTGTATATTCTTTTGATATGGTAAAGTATCCTTTTTTTTAATCCTCAAGAGATAGCACCGAAAACGCGTAAAATCTGTCACAAATTCCGAATTCAACTAAACTGGAAAACCGATGACAAAGAATAAATTCAACTTTACCAATATATTGTAGTTGGACAATTGAGTTAAAGCTTGGTTGGAACAACTTTTTTGTCCCTCTTTTTGCCGATAAATAATTAATGCGTTATAGCAGTTATACATCCTTTCAATTCCACATACACATTGAATGATATTTTCCTTTTTTGTCTGTTTATTGCTTTTCTTTTCCACTGTCTCTATTGCAATGCACATCCGTTGTTTTCTTCTTGTTTGCTGTTATTTTTTTTTTGTGTGTGTGGGAGTATGTGTATACACACTCATAGAACGTAGAAAAAAGGACAACGTCGTTATTTTGTATATCCTTGCGGGTAGAAATGGCTAGTAGATGATGTCCTGAACTCCTGACCGCGAAATGAAATTCTGTTTAAGTTGATGAAAATATGTGATGTGTGAATTTGGAATTCGTGTAGCGTACAGCTAGCATGTGAAATTATTATGGTGCCGGCGCGGCGGGCGGCGGGCGGAGTTGAGGTAAATAATAGTAGAGCGGATATTGGGTATGAAATTTGTTTGTACCAACGTTATAGACTCGTGCAATGTTCAACTTGATTCGATGAGTAATAAAACATCCGAGAATATTCCATACCATGAATCTCTGATGTTCAATAATTTCCTGTCAAATTAAAGGCATTTTATAACCAGAAAAAACGACCTCAAGAAATAATGCTCCTGAATTTGTTTAATAGATAAGGCATCTCCTGAGGACAACTGTTCTGCAGTATCACTTGATGTGTTCCCGAAATTCTTTCGCGGAAGAAAAATTGTGTGATCTCGTTTTATACTCTTTTATTGTGAGTCCTAGTTTCAGGTATAATATAATATAAATGCATTAGACCAGGGGGGCTCTAACAGCTCCTTCTAAAGGGTTTTCCAATAAGAGGTGTTATTTTGATATTCAAAGAAAAATGGCATTTTTTGAGATAAATGATCGGATGTTTATTTCATTATAAAGAGGAAGGTATGCCGTTAATAATGGAACACAACATTAGCCATGCGCGCCACGATCACGCTTACAGGACCATATCCTTTTCATGAAATTTTCCATAACCAAATCGCAAAGTGACTGGCCTATGTCCTCGATAGCCTCACGAATTCCATCCTTGAGTTCTTGAATCGACGCTGGGCTGTTGGCGTAGACCTTATCTTTCACGTGGCCCCAAAGAAGAAGTCGCAAGGTTTTAAATCACAAGATCTCGATGGCCAATTGTGATCGACTCTTCGAGAGATAACACGGTCCGGAAACTTTTCCCTTAAAAGATCGATGGTTTCATTGCTTGTGTGGCACGCAGTGCCGTCTTGTTGAAATTAAAAGTTGTCCAGATCAATACCATCCAATTCAGGCCATAAAAATCATTAATCATCTCTCGGTAGCGCAATCCATTGACCGTAACTGTTGCACCAGCCTCATTTTTGAAAAAGTAAGGTCCAATGACCTCGCCGGACCATAAACCGCACCAGAGAGACTCTTCAACAATAACTCTTGGGTTTTCCGAGCCCCTGATGCGACAGTTTTGCTTGTTGATGTAGCCTCCGAGGTGGAAATGGACCTCATCAGTCAAGATGATTTTTCGATGAAATTCCGGATCATTTTCATACATTTCAAGGACCCAATCAGCAAAGACACGACGTTGTTGATGATCAGCCGGCTTGAGTTCTTGTGTTAACTGAACTTTATAAGCCTTAAGACCCAAGTCTTTATGCAAAATACGGTGTAATGACGTTTGTGTAATGCCTTATTCAAAAGCAACGACGAGGAATGGACAAACCTGGGTTTTCTTCAACATTTTGGGCTACAACAGCAATATTCTCAGTTGTTTTTGAGCGACGTGCACGGGTTTTATTCTTCACATCACTAACTTGTCCCAACAGCTCGAATTTGTCCACCAATTTCTGTATTGCGGTCCGACAAGGTGCTTCACGACGACCCAAAAATGTTTTAGTTTTACGAACCGTCTCTGCCAAATTTTCACCATTTTTATAGTGAATTTTAATAATTTCAATGCGTTGTTGAAGCGTGTATCGTTCCATTTTATTAATGGCGTAGTTTCTACTTGTCAAGTGTCAGAAAATGACAGCTTCAAAAGTGACAGCTACTGAAATAGCGTACTATTCAAAATAACACCTCTTATTGGAAAACCATTTATCACCAACTTACTGACATCAAAAATATTGTGCCTTTGATTTCAAATATGTCAAATAAGTACTGAACACTTTGTCTTAATTGATATGACCTTTTACCTTCTGTAGCAACAAAAGTATACGGCCCTGCCCCCCTGAAATTTGGACTACATACATAGCAGATTTTGGGGTAAACTTAATTATTAATGTAGATGACCCTTTACCCTCTGTAGCTACAAAAGTATACGGCCCTGCCCCCCTGAAATTTGGACTACAGGTGCGTACGTTCAAAGCACAGGTTGGGGTAAACTATTGGACAAATTTCCTCACAGGATTTTGCACAGGAGAAATTCAAAGGTAAAACCCACTCTCTGCTGAGATAAAAGTGAGTAAATATTATTGAGTCCATACTCAAATACAATACGGAAACCCTTCCGTATAACCACCATTAAATAGTCTCAATTAAAACATCAAAAATTCCGTTCCATTTTTCAAATCCGCTATCATGAAGTGTATCGTGCCAAAAATATTGCCATTAGAGTGTAGACGGTATTTAATAGACCATTTAAACTGAGTATACTATTCATTCAAAAATTCATTCATTTTTATGTAAATTTATCCATAAAACGTGATTGTGTTTGTGTTTGTGTTTGAGAAGGATGCGTTTGTTTAGTCTCATTCTAGTCTATAGTTTTTACTCCTACACGTATCCCAAGCTCAAGGACATTGAATAAATTAAGTCAAAAGGAGGTAAAACAACCGTCTAATTCACCAACTTGCAATAGTTGAAAAAGCTCTTTGGATTTGTGTGTGGCTGTAAGGACATTTGCACTTGAGTAAATTTACGTTGGAATCCACAAATACATACACAGATACTAACTGCTTGATTTATTATTTATGTCCTACTGACCATTCGACTGAGAATATTCCCCGGAGAGCTTTGGTTAGCTTTGAAGAATATTTGCGCATGTTTTAGTTTTGATGAATTTGAGGAGGGAACTTTTTTTTTTGGCGGTCAATTTCATGCCTATTGAACAAACGAGAAGTATTCCTTTGGGAGTGTTTTAGCGGGAAGTCTTTTTTATGGGTTGATACCTAGAAAGGATGACTCTAAGCTTTTTAAGCAGGAACATTTCCTCGAAATCAAATTAAAAATGCAATTATTAGAGTGGATTTAAGTCTAGCACATATCCTCAATAAAAAAAAATTACAGTTCATATCATTACATCAATAAACTAAACAAAACTAATTTTCAAGGATGTTGAAGACACCCTCTCTAACAACGACGGACGTTCGAACAGCACAATTTACGGGGTGCTGATGACTTGGTGGTCGGGTTGACTTTAAAATTTTATAAGTTCCTTTGTGTGGGAAAACGAATAGCTGGTGTCTCCAGCCCACCGGAGACTAAACAACTTGCAGTTTATTTTCTTGTAACCATTGGAAAGTTTTTGAGTTTTGCCTTGTCTATCTATGGTTTTTTTTTTTGAGAATTGTGAGGGTAATTACACCTGTTCACAAATAAATGTCATTTTAATATCTACTTTCGTGCTGTCAGAGCCTTTTTCTTGCTTGACATACAGTGGGAAATTTCCTCGAAGGTTTTGCAAACAATTCCTTCAAATGGCGCCCAATGGGGATCAACGAACATCAGTCCTTTTCTCAACCATATTGACGTCACATGCCCGATATAATGAAGACTGATTAAACCTAGATTATTCCCCACTGTTGGTGCCACCTTTAAAATTAGTTTTTAAGTGAACAAAATCAACTTGTATTATCATCAGCGGCTGTCAGCCAACCTCATCAGCAATAAATATTTGAAAATAAGTGTTCGTATGCTTTTTGTTGTCTTTAAATTGAAAATTCAAAAATGAAAGAGACATAGGTACATAAAAGGTTGATGATATTTATTTTAAGGATAGTACGGTTGGGGTGTAGTAGGTAAAAACCCCCTTTTCTTATGCCTTTACTACGACGAAGACAAGTCATACATACCTACATTGAGCTGTTAATTACTTGAAACAAAAGTATACACTCATTCCAAAATGATGGCATAAGTCCTTTAGGCTGATAGAATTTGAAGGCTAGGATTACATTTTGGCCTACATTATCTGCCACGTGTGTGTCATCGATAATAGGTTTTCTTGACAGCCGACCGTGAGCGATGACACAATGTTAGCAGATGTTTGAAATGAAAAGTTCAACCTTCTTCTTCTTTCTTGTATATCTATCGCTATCAGGTACAAGACCATGGGGTCTTGGTTATTTGTTCAAAAGAAATTAGAAAAAAAGAACAACTGGAAAATTCAATTCGTATTATTTATTGAAAACACGAAATATTAAAGTGTAGGGTATTATTTCACAACAAGTTCTCTAATTAGGGGTTCAAGTTTTTGTTTTGTTTTAAAAGTGGGCTGTTCTAAAATGAGGTCAAAGATAATTTTCAAGTTTTTGTTCAGAAAAATTAGGTTAACGTTGTTATGTATTCACTTTATGTTCACATTTTGACTTAAAAATTATTGGGTTTATTTAAATATTGATGGAAGACAGCTAACGAATCCATTTTTATTGGAGAGAAAAACATTTTTTGAACTTGCGTTTGAATGTTAATGTTTGAAATTTCCTACCATAGTCTCAAATTTAGGTCAATATTATTGCATTCTTATAAATTCTCTGTAAAATTCATTTTAAGAGAAATTTCATCAAAGTTGTGATTTTTCGACACCGAATTCAAGCGCCATCTATTGGACAGTACCTGTGCTAATAACCACAATGTGTCTGTTATAAAATTAGGTTAGTTTCGCTATATCACAATAGATGGCACTCTGAGCGGTGTATCAGTTTCGTTATTTCTACTAAAATGCATTGTTCCAATACCTAAACGGACCTCGATTTAATTCGTAGGTCATTCCGTTGGCTCACAAAATTCATTTTTGTGCAGAGTCCAAGAATGTGAGTTTCTAATACCGATCACAGCGTCATCTATTTTACAGTAGTGGAACTAATAACTAAAATGTTTACTTAGTTCCGCTATTTTGTAACAGATAGGAGTAAAATCGCGATCTTGGAATTTCCACAAAAATGTATAGGTACTTTTAGGTAAAGAACGAGCAAAAGTATTCTTTTAAATAATCACGAAATAGTGTTTTTAATTTAAGGAAATAGTATGGGTTTCAAATAGAGAATATTGGGGAAAACTAACAGACAAATTAAGAGCATTTTAAGAGGCAGTATTCCCAGGACAAAAGAACCTCAACCTACACCTTTCAAGGACTATCATGGAATACATGTTGTGTACCTATGTTTACTAATGATACAATTATTATGTTCGACAATATTCTGGTATTCAAGATTTTATTTTTCTATTTTCTGAATGCTCAACATTTTTTCTTCGATTTTTTATCATTTTGCTGCCTATATTCTGGCGTCACATAATTAACACAATAATTAAAAAAAACCCTTGCCTAATCGATGACACATGTCGAAGAAACTAACTGAAATCAAGCGTCTTCTATCTTGACGTATTTTTTTTTTTTTATTAATTACTTAAATCACCGAATTTGTCACCTTCTCAACTCTGATAAAATCCAAACTGTCAAATCATATCAAAGTCCAGACCAGACCCCCGCCAAAATTTCATTTAGCTTTAAGTGGATACATGTATATACAGAGCATGAACATTACAATTACGTAGCAACTACGGAATATGTTAAATTGGTATGTTAATCACCGACAGTGCTTACCTGTGTCTAAACAAATACCCATTATCCATTCGGTGGCCAATGTAGCAAAATGAACTTTTATAAAACTGTTTTTTTGGTTTTTCTGCGTTTTCAAGAAACACTTTTGTTTCTATTTTAGTGAGAAAAAGGTTTCAGTAATCCATTTTGAGGGGGTTTTCATTCATTTTAATTTTTTTTTCTTTGTTTCACTTTTTGACGAAATCACTCTTTTTTTTCAGCCAAAACACAAAAATATTAAAATAATTGTATTTTTCCTTACGTATACGAAATTTATCACAGCACTTTTTAGAATTTCTGAACTTAAAAACTAAATATTTGAAATAATTCTATATATTATTTGTATATTCTTTTGATATGGTAAAGTATCCTTTTTTTTAATCCTCAAGAGATAGCACCGAAAACGCGTAAAATCTGTCACAAATTCCGAATTCAACTAAACTCGAAAACCGATGACAAAGAATAAATTCAACTTTACCAATATATTGTAGTTGGACAATTGAGTCAAAGCTTGGTTGGAACAACTTTTTTGTCCCTCTTTTTGCCGTTTGCCGATAAATAATTAATGCGTTATAGCAGTTATACATCCTTTCAATTCCACATACACATTGAATGATATTTTCCTTTTTTGTCTGTTTATTGCTTTTCTATTCCACTGTCTCTATTGCAATGCACATCCGTTGTTTTCTTCTTGTTTGCTGTTAATTTTTTTTTTTTTAGTTGTGTGGGAGTATGTGTATACACACTCATAGAACATAGAAAAAAGGACAACGTCGTTATTTGATATATCCTTGCGGGTAGAAATGGCTAGTAGATGATGTCCTGACCGCGAAATGAAATTCTGTTTAAGTTGATGAAAATATGTGTGAATTTGGAATTCGTGTAGCGTACAGCTAGCATGTGAAATTATTATAGTGCCGGCGGGCGGCGCGGGAGGAGTTGAGGTAAATGATAGTTGAGCGGATATTGGGTATGAAATTTGTTTGTACCAACGTTATAGACTCGTGCAATGTTCAACTTGATTCGATGAGTAATAAAACACCCGAGAATATACCATATAATGAGCCTCTAATGTTCAAGAATTTGCTGTGAAATTAAAGGCATTTTATAACCAGAAAAAACGACCTCAAGAAATAATGCCACTGAATTTGTTTATTATATAAGGCATCTCCTGAGGACATCTGTTCTGCAGTATCACTTGGTGTGTTCCCGAAATTCTTTCGCGGAAGAAAAATTGTGTGATCTCGTTTTATGCTCTTTTATTGTGAGTCCTAGTTTCAGATATAATATAATATAAAAGCATTAGACCAGGGGGGGCTCTAACAGCTCCTTCTAAAGGGTTTTCCAATAAGAGGTGTTATTTTGATATTCAAAGAAAAATGGCATTTTTTGAGATAAATGATCGGATGTTTATTTCATTATAAAGAGGAAAGTATGCCATTAATAATGGAACACAACATTAGCCATGCAGCCGCCACGATAACGCTTACAGGACCATATCCTTTTCATGAAATTTTCCATAACCAAATCGCAAAGTGACTGGCCTATGTCCTCGATAGCCTCACGAATTCCATCCTTGAGTTCTTGAATCGACGCTGAGCTGTTGGCGTAGACCTTATCATTCACGTGGCATCAAAGGAAGAAGTCGCAAGGTGTTAAATTACAAGATCTCGATGGCCAATTGTGATCACCTCTTCGAGAGATAACACGGTCCGGAAAGTTTTCCCTTAAAAGATCGATGGTTTCATTGCTTGTGTGGCACACAGTGCCGTCTTGTTGAAATTAAAAGTTGTCCAGATCAATACCATCCAATTCTGGCCATACAAAATCATTAATCATCTCTCGATAGCGCAATCCATTGACCGTAACTGTTGCTCCAGCCTCATTTTCGAGAAAGTAAGGTCCAATGATCCCGCCGGACCATAAACCGCACCAAACAGTCACGCGTTGATGAAGGAGAGGCTTTTCGACAATAACTCTTGGGTTTTCCGAGCCCCAGATGCCACAGTTTTGCTTGTTGACGTAAGCCTCCAGGTGGAAATGGGCCTCATCAGTCAAGATGATTTTTCGATGAAATTCCGGATAATTTTCATGCATTTCAAGGACCCAATCAGCAAGACACGACGTTGTTGATGATCAGCCGGCTTGAGTTCTTGTGTTAACTGAACTTAATAAGCCTTAAGACCCAAGTCTTTATGCAAAATACGGTGTAATGACGTTTGTGGAATGCCTAATTCCAAAGAACGACGAGGAATGGACAAACCTGGGTTTTCTTCAACACTTTGGCTACAACAGCAATATTCTCAGTTGTTTTTGAGCGACGTGCACGGGTTTTATTCTTCACATCACTAACTTGTCCTCAACAGCTCGAATTTGTCCACCAATTTCTGTATTGCGGTCCGACAAGGTGCTTCACGACGACCCAAAAATGTTTTAGTTTTACGAACCGTCTCTGCCAAATTTTCACCATTTTTATAGTGAATTTTAATAATTTCAATGCGTTGTTGAAGCGTGTATCGTTCCATTTTATTAATGGCGTAGTTTCTACTTGTCAAATGTCAAAAAATGACAGCTTCAAAAGTGACAGCTACCGAAATAGCGTGCTATTCAAAATAACACCTCTTATTGGAAAACCATTTATCACCAACTTACTGACATCAAAATATTGTGCCTTTGATTTCAAATATGTCAATATAAGGACTGAACACTTTGTCTTAATTGATATGACCTTTTACTTCTGTAGCAACAAAAGTATACGGCCCTGCCCCCTGAAATTTGGGCTACATACTAGCAGATTTGGGGTAAACTTAATTATTAATGTAGATGACCCTTTACCCTCTGTAGCTACAAAAGTATACGGCCCTGAACGCTTGAAATTAGGACGACAGGTGCGTACGTTCAAAGCACAGGTTGGGGTAAACTATTGGACAAATTTCTCACAGGATTTTGCACAGGAGAAATTCAAAGGTAAAACCCACTCTCTGCTGAGATAAAAGTGATTAAATATTATTGAGTCCATACTCAAATACGATACGGAAACCCTTCCGTATAACCACCATTAAATAGTCTCAATTAAAACATCAAAAGTTCCGTTCCATTTTTCAAATCCCCTATCACGAAACCAATCATGAAGCGTATCGTGCCAAAAATATTGCCATTAGAGTGTAGACGGTATTTAATAGACCATTTAAACTGAGTATACTATTCATTCAAAAATTCATTCATTTTTATGTAAATTTATCCATAAAACGTGATTGTGTTTGTGTTTGTGTTTGAGAAGGATGCGTTTGTTTAGTCTCATTCTAGTCTATAGTTTTTACTCCTACACGTATCCCAAGCTCAAGGACATTGAATAAATTAAGTCAAAAGGAGGTAAAACAACCGTCTAATTGACCAACATGCAATAGTTGAAAAAGCTCTTTGGATTTGTGTGTGGCTGTAAGGACATTTGCACTTGAGTAAATTTACGTTGGAATCCACAAATACATACACAGATACTAACTGCTTGATTTATTATTAATGTCCTACTGACCATTCAACTGAGAATATTCCCCGGAGAGCTTTGGTTAGCTTTGAAGAATATTTGCGCATGTTTTAGTTTTGATGAATTTGAGGAGGGAAACTTTTTTTTTGGCGGTCAATTTCATGCCTATTGAACAAACGAGAAGTATTCCTTTGGGAGTGTTTTAGCGGGAAGTCTTTTTTATGGGTTGATACCTAGAAAGGATGACTCTAAGCTTTTTAAGCAGGAACATTTCCTCGAAATCAAATTAAAAATGCAATTATTAGAGTGGATTTAAGTCTAGCACATATCCTCAATAAAAAAAACGTCAGTTCATATCATATTACATCAATAAACTAAACAAAACTAATTTTCAAGGATGTTGAAGACACCCTCTCTAACAACGACGGACGTTCGAACAGCACAATTTACGGGGTGCTGATGACTTGGTGGTCGGGTTGACTTTAAAATTTTATAAGTTCCTTTGTGTGGGAAAACGAATAGCTGGTGTCTCCAGCCCACCGGAGACTAAACAACTTGCAGTTGATTTTCTTGTAACCATTGGAAAGTTTTTGAGTTTTGCGTTGTCTGTCTATGGTTTTTTTTTTTTGAGAATTGTGAGGGTAATTACACCTGTTCACAAATAAATGTCATTTTAATATCTACTTTCGTGCTGCCAGAGCCTTTTTTCTTGCTTGACATACAGTGGAAAATTTCCTTGAAGATTTGGTAAACAATTCCTTCAAATGGCGCCCAATGGAGATCAACGAACATCATTTTCTCAACCATATTGACGTCACATGCCCGATATACTGAAGACTGATTAAACCTAGATTATTCCCCACTGTTGGTGCCACCTTTTAAATTAGTTTTTAAGTGAACAAAATCAACTTGTATTATCATCAGCGGCTGTCAGCCAACCTCATCAGCAATAAATATTTGAAAATAAGTGTTCGTATGTTTTTTGTTGTCTTTAAATTGAAAATTCAAAAATGAAAGAGACATAGGTTGATGATATTTACTGTAAGAAGTACGGTTGGGGCGTAGTAGGTGAAAACCCCCTTTTCTAAGGCCTTTACAACGACGAAGACAAGTCATACATACCTACATTGAGCTGTTAATTACTTGAAACAAAAGTATACACTCATTCCAAAATGATGGCATAAGTCCTTAAGGCTGATAGAATTTGAAGGCTAGGATTACATTTTGGCCTACATTATCTGCCACGTGTGTGTCATCGATAATAGGTTCTCTTGACGGCCGACCGTGGCGATGACACAATGTTAGCAGATGTTTGAAATGAAAAGTTCAACCTTCTTTTTCTTTCTTGTATATCTATCGCCATCAGGTACAAGACCATGGGGACTTGGCTATTTGTTCAAAAGAAATTTGAAAAAAAGAACAACTGGAAAATCCAATTCGTATTATTTATTGAAAACACGAAATATTAAAGTGTAGGGTATTATTTCACAACAAGTTCTCTAATTAGGGGTTCGAGTTTTTGTTTTGTTTTAAAAGTGGGCTGTTCTAAAATGAGGTCAAAGATAATTTTCAAGTTTTTGTTGAGAAAATTAGGTTAACGTTGTTATGTATTCACTTTATGTTCACATTTTGACTTTAAAATTATTGGGTTTATTTAAATATTGATGGAAGACAGCTAACGAATCCGATTTTTATTGGAGAAAAACATTTTTTGAACTTGCGTTTGAATGTTATTGCTTGAAATTTTGTACCATAGTCTCAAATTTATCGTCAATATTATTGCATTCTTATAAATTCTTTGTAAAATTCAAGCACCATCTATTGGACAGTACCTGAGCTAATAACCACAATGTGTCTGTTATAAAATGGGTTAGATTTCGCTATATCACAATAGATGGCGCTCAGTTTCGTTATTTCTACTAAAATGCATTGTTCCAATACCTAAACGGACCTCGATTTAATTCGTAGGTCATTCGTTGGCCCACAAAATAAATTTTTGTGCAAAATCCAAGAATATGATTTTTTGATACCGCTCACAGCGTCATCTATTTTACAGTAGTGGAACTAATAACTAAAATGTGATTGTTACAAAGTTTAATTAGTTCCGCTATTTTATAACAGATAGGAGTAAAATCGCGATCTTGGAATTTCCACAAAAATGTATAGGTACTTTTAGGTCAAGAACGAGCAAAAGTATTCTTTTAAATATTCACGAAATAGTGTTTTATAATTTAAGGAAATAGTATGGTTTCAAATAGAAAATATTGGGAAAACAGTGTACCCTACACTAATGTAATCGAACTTTACCGTCTTTACTGATGGTTCGAAAATGATTACTGGAGTAGGGAGCAAGGTTTCTACTCAGAAAATCTTAGCCTTGCCAGTTCATTCAGACTTCCGACCATAGCAGTGTCTTCCAACTGGGATCATGGTAGTCAAATATCCATGATGGCGATATCACACGCTGATATCACCTTTTTCATTGATAGCCAAACAGCAATAAAAGCGATCTCTGCCACGCAAATCAAGTCAAAGCTTGTTTCTTGCTGTCGCAAAGAGCTAAGGGTTCTTAGTATGCAGCACTCTGCTGGGTTCGCGGTCACAGTGGTGTGCCAGGAAACGAAAAAGCGGAAGGCTCGGTATTTGATCCCTCTCTCATATACCATAACATCAGAATCCCTCAATGCGAATTAAAAAGAAATATTAGTAGAAATGTCATTCAAAAAGCAAATGGTAGATGTAACCTACTAGAAACCTGTAGTAATACCAGGAAACTCTGGCCTCATTATGACAAGAAAGAAATCGATAAGATTTTACTTCTCAAAAAACTGTCTCTTAGATTCCTACCACAAAAAGAAGATGGGGCTTAGTACAGATGACATATGCAGATGTAGAGGCTGCGGCGATGAGGAAGAGCACGAAAACACAGCTCAATTCTTATTCTTCTTTCCAGGACTCTGCCGTACAAGATTACAATTTTTAGGCAACTATTTCTTTAATGAACTATAGAAGAACTATCTGAACTCCCAGGCAATCGCTTACTGAACTTTGTCAAGTCCACCAAATGGCTCGACCAACCATAAAATTCATAGGTTAAATCACATTTTCAGAAGTTACAATACTTCAGGGTATCAAAAAGGATCTATATTGATCTAAGTGTGATGGTAACAAAATCATCCGTCAGCCCGTATAACCTAACCTAACCTAATTTTTCAGTTTTGTTAGTTTCTCTCTCTACAATTTTTACTTAAACTTAACTTAATAAACTTAGTCCTCTCCCGAGCAACTAAAGTGACACTCTACAAAACCCTCATCATCCCGGTCCTCATGTATGGTGCAGAGACATGAACTATGACAACATCTGATGAAAACGCTTTGGGCTGCTTCGAGAGAAAAATTCTTCGAGTGATTTTTGGTCCTTACTTATTAACTTACTTAAGGTGGCGCTACAGTCCGTTGTGAACTTGGGCCTCAGTTTCCGCCAGCTAGCTCGGTCCTTAGCTAGTCGTCTCCAGTTTTGCACTCCAAATTGATTGAGGTCCTCTTCCACTTGAGTGCGCCACCTGAGTAGCGGTCTTCCTCTCCTCCTACGTCCCTCGAAAGAGTGTCGAAAGCTTTCGGGCCGGACCTTGACCCTTCTGGCTAGGTCCATGTCGTTGTACAACCGTAAAGTTCGCTGTTGTATCTTCAATGCACCCGGGGCCCAAGATGACCGAAGAACTTTCCTCTCGAAACAGCCTAAGGCACTTTCATCCGATTTTGTCAGGGTCCATGCTTCCGCACCATACAGCAGGGCTGGGATGATGAGTGGGGGCTCGAGAGAGGGCTTTTAGTGAATTTTGGTCTTGTCTGTATTAATTGAGAATGGAGACGAAAATTCAACCAAGAACTGTACGAGCTGAACACTGACACTGACCTAGCCAGAAAAGTAAAGGTCCAACGACTTAGATGGTTGGGTCATGTTGAGCGAATTGAAAATAATGCTCCGGCTCGTAGAGTCTTCGAATCCAACCCGAAAGGACGTCGCAGATGAGGAAGACTGCGACTCCGGTGGAGCACACAGGTGGTAGAGGACCTGAACCAACTTGGCGTGCGAAACTGGATACAGCTATCCAGGGACCGAGCTGGCTGGAGAAGTTTGTTGAGTGAGGCCCTGGTCCTACCTGCACTTTATCGCTTTTAGTGGTGCTAAGTAAGTAAGTAAGTATTATTGTCATGTGTATCTATATTGAAAATGTTCAACATTAATATCTACTTGATTAACCTCATAAAATTAAGCAAAAAAAGGCATAAGAAGCAAAGTATAAGTAAAGTATGTAAGCGTTCGTAGCATTTTGCAATTCATGGAAAAGAAGTCTGCCGTTTGCTAGCTTTTCTGTATAAATTCAGCATAATTAATCTTCATTAAGAAGTTCTATGTTCATTATACAATATCAACCTAGTTAGAGGGATTGAAACAAACAACTCATTCATTATTCCGTATCGATTTCGAACTGTCCACAAGGCTTCTTCACCCCATTAACCATGCAAAAGAAAACTTTACAGCATGTATAATTTCTTTAATAAATTCATAATTTAATTATTTTGAAACATTCTATTTCTCACTGACCTCTTTTGTAAAGAAAAAAAATATAGCTTTACATTTTTCATTGTACAAATTAAATTTGTATAAAAATCACATTAAATTCCTTTTTTTTACACTTCTGGAAAATATTTCTTAAAACTAAAAAAATAATTTCTCTAAAATTATTATTTACAATTTTTCTTATATGTAATCTTAGTTTTAAATTTTTAATTCTTTTCATTTAATAATTCAACATGCGCCTAAAAATTTTATTAAAAAAAACTTGAAAAAGAAAAAAACTTACAAAATACTGTTTTATCATCTATCTCTCTCTTACTTAATAGCTACCGAATTTCGGAAAGGAAATCCTCAATCCTAATGCCCCCTGTCGACTTTTTCACTAATCGTTGAGAACCCTTGATTCTCATAGCCCGTATAATTGCCCAGCACCATTGAAATGCCCGATGGGGAGTGTTGAATTCCTTTGGTATCAATGCCATTCGAAATGCCTCCATCGATGACTACTGTTGTTGTTGTGGGACTAAATACTGCCGGTGAGTAAATTCGACGATAGATGAAGACACGAACTTTGTACACCATAAACATGACAATGTAAATGAAACAAGTCAGAAGAAGGACCCCGAAGCAGGTGGTTAGGGCACCTTGGGTGTTTCGCCAGTCCAAGACGGTGTAGATGAAGGGATTGCCATGACTGGAGAAAGTACAGTTAAAACAGAAAACAAAAAGTCAGAATAACATATTCCTTAAAGTATGCAATCAAAGTTAAAAATTGTAACTTACTGATCTTCACCACCCGCCTGATAGTAGATGAACGAAAATATCGCAAATATCGTTCCAAACGTAAATGGCAGAAAAATGTGAAACAATCGAATTGGGTAAGCCACAATTAGCAGGTCGAAAAACATGAAAATTGAATTGCATGCATGGCATAGGATGTTCGATGGTGTTAGTGGTACTTCCGCTGAAATCAATCAAAATATGATTAAAATTCATAGTAGTTACATAAGCTCGAAGACTTACGTCCATACAAAAGACTCCAGTAGACAATTGTTATAGCAAGCGATACAACCAGTGTTGTAATGTGCATTCCCCAGTAAATTTTGAAAGGACTTGCTAGAGACTGCATATTTAGCAGTTTGTCTGGAAACCAAATATTATCAATAAGCTCGAAATATATAGATAGTTTTGATTTAAACAAAGCTTACCTTCATACTCAGGATGAAAATGATAAATGCTGACCAAAACAGCGCCCAACAGGTTAGTAAACATGCACATCAGAATTCCCCAATTTGTGAGGAATATAAAGAAGTGCCTTCCTGAGCCACCGAAGATAGCTGTTTCAATCACTACCCCGACGAAGAATAGTCCAATAATCCAGCGGTAGATGAGGTAAGGGATGCTCTTCGTTCGGTGTTGCCACTACATTAGGAATCACAATTAAAACAAATCAACTTCTGATACTCTTAACTTAGGTGGGTTACCCAGATTCTAATAAGTATTGTATTTTAAACCTTACCGAGGTTACTACTGTGATAACGCTTTAATTACGTTCTATATGCCACATGAAATTTTGAATGATATGAATTGAAATGTGTGCAACGCAAAGAGCTCATTAGCGTTCAAATGGCAACAATTGATTCGCAACGCTGCTGGTGACAAACTTCAAGGCAACTATAGTCGTGTATTTTTCACTACTCAGTAGCCAGCACAGCAAAATTTCCCTTGGCAAACAACAACAATCTGGATTGCAATCGATAAAAAGGTCAGTAAAAAAATTACAATTGTGCCGGCGATAGAAATTTCAATCATTTAAATGAAGTCAGCTCTGTTGGCGTTAAGAAGAATTATTTTGGTAAGCAAATCCAATGGCCTGAGCCTATCTGAGTTATGCACTCGCTTAGGTTGAAGTACTTGCTAAATTGTGTGTAACCCGAGGCGCAACCCTCAGGTCATTTTGCGACGTTGTATGTAAAAATTGTCACACAAATTGAATTTGACAGATAAAGTGAGTTGGAGCGTTTTATTCGCACTTGATCACAGTGCTGGATACTGAGCAGTGAAAAAAAACGGCGTATGTCGGAAGTTACGTACAGACCTAAGCATAAGATAAAGACAAACTTTACCTACATAAGCATTTGTGTTTTTCATAAGTCGTTGTTTTTAAGATTATTTCATAACTTTTAAATTTTTAATAAAAATAATTTTCTTAAGACTTACTTGTGACTTGACAAAATCATCAGCTGGAGTGTGATTAAATCCGCATCGATCTCGGTGGAATTCTTTTGCAATTGGCCTTGCTAATTGCTTGAGCTTCGTCATTTTGATTTTGTCAAAGACGTCTTTCTATTGGCAATATAATTTTCAAAGTAAGGGAACCGACCGCAAGTTCTATAATTGAAAACAACAAAAATAAACAAGAATAATTAAATTTTACAGCGTCCTTAGTTCCACTTTTAATGTTTAACTGTGCAATAACAATAAAAATAAACAAACAAACCTGGCCTAAGGGTTCTCTAGAGGTTTGAAAGGGGAAACCCTCAATTGAATTCAGTAAGGTCTTTAAAGTCAAAAAATTTGTTTTCAACAACTTTTTTTTAGCAATTAAGAATTGTGTTTAAATGAAAATAGAAGAATGCTAATTGACATATTTTCTTTGGCTTTTAATTTCAAAAGCAACTTTTAAGATGACATTTCTCATAACCTGTTTTAAATTGTTTAAATAATTTTATGAATCCTAAGCTTGCCTTATGCCTTTATGAATGGATGCATGCCTAACCAGTAAAATTTATTTGTGTAATTAAAATTGTTTCCTATTAGAAATCACGACGTACCTATCGTTTGACAGAACAAAAACTCATTAGAAGTTGAAAAAAATAAGCACCAACTAGTAATTAAAAGTAGAACTATCTCAAATAATAAAGATTTTTATCTCGAAGCGTGGAACAGCATTTAATGTTCTTTTTCTTTGCGTTGTTCGTTGGTATCATATTTCATCCATTTATTTGCTTTTTATTGTATACATTTAATTGCTTAAAAAAAAAACTATTTACCTGAATGAACCCAATTCAATCGTGATTCAACTAAAATTGCAGTACAATTGCAATAGAAAACAAATAATTGGTACTCTTTAAAATTCTGTGAGCGATG
Source organism: Sphaerophoria rueppellii (assembly GCA_920937365.1). Classification (NCBI taxonomy): domain Eukaryota; kingdom Metazoa; phylum Arthropoda; class Insecta; order Diptera; family Syrphidae; genus Sphaerophoria; species Sphaerophoria rueppellii. The sequence continues at coordinate 5,412,278 of CAKKXW010000005.1, forward strand.
AGGTAGTACCAACGAGATAAGATTGCGTGTGTGGTACACTATTGTTGTCATTTTTTGTTGCTTAATAACTTTATTCACATTGAATTTGTTGCTTCTTTGTACCACACCCTTTGCTTGAACAAGCAACGAAGTTTGAATATGTAGGTACCGGAAGTTGCAACATAAAAATACCATTGAACAGTGAATACTGAAAATTGCTTAAGCAATTTGAATTGCGTAAAATGAATAGTCAAACAAATTGAAAAAAAAAGAAACTTCTCCTCCGTGACAATGTATTTGAGACATTGCCGTGACCAGGATTCGAACCTGGGTTACCACGGCCACAACGTGGGGTCCTAACCACTAGACGATCACGGCTATTGGAGAACTGAAATTTGGTGTGTCCAATTGGAAGCACACGGGTCCAGCAGTGGTCAGTTTTGTTTGGAATTTCGATTTTTGATTGAAGGTTATTTTAGTTTTTCGTCAATGGTGCTTATGAAGCAAATTGTTACACCTACGCCACAGTGAACATTTTGCTTAATTTAAAATTGTTTATGAACTTCCTAAGCGAAGAAAAAATATATTAAAATTCTGCTCCACAGTGGTTTGACCTGCATGTTAAAACACTTGGTTAGGGACCAAATCTTGGAACTACGAAGCTCAGAATGACTATATTACTCATAGAACGAATTCATTATTTACACGAATCTTCTTTACTCTGACTACATAACGCAAATAGAAAATAATCTCAATAATACGGTCATTTTAGGTTTCATCCGCGGAATAATTCTTAGTGGGCTAAATTTTTGTGTACACCTTTATTACGGTGCTGTTATAAAGATGTGAAAAATCGGCATTGATATCGTGCCGGCTAAAAAAATTATGGTGTTCAAAAGGTGGCGAAATTGGTGAATATTTCGCGATCTTTTGCCCCGGAGGTCAAATGCCTTAAGCATTTTTCTCTAAAATCAACCGTTTTCGTAGTAAAGAGACTAGAACATGCTCACATTTGCTCTATTTTTTTTTCTTCTTGTATATGAAACTCGGGTGTTTTGTGATAGAAAATGGCGGGTCGATTTTAAAACAGAATAAAACAAAATATCAATTAGGTTTTTTTTTTCTTTATTTGATGACTCTATTAATGAAATTATGTGTAAAATAAACCAAATTTCAAATAGCCACCGAGGCTTTGCTGGGTGACGCGCATTCGAAAGGTCCAGTTTTTGATGACTTTCGCACATAAATCAGACTGAATTCGACCGATGGCATCGATTTGTTGTTGTTGAAAGCCGTAGTGGTTTGCGAATTATTCGAGAAGACCTGCGATTTAAGAAAGCAACACGGAAAAAGTCTAAAGTTGCCAAATGACACGATGATGCTGATGTACAGAACCAATCTTAGTAATGTACATAGCTCGTGGCAGCAAATGTGGATGCAAATAAAATTGGATTGAGATGTTCAAAAATTGTTGGACATTGCCGTAGCCAATCATACTTAATCACAGAGTCAACCAATGAAGAGTCGCCATTTTTTTGGTTACATATTTATTTATCAATTAAATAAAGAAATCCCAGAGGCGAATTCTTCATTCTTCACCTCCAGGGAGAAAAAAACAAGAAAGAAGAAAAAACAGTTCTGGGTTCATTCATATCTTCAAAACCGTAATGAGGATGGTGCTTTTATTTTATACAAAATAAATTTTATCAATAATTTATCGAGTAGTTTAATTGAGATAAATATTACTTACTCGCAATCGCACATTCAATCAAATGAGCGGATAAATATACAATTATAGTTTTTGTTGCTTTTTTAGCGTTCAGGTGAGAAAGGGAAATTTACTGTTGACCTGAACTCAGTTATAGGAACCTTAAATGCAGATGAACATGCTATAAAAAAGATGAACATGTTCGTCTTAACCATAATCTTGATCTTGATTTCTATTATTTCCTATAATCTTGATCTTGACAAGATGTCTGCATTTTGATTTTGCCTCTCTATCGAACAAGCATGATTATTGTATGTTGCATCTCTCTTTTTTGCAGAACTAAAAATGCAGATACATGTAAATCCACCATAAAGTTGCCAAATCACACGATGATGCTGATGTACAGAACACAATCTTTTGTAATTGTACAATAGCTCGTGGCAGCAAATGTGGATGCAAATAAAATTGGATTGAGATGTTCAAACATTTTTGGACATTGCCGTAGCCAATCATACTTAATCACAGAGTCAACCAATGACGAAGATTTCTATGTGTCAGACACTGTTAATGAAATCGAAACTGAAGATTTTCATATGAAAGAATAAGAAAAGCAATAGAGCAAATCTTACTCCGAAAACGGTAAATTTTTTCTTAACAGCGTTTTTTTTTTGGTAATCCAGAATTGGTACACAGAACTGTCCGATTTCGGATACCAAACGAACATGCAAATACATTTTTTTGCTTCTAATGGTTGAATTCCTACGTATTTGTAAAACATCATCAAAGATTAAATATGTAACAAGATGGGAAACTGACTTACGTTTCACTCCCTAGATCCCGCAATTTTCATATTCCTTCATTTACTTTATTCTTTTCATCTACATAAATGCATGTGAGTTACAAAAACACAGAGATGAGCTGAGATTTTTCTATTCTCTTTTGTTTGTTTTCGCATTTTCAACATTTCTCTTTTGTTTGTTTTCGCATTTTCAGATGGTTGGACCATATTTACTGTGATAGTATTGGTAAAAAAAAACGCATACTTTCACAGTAACTATGGTCCGAAGCTTGTAGGCAACTGTCACTTTGACAGCCTTGTTTCCCATCTTGTTACTTATTTAATCTTTGAACATCATATGCAGAGTTGCAGATGACATGACATTGTTTTTATTTTCTTTGTTTGTAAACATGGCAGCGAGTACGTATGTGCAAATGTGTGCATGTATGAGTGATTCTGTTTTTGATTCCGGCTTCAAATTCGGAATCGTTTTTCTTTTATCCAGAACAAGAACTGTCATCTTGTGCCATGTGAACGAATTCAGAATCGTTCGGAACAGTTCCGGACGACAAAAAAAAACGCTATAAGATAAAATCAAGACGAAAAATTTGTCCTGTCCTTGACCACTTTTGACCTTCATCTACTCTTTGTCGATTTAACTTTAATTTCAGTAACTATGCACTCAGGAGGCAGTTACCAAATGGTTATAATTTTAGCAGGTACAATTAGAAACACCAAAGCGACTAAATACCTGATTAACTAAGAAGTCGGTTTTATTTGATTGGAGCGAGAGAAGACATACCAACATGCTGCATGTAATGTGATGCGTATGTACTTGCAAGCCAACCTCTTCGGCGATAGATGTTCTTGGCCCGTTGCCAATTTCGAAGGAGAGAAACCGATGCCTTTTAGTTTTTATGGACTACTCACAAAATGGGTTGAAGTTTTGCCGGTTAAAGATTAGACAGATACAGTGGCTCGAGCTCTAGTTAATTAGTCGCTTTGGTGTTCCTAATGAGCTTCATTCGGACCAAGGGAGAAACTTTGAAGCGGATGTTTTTCAATGTAATCATGCTTCTATGCATTAACAAAACACGAACCATACCTCTTCATCCACTCCACAGTCCGATGCTTTGGTTGGGGGGATGAACAGGACAATCCTGAACTATCGATCATCAATGATGCTCAAGACGATTGGGACAACCTGGTTCTATGGCTTATCGTGCTGCTCAACAGGATTCCATTAAAGAATCACCGTATTCCATGCTCTTTGGAAGGGATATGAGGCTTTCTCCCTATCTTCTTTTTGGTTGTTTGCCTGACAAGGAGTGCGATGTCACCGGTTATGCAAAAGAGCTACAACAAAACCTGTCTATCACTCAAGAAAACGCAAGAGAACACATGAATAAACAATAAAGCTGCTGCAAGAATGAAAAAAGTTTACGACCTTTCACCCAATTTTGCTATCTTTCAGATGGGACAGTTTGTTTGGTTTCACAATCCAAAGCGGAAAGTCCGTCGTTGTCCGAAATTTTAATCAGCTAGGGATAGTCCTTACCGAATAATGCAGATGATAACCGATGTTTCACCTTAAATTCAGAAGACTCCTAGAACTAAACCGCGTTTCCGTTTGGCACACTACCGTGAAAAAAACGTCGACAGCTGGGTCAACTATAGAGACGCTTTTGTTCGAGAAGGTAAGAATGTTACAACCAGGAATGCAACGCATCAAGCATTAAGACATCAGACAAAGCTGACAACCTTAAGGGATTTCTGTCAAATATTCTGTCTTGCTAACCTAACACTGAATAAAGTTGCACGTCGTTTTTGTGTGCTGGTCTTAAAGGTTAAAATTATCTATGGTGTTTTATTTAATCCGATTCTATTTCAGGAATCCTAGAAGTTTTGCAACAACTAAGTTTTCTATTTTTTTAAATAATTATGCAATTAAGAATTTGACAAAACTATAGAACGAGAACCCTAATAACTAAAATTGAGAGAGTAAATCAACCAAAGCCATATTTCTCACTCAGTTTATTCCAGCCTTGTTGTCTTTTCCCAAAATTTTTTGTCCGACAATTAAAAAATAGGGTGTAAACGTATGCTTGTCGTTTTTTTCGGTCCAGAAATTTAATATAAAAGAAAAGAAAATATAAATATTAAAATAATAAATCAACTCAACCCGACTCTACCAAAATAATGAATATTTCCTCACAAAAAAAAGTACTCAATTCGAAACACACTGTTGCTCGTCTTTCTCTTCTATTCTTCTATTGACTACATTCAGCTATGCGCACGTCACCCAATATTACACCAAATTCATTTCACATTGATATACAGCATTTGAACAACGGTATTCACAACACCCCGATAGCCGTGATCGTCTAGTGGTTAGGACCCCACGTTGTGGCCGTGGTAACCCAGGTTCGAATCCTGGTCACGGCAATGTCTCAAACACATTGTCACGGAGGGGTGATTTTTTTTTTTTTTTTTTGTTATCGATGAAAATAGATTTGAAGAAATAAATTGTTTAATTAATGTAATAGAAATAACCCTCAAAGGAGTATAGCAACAATACTTTTTTGTTGCATGCGAAAACTAGTCAATGAAATGAATGCGTGTGCACTGTGCGTGTCAAGTGACAATACTTATTTGGTTTTTTTTTTATTAAAAAAATGCAATTTCACGGCACTCATTGGAGGTGAGCTGCAACTGTTAATTGACCCTGAACTTGATTAGGAAATAAAAAAAAATACACTTAAGCAACTGTGTTTGATGTTTATTTGTGTAATGTTGTTGTTTCGTCTGACTTGCTTATGGGAATTTTTATGAGTCTTGTCTTGTTAAAAGTCTTTTGAAAAAGAAGAAACTTTGGAAGGAGTAAGTGTACGTTTCATCTCATTCTAATAGAGTTTATGAATTTAAACTGAAAATGAAAATATTTATGAAATGAAGCGGCTTTTTGTGAACTCATAAAGCTTGAGGCATTATGAATTCATGAAAGTGAAAAGGTATGGCTGTAATGTTGTTTACATTTGTGTTTATGCAAAAGCTGTTTTTGTTTACAAATATTCATGAAGGTTCGTTTTTTATGGAGTTCACTTATTGAATGGCCTTTGACAAGGTTTTCCAGGTAAGTATAAGTAAGGTAGTGAGGTTATTCACACTGTTTTTTTTTCGATTTCTTAATGATGCTTTGCTGATTTTGTAATATTATTGAATGGTATACAGTGGCGGATTAAGCGTTGAGGGCGCCATAGGCAAGCATCTCATCGGCACCCCTATATTAAAAAATATCTCATAGGCTCTTTAGTTTGATCAAAACCGATGCACGCGTTGAAATCGAAAAGATCTTACAAATTCGATTTGAATTATTTTAATCAAGATGTGCAGAACCGTAAATTTTGTAAAACAAATCTAGAAAGCAGAAAACTGAGATTTTTAATCCGTCAAAATCTCTGCCATCCGCTGATGAATTTCGAACATTAGGTGATAATAACAAATAAAAAACACTATAGCCTAATTTTTTCACACAGTTCCAAATTCCCTTTATAAATCGATCTAGTGAATCTCGGTTTAGGTTGGGTTATGTTAGGTTAGGTTATGAGGGGTGTGCACAGCGTGAACTGTTGCAAACACGGGAATCTATTGGTCCATTGTGATCCCCTATAAAAATAAAGGTTAGCATCGATGCTATTCAAAGTTGTCGATGAACGTAGACCGGCTCGTTAACGAACCAGCCTATGCTATCTATAAATTTCCTCATATTTGCCATTGAGACCTGTGCTAGATCATCCAGTTTTCCAACAAACCTGTTCCCAAAATGACGGAGTCTGTTAGTTTGGAGGTTCGGACAGTCACAGAGCAGGTGGTCAATGGTTTCCATCTCCTCCTCATCCTGACAGCTCCTACAGAAATCGGGTGCAAAAGCCCGCCATTGTGTCAATGGCGCAATGAACCGTTAATACACCTATCAGGATTTTAATTTTCCTTTTACTCAGCGATAAAATATACCGAGTTTCCTTTTCATTAATGTTAGGCCATAAACTTCTAGAGATTACGCAATCGTCCCTGGATTTCCAAGAGTTATTGATCATCTAATTTGATTTAAGGTCTATCTTCATCTTGAGTACCCCAATCCGGACGAGTGGTCCCCTATCTGAATGGTCTACTACTTGTATCTTCTTCTGACCCTTTCCTGGCTAGTTCATCTGCTATTTCGTTTCCTTCTAGCTATCTTCTATGTCGCTGTGCCCAGCAGAGCTTAACCTGGCTGATTCTATTTAATTCTTTCCTACAGTTTAAAACTGCCTTTGATCTTATGGTCTCACTGGCTAAGGCTTTGATAGCAGCCTGGCTGTCCACAAAAAAAGTAATCTCCGAGGAGCTTAGCTTTTCATGATGTGTCATTTCAGCTGCTTTTTCAATGGCATAGTTGAGAGATTGGCAAAACACTCCCGCACATGTTCTGATTCCATTTTCGAACCGTCAGTGTAGAAAGGGATACTCTGTTCACTCATAACTCATAAGTGAATTAGGATCGCAATCCCAACCCTGTCTTTCTGGTATGCAAATAGGAAATTTCCTGTCAAAATCCAGTAGAGGGGGAATGTAATCGGTGGTCTCCATCAGTCTTGGAATCATGTCATATCTTTGTAAGATTGACCCGTGTCCATAAGTGCTGTGCTTCCAAAAACTCAGTTCTTTTAAACGAATTGCGGTTTTGGCTGCCGTGCTCCTTATGAACTCATCCAGAGCCGGGAGATCCAAGATCATTTCCAACCCAGCCTGTGGTGTGGATCTCTGAGAATCTCGGTTTAGAATTTTAAAATATTTCGAACTCGGGCATTTCTTCACTTCTCTAGAACTCAATCTAAAATCATGGTTTTAAGAACCTAATTCCAGCATGTTTTTGAAACTTTTGAGTCCACCGGCAGTATTTTTTGACAAAATACAAATAATTTTTGACTTTGCGATTATTTTTTGTTTATATCTGTGTACCTATGGTAATTTTTGTATGTGTGTTCCAATTTTTACCGTGGTGGAGATGTTGAAGGTCTTCTGCCACCAGTTGAAGGTCTGTTGAAAATGTTTGCTTTGATAAACGGAAGCGCCGAAAAAATTGGTTTCGTCCCATGTGTTAATGGTGACACGTATTGACATTTTTGGACAAAAACGCCGTTCTTCCAGCATAACGTTCGCATCGTATTCGTAGGAAATCATAAAAAATTAGATCCAAAGAGAGTAAAGGGTGACGATATACGAATTTCCAACCCATTATTCTCTTTTACTTTATTTTCCGGAAATGATTACAAATTCAATTAATTTTGATCGTTGAAAAAACAAAATTTTAAATTAACTGAGTTCCAGGGCATTAGACCTCCGAATTCGAGGGTCTAATTTTATCGAAGTTCTACCTACAACAAAGTTCTAAATAGAAGTTCTAACACGAGAGTACTTGGTGAAGAACTGACTTAGAACTCATTTGAAATGAGTTCTAAAACTTCAAGAAATTAGGCGTTACAAAAATTAAAGGAAGCTAAGTCGATTGCCGGCTAGTGTCCGTAGCTCAGTGGTTAGGTGCGTTGGCTGCTAAGCAGAACGTCGTGGGTTCGAGTCCTACTCGTTTTTATTTCATCTTTCACGGGCACTGCCTCTTGCGAAGAACTGACAAAACTTCCAAGAGTATGAATCTGTCATGAAAAAGTGCTTCTCAACTTTGCCGTTCGGAATCGGCGTTAAATTGTAGGTCCCCTCAATTCTTCACACGCACCCAGAGAATTGTTGAAGAGAGTAAGCCACTTAGGCCTTGGCTCTTCAAGAGCTATCGCGCCACTCTATTTATTTAAGTCGACTGCCGAAAGTCAAATACTCTGATTTTTAATTTAACAAAAGTGGCAAGTGCGGTTCGAATTCATAAGTTTAATATTTTAACAGCCACGTATGCACTCGCATTATTTGCCACTTGTAAAAGCATTGCGCCCGCGCACCCCTATGTTGCCTCGCGCCCCTAGGCGCATGCCTAGTTTGCCTTTTGGATAATACGGCACTGCTGGTATAGTTATTAGAGCCAAATTCGTTGATGAGTGTTGATAATTAGTCGATTATAGTGGAGGTTGGTTGGCGTTCACATTTTTATTAACAATTTCGACTCATAAACTTATCGTTCTAATAATGATTTAACTACACATATGTTTTTTTGTTTAATCAAAAATATACTAGCCCACACAGCGAGCCATAAAAAACCACAATATGCAATTAAATTGGAGTCGTTACGTCAAACATTAAGCCGTAAATAACTTCTCTACAGGTAAGATTGTTACGTCACAAAAGAATAAAAATAATAAAATGCAGTTAATTCAGAAAAATGGAGAGTCATCGTTCTTACTTTTAATAATGCTGTTGTTTTTTTTTAAATGTTGCAAAAGAAAGCCGTCTAATAATTTTTTTAATTTTTTATTTGATTATTCTAACGCACACCCGAAATCGCAAAAGGAGATCCAATTTCGTACTCGAATTAATTTTTCGGAGGCAAACTCTTTTATAAGAAAACGAAATTCAATCTCCAATTAAACAAATCGCAAAAAAGAACAAACAAACAAAATTTGAAAGTATTGTCATTTTTGGAAATCGGAAATCCCATCCCATCAAACTTATTTGTTTACAATTTGATAAGAATGCTTATATGGAGGTGAATAAGTCACACTACATACCGAAAATTGTGATTCATAAATCAGACAGTTAAATGTGACGTAATCACTGTTTGCTTACATGACACCGTACTCGGTTCTTTGAACGTCATACAATCCAATTTTATTCCAGTTTATCCCTGATTTGCACTAAATTTACAGAGTGAATCTTTCGGGGGTTTTCTGACCAACAAAAATGTGGGTTACAAAAAAGTGCATAGTCATTCGAAATTGAATGTTTTTCTCTTTGAAAGAAAACGTCATGAAGAATTAAACTGAATAATATTCCTTAAATATGAAAAAAACCATAAGGCACACGTTGGATTCGAACTATTGCCCTTTACCGAAAACAGATGTGCCGGAAACTGCTGCTGTTAGCGTCATCGTCACACATTACAGTAAATTAGCCATGAATATAGAAACAAAAGGTATTTTTTGAAATTTGATTCTTCTGTTTCGAAGCACTTTAGAAAAGGAGGCGTGCTATCACGTGCAAATATTTGTTTGTAGCATGAAAGAACTGCAATTCAGATGATAAAATTCTAATCCAATTCTCCGATTCGAGGACGCTTGACAAAGATGGGTGTCGGGAGTGAGACTTTCTTAAGTGTGGTGTGATATAATAACTAGCCCTTCACATGCTCAGAAAGAGACAAATCAACTCTGAGCTAGCGGAGGAAAGGGTGAGAGTAACCACATCCAGGGGCACCCCATAGGGTGGAGTTCTCTTTGGGTTCTTGTTATGAACGGCAAACTCTCTAAATTGAAATCAAGTGGAGTAAAAATAATAGCCTACGCTGATGATCTTGCATTTCTAGGGACTGGCAAGTTCCTATCCACTATCAGTGAACAAATCGAATATGCCCTCTCGTTGGTAAGCAAATGGACTAGGAACTGTGCTATTTACTAACAAACGCAAAATACCTGATTTTAAAATACCTTCAATTGAAGGCTGCCCTCTTAAAATCTCTGCTCACGCAAAGTATCTCGGTGTGATCTTAGATAAAAAGCTAAACTGGGGTCTGAACACCAAAGATAGATTCAAAAAGGCATCGATTGCCTTTTACTCCTGACCACACCCTAAATTTATCGGATAGATGTATTCGGTAATATTTAGACCAATACTTCCCTATGATAATTTGGTTTGGTGGAAAGCATTAGAAATGAGCACGAACCTGAAAACTTAGACAAAAGTTCAAAGACTAGTGTGCACTATGGCATTACAATGAGGTCCACTCCTTCTGCGGGACTGGAAGTTATTCTCAATCTAATTCCCCTAAACCTCTTTGTTTAAGAACCTGCGGCCAAAAGTGCCCTGAGACTTAGTTAAACTTAAGTCTGGAAAAACAGTTTCATAGGCCATGCTCAGATGGTTCATAAAGTTATGGGTAATAGTACTACAACAGACTATAAAATACCAGAAATTGATTTTCATAAACCATTCCAGGTTGCCATTCCAAGCAGAGAGGAATTGATAGATAACATACCATACTCCAGTGAGTCGTCAGTTGTAGCTACCTATACTGATGGCTCTAAGATGGACACTGGTGTAGTGGCAGGCTTCTATTCTGAAAATTTCAAGTAAACCGCCTCGCTAAGGCTTCCAAACAGTGACAGTGACAACAGCTGCTTAAAAGATATCAATGATGGCGATATCACGAGCTGATATCACCTTCTACATTGATAGCCAAGTATCAATAAAAGCGAATACTGCAAATGAGGTAAAATCAAAGCTTGTTTCATGCTGCCACGAAGAGCTTAAGGTTCTTGGCGCACAGCACAACATTAGACTCTGCTGGGTCCCAAGCCACAGCGACATAATAGGCAACGAGAAAGCCGATGAATTAGCAAGATTAGGGTCAACGCTTGACGTAAGCCAAGATCAGCTAGTTAGCACGCCTACCTGTTATTTAAAACAGGAAATCTCAAAAAGAATAACTATCAAGGCCGATGAAAGGAGGAACCTTCTTGGCACCTGCGGCGCTACAAGAAAAATCTGGCTCTGTTTTAACAAACAAAGAACGGAAAGAATTATGCAGCTACACAAAGGATCACTTTGATCTCTTGTAAGCATAATTACCGGAAATATGAAAAAGATGAGAATCAGTTCAGATGATCTATGCAGAGGATGCGGTGACGAGGAGGTGCATGAAGACGCTTCACACTTTCTATGTTACTGTCCCGCAATCTCCCACCAAAGAAAGAAATTTCTCGGCAACTATCTGTTACAGGATCTAGAAGAACTCTCTAGTACACCAGGTACTAGCATTCTGAACTTTGTCAATGCCTTTTAATGGCTTGATTAACTGAACACATAGGTTTTTCTTATTAGCTTGAGTAGCAATACTCACGGGTATCACAATGCATCTGTTTTGATCTTAGTGTGAAGGTACCGACATCAACTGTCAGCCCCTCATCGTTTTAAGTTGCAAATTCCAAATTTCATGTACGGATTTTCCTAAGCTTTCACATGAAACCTGAATTCGAAATCTCAATCTCCTACATGGTTCGTTGCCTTGAATATTTGTGGAAATCTTAGATTTGCGAATTTTCGCCACTTCTCGCAGCCATCTTTTAGGAAACAGCGGAAAACCCAATTTTCTAAGGGACACGTTTAAGTCATTAGTTCCACTATTAACTAATAGATGGCGATGCGACCGGTGATAAAGAATTGCAATTTCGATAGTTCCACAAAATTTGCATTCTGAAAGCAGACAAATGACCCACGAGGGAAATTGAAATGTCAAATGAAAGCAGTCTTCTGAAAGTAACAAATTTGTGATTTTTCATCATCTTTTTCAACCCTGAAGTCTGACTATATTTCAGCAAGCGTTATTCAGACATAAAAGTCTCAAAAAAAAAAAAATCATACATTAAGTAAACAAATTTTTGCAAATCAACATTTTCTCAACAAGTTTTACAGACTGCTTGTTATTGGCATAATCAGCAATCGGCCACAAATTATAACCATTTAACTAGTTTAAGTTGTACAATTAACATCAGTATACTTAAAAGACTTCTTTTTCCTTCCAACTGCATCTAATACCAAACTATCAAACTCAATCTCAGCTTTCGCATGATAGCCGCAAAATTATAGAAATAAATAAAAAAAAACGTCAAAATCAACATTTCTATAGTATCCATTACCCAGTTTCCACTGACATGACAAGTCTGAGCTCTGAGTGTATTTTTTTCTGCTTCTGCAAAATGTCCACAAACCTAGAGATCTCTTGCATAATAGCTAGTTGGCCAAAAACAAACACAAAAACCAGTTCTCTCGCACAAATCTCAGCAAAAAAGAAGCAGCCTAGACCGAAGTCCATAATAGTCGAGTACTTACTCGCGCGAGGAAATTGAGGAAATTTTGAAAATCTCAACAATTATTGTTGCTATTGTAATATTTTCAGTCAAGGATTCTTGCTAAATTGTCTTTTATTCAAAGGCAAGACTTAATTCTGATTTATTCCGTATTCCCACAATAATGATGCGAATTGACTGTCCACATTTGCACACGTGTGATGTGACATAAAAATAGCCATAGCTCACATCAAAAGGTTAAAACAGTGTAACAATAAAAGTGCAGTCAGATGTGGAAGACAATAATTGTTCATAAATTGTCTAGCGTAATTAGCGTGGGTCATTTGGGGCCAATCAACAAAACAAAAAAAAGTGCTAGAGCAGAGGCAAAAAATCAAGACGCTCTCTTTGAATTTCATTTTACAACAACTACAACACACAATGTAGGGGTAGACACAACCACGCCGCACGCCGGCCGTCAAGCATTACAGTTGATGTCGGTTTTGTATTGTTTGGTGATTTTTTTGTACGCTGCCCCTTCTCACCCCGGAAAAGTGAATATTATTGTAATAAAGTGCAATCTAATAATGAAACATTCAAAAAGGCAATTTTATGCAGGTACCTACTGTAGGTAGAGCAAGCAAGCAGGTGAAGCTTTGTTATCATTTTTATTAGCCTGGGTGGTATGGGAATTATTTAGGCGGCGAATATACAGTGAGTAGGAAGATGAATGGTAAAATGTCATGTGATCAGTACTGACTATGAATTTGTTAAAGAACATAAGAAGTGGGTATGGTTAGGTTATACACAGCAATAGTACCAAATACAACTACTGTACAAACTCTATTAAATAAATACTAAATGAGTCATGACAAAAGCGGAAAAAAACAAAAGCCTTGTGTTTGATAAGGTGTTTGTATTCAATATTTTGTTTCTTGTTTGATGTTTATCAAAACTGTGTGAAGGTTTCCAAATATAGGTGTGTTTTGTGTGTTCTCTTGCTCCAATATATTATTACAGTCGTTGGAATTTTCGGTGACATACCGACAAACAAACATGAAGTCTGCAGAAACCTTAAAAAGTGACGAGCTAGTAATAAAGAGTTTTGTAAAATTATTGCTTGCTTCTGGTTTCAGAACGGGGACACAGACTCATTGAATCAGTGAAGGAAACCTAGTCACCGAAGCACAGGGATTTGTTGATGTTTTCAAGCAGAACTACCAACAGCTGATGAATGCTCATAATGTCGAGCGGGCTAATGCAGAGAAGAGGAAAAAAGAGCCATCCAAAAGCTAAAAAACAACAAGTCCACCGGGTCCGATGGCATACCTGTGGAATTCTTTAAATATGGAGAAGGTATTTTGATGAACCGCATGCACCAGTGTTGGAGGAAGAATGCATGCCCTATGACTGGTCGATAAGCTTCATATGCCACATCTACAAAAAAGGCGTTCCTAGGTCATGCAAAAATTACCGAGGCATATCGCTACTTAATTTTGCATACAAAATCCTCTCCAAAGCAGGTACTGTGTGAGCGTCTTAAACCGTTCTGCAACACAATAATCAGCACGTACCAGTGGTGCCTTAGACCAGGTAGAACAACGATATAGACCAAATATTCACACCGAGGCAAATTCTGGAAAAGAAATTGGATTTCAAGTCGACCTAACCATATGATACCTTCCACCACCAAGAGCGTATGATGGCGAAGTCTGTAATTGGTATAGTCAACGAAATGATTCAGCTGTGCCGCATGACGCTCTACAATACGCAATGCAGTGTGCAAACGACAAAGACAAGGAGATGCGTTATCATGTCCTGGAGCAGATAGTGCGCAAGGCAGATGTGAGCACGTAAACTATCTTCAACAATTCCATCACCGGTGGTTCCAAGAGAGCTCTACTTGAGGCCTTCTCAGCGATGGAAGAACAGGCGAAACTCGTTGGTCTAGAAGTGAATGAAGACAAAACAAAATACATCCCATCAACAAACAAAAAAACATCTGTCCAACGTCTAGACCACAACGTCCACTGTTAGAAGATCAATTTCGAGTTAGTTAAGGAGCTCACCTACCTCGTAACAAACATCTATCCCACAAACGACACCTTAGTGGAGATCCAACAAACAAAAACATGTGTTCCAACCCCTCACTCGAAAGGCAAAGTGCAGTCTGCTTGATTTGATTGTACCAGTCCTACTCTACAGCACCGAGTATTGGACTATAACTGGGAATTATTTCGGGTAGTTTCGAAAGAAAAATTCTTCGACGGATTTTCAGTCCCGTATGCGGCAATGGCGAATGGAGAAGAAGGTTCAATCGCTTACTGTACGAGCTGTACCAAGATGTGGATTTAGTCAAGAAAGCCAAGAAAAGACGACTACATTTGCTTGGCCACATTGAGCGTATGGTCTTCTCATCACTGGCCCCAGGCTCGACGACAAGGAAGACCGAACTTACGGTACCAGTACCAGACAGCATAGACAGAGGTAGTAATGAACCTTGTCTCCCTGAGATCCGTTATGAATTCAGTCACTTACGGCAGTGAGGAGTGATTTGCTCTCTCTATAGCAAGTACAGTGATGAGCTGGTCTAATAGCACAGTTTTCTGAGTGATAAAAAGTGTCGATCTATAAGACCCTCATCATCTCGTTCCTGGTTCAGAGACGTAAACCTTGACTACATCCGATGAAAATACTTTTGGTTGCTTCGAGAGAAAAATTCTTCGGATGTTTTTGTTAGTCGACGTCCAACGATATAATAGAGCTTGGACTCGTAACGTCTTCAAATCTAACCACGAAGAACGTCAGTCGCTCGCAGAAAACGGATGCCACAAAACAGATTGATCACAGAGATGGCAGAGGATCTCAGCCTCAACCAATGTGAGCGGAGCCTCTGTTTCGACATGAACTGTAGTCCCTTTCGTACCATATCGGTTTTGGTTTGATTCAAAACATCCTTTTGGTTGCACCACAAAATAAAAAAAAATAAAAAAAAAATAAAAAAAAAATAAAATAAATAGAAATCAGCCTTGCAAAAATGAGAATCAAAAATGAGCTTAACAGAAAACTGGTTTGTCTAGTTTTAGCTCGTATAAATTAATTAAAAATGTCAAACCAATATTTATTTAGATTTTTGGCAACTCAACCACAGTTCAAGACCACACCAAAGGTAACCTACTAACCCTCCAAACATGTTTCCTAAATCCATCCCAGTTACCAAAAACACCCTGTTCAATATTCAACATCGCACTTAGCGGAAACATTAAGTCAACTAAACAAATTGTTTACACCTTCTGCTTCTATAAGACACTAAAGTGAGAAGCAACAAGGTCAGCAGCTTACAAACTCCATACTCACTCCATTGGAACCTAACTAACTGTCGTTATGTGCTTTGAGTTCCTTCATGGTCTCAAATTCAATTTGACATAGAAAAATAATTAGTTTCGAAAAAAGTAAGAAAATTCCAGACACGTTCTGAAAAATAAGATAATTAAAAACAGACAGACACTTACCTATGCCAAAACTTATCGTTCATTAAACCGCGCGTTTTTTGAATACCCAATCAATTGGTTATCGGCCAGTTAGATTGACAAAAACAAAAATCACATTGAAGCCCGTCTCGGTTCTTGAACACAAAATAACAATACAAAAAATTGGCAACTATACAACTCTGAGCTTTTTTGATTTCGGTTCAACATCAATCACCAAGAACTATTCCGGAACAAACGAAATCACTCAACACTCAATGCATGCAATGCAATCAAGAAAACTAAATCGAAGAAAAAAAAATATTACGGTGAAATGAAATTTTTTGGCCGTGAAAATTTGGGTCAAAATTTACAAGTTATTGTTATTTTATTGAAAAAATCGACAAAGCCAAGCCGTCAAGGCCCACTGCTCATCTGCAATAACTTCAAATCACAAATGCACGCTTTGGAAAAATTCACTCAAGATGAATGCCGAACTCGCATAGTGTTCAATGGCTTAAACAGTCCGGCTGTGATGCAGGAAAAAAAAACAACAATGAACGTCGATGACAACTTTGATGCGGCTTGTGGCGCGGTTGGACCGACCGATCGGTTTGCAATGGTGTCTTAGACTGACAGTGACAGTTGATTTTTAGCCAACGAGCTGGTGCTTGCTTGTCTCTCTGTTTAAGCTTATGGCTCAAAATACCTGTTTCAAGATTTTTCTGTACAAAGTGAGTGGGAACAGGCGAGTGTGAAGATTTATCCACTCAAACATAAACAGTATTGGGTTATTGTTGTTTTGAGTCGATTTTACGTTGTTGTTATTGATAATTATTTTTATTATCTTCTTGTTTACGTTTTTTTCTCTTATTATTGTTTTTGTTATTTATCCAGTTGCAATTAAGGCCGTCACAAACCTTGCCTCATGTGTGATTCTGTTTTGTCGCTATCAGATCGAGTTTTTTTTTAATCTTTTTTATCGATTGTGGAGGCTTGAAATTTATTGTGTGATAAGATTGATGGCTAAAAGTCAGTAGGCAAATCTTGCATACAAATTTTGAGGCCAAGAGGGGATGAAGTAGATTGTGATCTGTTGGTATTAGAAAAAAGAATTCGAAAAACAATCAACTGTTTTTTTTTTTTATTGGAAATTGTTCATATCTTAGGAGTATGCAATGTTTTTGACAGTAGGTAACGAACGTTTTTTTGAATTGAATATTAAAAACTTAAAACAATGGCTCAAAATTAAAGTCTGCTTATTAACAATTTAGGCGTGGTACTAGCTTAAAATTACGTTCAAGTCATGAGTCACGTAATTCTCTTAAAATTGTTCATTAGCCGTCTATAATTTTGCGATACTCTCTTTTTCGGCTCAATTAATCTCTTCGGTTTGCAAGCGTGTTATGAGGCATTTTGGTAGATTTTCACATTCACATCTTACCATCTGCCTAGCAACCAAACAAATATGGCCAAGCATAGACCTGAAACGGTCGAAAGGCTTTGAAATTTAACCTGAGCAGACACAAACTCATTTGCTCTAGTACACAATTGGAGTCATAACAGGTGTGAGCACACCCTGGCCTCCATAAGTAGACATGCTCTTGAGGCTAGGGGTCTACGCAAAACGACTATCTGTAGAAACCTTCCATCGACGAGCTGAGAAGAGGAAACCAATCCAACACCCTTCTGTGTACCTGTCCGCCGCTCTCCAATTGAAGGCACTATAGCATGATACTAACTCGGTGTAGTCGGATTGTATCCGGCAATAATTATACCAAATAGTACACCTGCCGGCAATTTGGTTTGGTGCGAAGCTTTAGGAACAGAGCTATGAAGTCGCCGTGAGCAACTTTACAAAAGTTTTCAAGGACTTGCGTTGCACTGGCATTACGGGGGCATATGATGATCCACTCAAAAACTGCGGGACTGGAAGTTATACTTTTACAATCTAATTTACCCCTAGCAACCTCTTTGTTCCAAGAAATCTGCGGCCGCACAGGTGCCCTCGTAGAACTTCGGTCAAACTAAAGTCTGGAAAAAACAGGTACGCTAACCAGCTTAAGCGGCAATCTCAAAGCTCGATTACTGTGCAAACTGAGGGTAAAATCAAAGCTTGTTTCATGCTGCCGCGAAGAGCTTATGGTTTCATGCGCACAGCACAACATTAGACTCTGCTGGGTCCCAGGCGATATACTAGGCAACGAGAAAGCCGATGAATGAGCAAGAATAGGATCAACGCTTGACGTAAGCCAAGCTCAGTTTGTTAGTACGCCTACCTGTTAAAAACAGGAAAACTCAAAAAGAATAACTATCAAGGCCGATGAAAGTTGGAACCTTCTTGACACCTGCTGCACTTGAAGAAAGATCTGGCCCTGTCTTAACAAACAATAAACGGAAAGAATTATGCAGCTACAAAAGGGATCATTTCGATCTCTTGTAAGCATAATCACCGCACATAATCGGATTAGGTCTATCATATGGAAAAAATATGGAGGAATCAGCTTTCAAGAATGATCTCTAACAGAGGATAACGCTGTCGAAGGAGGTGCACTGAAGACACTTCGCACGTTTTTCTGTGGTCACTGTCCCCGCACCCTCCACCACCAAGAGGAAGGACTGCTACGCACAACCTATTTCCTTCCGGGATTTAGGAAGAACTCTCTATAGTACAACACCAGGTACTAACATCTGAACTTCGTCATAGCCTCTTAATGGCTTGACTCCTTTACTGAACAAATAGATTTTTCTTATTACCTTGAGTTAACAATCACTTCACGGGTTTCCACAATGGATCTTTTTCTGTATTTGATCGAAGTGTGACGGTGAAGGTCCATCAATCCTGTCAGACACTCTACGACGTAACCTAGACGCATCTCGGTAATCCCTACTTGGATAATAACAGTGAGCTGGCAACGATCGACACACAAATGTCCTCTCTCAAGCCGGTCTTCCTAAACTTCATTTAAAGTTCAAAAGAGTATTGTTTAAGTTCATTACTCGCCCATGAGTAACTTCTTTTGTGCGGTATCCACACATGGACCCTTGGGTCTCAACGTGTGGTCAGTAACATCAGAGACAAGCACACTCCAACCTAACTGTAAAGAAGTCGTCCCATGCAATTTCTATTACTCAACTACCGATCAAGCAGCTCTCTAATCGAAAAATTCCTTAGACTGGAAACGTTTGGACTGAGAAACATTGACAAGACTTCTCTTTTTTTGCGACTTACTTCCGTGGCACCGTACATGCTTGAACCAAAGCTCTCTACGACTCGGCGCGTTTTTAACCTATTCCATTTGTATTGAGGAAACCTCTTGGATTAAGGCAGCGTTTATGTACCTCTCTATTTTAATGAGAAGCTGTCTTCCAGCAAACTTAGTCACATATGTTAAGCTAAATTGTTAAGGCCTCGTATTTTTAACCTTTTAACACGTTCAAGTTCTTCGCCGGTCTGATGCCAGCTTCACTTGAAATTTTCAAATTTACAAATCGAAAACCGGTTAAGCCTGTTTTTCTCTATAACTCAATCAAAGACGACTCAAGCGATGGGAATCGAGGAACTATACATTAAACACTCTTTGACATTGGTTCCCGACTTGAATATTTTCATAGTCAAGACAACCTACATCCACCCGTTTATCGTGGTGACGCTTAGTGTGATTTGATATGTGTGAATGTATACCTCGACAAAAATTTGCCAATTTCCAATTTTAATGTTGGTTATTTGTAGGAGGTCAGACTAAGTCGTTGAATTGAAGGAAATAAACACTTTTGAAACTATAAAACATCTTTTTTTTTATAATAAGCTTCCACTCAAGAGGTTTCTTTTTGTACCCTTTCTCATTGCCATGGGACACAGTGAGTGCTTTAGGAAGGGGGAAAGGCGGTCCGAAAGGATGGGGTCGCCAGTGTACATTGTATTTAAAATTCTCTGAAAAACTGATTGCAATAAGTTTGGAAAGACAGAGTGTGAGAGGGGAGTAACCCCTTTCGCGTAGTACGGCCTTAAGAACGATCTCTGTCAACTTGAAGCCGTAACGGCCGTAAAGTGGAGCTCGAGAGTAAACACTGTTTGGGCATGTCCATTGAAGCGTGAGAATTTTCCGGGCGAATATGGTTAAGTTGCGGGCTAAATTTCACAAGAGCTCTTACCGTATAAAGTAACGATTAGAGCACAGGGCGGAGTCATGAAAGCATTGACGACGGTTGGTCTAACGAAGTGAGTGAGATTGGTTATGTTTCTATCATCCAAACGGTCTTCCTGTGTTGTATACCGCCCAATGAGGCTGATGTAATATAGTTGGCGAACTCCTGCCACCCAAGACTATGAGTATTAGACTCAAGCTTTGGACCGGAATATAAGTCTGAACACCTTTCTTTTAACTGTAAAAAAAAATTGTTTTTTGTGTTTTTTTTCTTCAAATAGTTAGAGGTGAGTTAAAGCTACTTAAACAACGAATTTTGTACTTTGGACACAACCTATAGTTTCAATTATGTAATGTGCCACTTTGATCTTTTATTTTTCAACATAATTGAGCCCAACAGAGAGAGATTAAGACAATATGGGCAGATTAGTATTTTGTTCTTCTACAGCTTTGTAATAAAATTGAAAAAAAAAATACATCAAGAAATCACTCTGTACCGGTCTTACTCGGGGTGGACACCAGTGAGATAATGTGCACACATTAGCCGGAGACGATAGTTTGTTCCATAAGCCACTTGAATTCTGACTACTGTGTCCTGGCATTAGTTTGTGTTTTCCTTAATCTTTTCGAATACGATTATGTCCATTCGAGGTTGCGAGGTAAAATAAAATACATATCATTTCTTTCTGCCTAGATAAGGATTTATTTCTGTTCAAATGAATTTATCGCTCTCAAATTTTACAAAATGTTGGGATGCCCTTTTCAATTTTTTTGACCATTACAGGAATTCTAACGGACTCTGACTTCATTAACAGTGGTTTGGGGGTTATTTTTTCTTTCCTAAGAGATACATAAATTAATTCTTTGGCTGTTAGAAAAAACCGTAATAATCGTCGTGTTAGTACGTTTACTTCAGTTAATTTTAGTGAGATTGTTTTGGGAAAGAAAGTTCATGACTTGCACCAAAAAGGCTTATAGGTGAGCCAAATATTATTATTTGTTTGCGAAGAAAGTGACGCAAAAGGTCTCTCAACCTGTTGTGCAAAAAGAATGCGTTACAATTTTAGAAGTAAACAACTTAGGACAAAAAATTGAGAGTAACAAGGTAGGTATTGCTTAAAATACTCATTTTGTCATTTCTGTTGCAGAAATTGCTTCTTACTAAAAATGTTTAATCATTTAGCAACTATTTGGTAAAGCATAAAGCAAATCTGAAGCAGAAATAGAAGTTCACTTTTTACGTGCTTTGTATTGTTTTGTATTTCTCGAAACCTATGAAAAATATAGAGACGTCATCTTCATTCTATTTAGTTTACAATAAGAATAGCTATCAAAAGTTTAAAATAAACAGCGACAATATTGGAGTCCTGCGCCTCAATAACTGCATTAAGTAAAGGGTTTTCCAAAAAAAGAGATTGCTATTTTGATATTCAAGGATAATATTGGCATTTTTTGAGAGCAACATGATCGGATGTCTTATATCTTATAAAGAGGACAGGGTTATGCCCTGAATGACTATTATCGGAACTCACACATTCAGGGCAGATGGCCGCCACGACCACGGCTTATCAGGCATCCCATATCCCTTTATCATGAAAATTTTCCATAACAACATCGCAAGGTGGCTAGCCCTATTGTCCTCGCCACAGCCTCACGAAGTCCATCTTTGAGGTTGTCTTGAATCGAAGCTGGGCTGTACGCGCTAGACCTTTATCTGTTCACGGTGGCCTCTCAAAAGGACGATAAGTCGCCAAGGTGTTATCATCACAAGATTCTCGGTGGCCAATTGTGATCACCTCTGCGGAAGACTTAACACGGGTCCGGAAAACTTTTCCGTAAAAGTTCGATGGTTTTACATTGCTTGTGTCGGCACCGTAGCTCCGCGCCCCCCCGTCACGTTGGTTGAGAAGTAACACGTTTGTCCCGATCAAATACCATCCAATTTCTTGAGCCTTAAGAATCACTCTGGCTGTGTACGCGCTATCCACTGACTCGTTACTGCTGCTATCCCAGCCTCATTTTCGAAAAAAGTAAGGTCCAATGACCCCGCCGGACCATAAACCGCACCAAACAGTCACGCGTTGAGGATGGAGGCTTTTCAACAATACTTTGGTTTTCCGAGCCCCAGATGCGACAGTTTTGCTTGTTGACGTAGCCTCCGAGGTGGAAATGGCCCATCATCAAGATGATTTTTCGATGAAATTCCGGATCATTTTCATGCATTTCAAGACCCAATCAGCAAAGACACGACGTTGTTGATGATCAGCCGGCTTGAGTTCTTGTGTTAACTGAACTTTATAAGCCTCTAAGACCCAAGTCTTTATGCAAAATACGGTGTAATGACGTTTGTGGAATGCCTAATTCCAAAGAACGACGAGGAATGGACAAACCTGGGTTTTCTTCAACACTTTGGCTACAACAGCAATATTCTCAGTTGTTCTTGAGCGACGTGCACGGTTTTATTCTTCACATCACTAACTTGTCCAACAGCTCGAATTTGTCCACCAATTTCTGTATTGCGGTCCGACAAGGTGCTTCACGACGACCCAAAAATGTTTTGTGTAGGTTGACGAACCGTCCTCTGCCTAAATTGTTGTCACCACGATTTGTTATAGTGAATTTTAAACAATGTATTATCAATGCGTTGTTGAACAGCGTATTTGTCCTTCCGTTCCCCTTTTTTATAATGGCCGTGGTTTCCACTTGTCAAATGTCAAAAAGGACAGCACTCAAAAGTCGGACAGCTACCGAAAAAAGCGGGCTCATTCAAAAATAACGCCACTCTATTGGAGCATATAACCCGTTTAGAACTTTGTTTCGTTTGTCTTATAGAAATTTCTTCGTGCCTTCAGTCATCCCCTGTATTTTAATTTTGACAGGTAGCTTCGCTCCTTTTTGACTAGACTTTATACGTGAGGCTCCTGAAACAACTTTTCCTTACTTTTATCGACTGAAACGCTATTTACATTTTCTAGATGTGGGTAAGGTAAACTCAGTCATCATGAATTACAAAATCTTTTAATACCAATTTCTTCCTGGTTTTTTGTCCTCAACGTCTTGTAATTGCTTATGTAGTCTTTCTTCTTATGCAAATATCACGGCAATCAGAGCTCAGAATTGAGTTTGGGTTTCATGTAGGCTCATGTTTATACATAAACTCACTCAATAATGCAGCGGTTGGGGTCGATTAATAAACTTTAGGGTGGAGAAAATGGTTTATGGTATAAAAATTGAAATTTGGTCTTTGGTCGTTAGAGACCAAGTCATGTGATGAAAAATGGCATTTTCTTTGCGATAAAAACCTTGACGTCATACGTTGTTGATACGTGGGTCACGTTTAGTATTTTAAAGTTGCCATTTCTAGCGCGTTAATAGCGTCACTAAACACCAAAAATGACTACTTAGTTGGGTTATCAGTTGTGATCTACTTCTATCTCCCCAAATGGCACCGAGCTGCCACGAATCTGAAGGTCGGGAATAATTGGTTTACCGACGTTCGGTATTACTAAGCTTTCCCAAATACGACAAGATTGGAGACAACAGTGCTCCCTACACTAAAAAATCGAATTTAACAATCCTTGCGGATGGTTCGAAAGTGATAACTGAAGTGGCGGTATTTTTCTTCTTAGAAAATCATAGCCTCATTAAAGCCAATATCTTGGCAGTGAAAAACGCTGCTCAACAAATATCCTTGATGGCGATATCACAGGATGATACCACCTTTTTCATTGATATGATCAAGTAGCAATAAAAGCGATAACTGCCAATCAAATCATGTCAAAGCTTGTTTTTTGCTGTCGTGAAGAGCTTAGGGTTCTTGGTAAATAAAATAGAGTGGCGCGACAGGTCTTGAAGAGCCAAGGCCTAAGTGGCTTACTTTCATCAACAATTCTCTAGGTGCGTGTGAAGAATTGAGGGGACCTACAATTTAACGCCGATTCCGAACGGCAAAGTTGAGAAGCACTTTTTCATGACAGATGATACTCTTGGAAGTTTTGTCAGTTCTTCGCAAGAGGCAGTGCCCGTGAAAGATGAAATAAAAACTATGGGCACGAGTAGGACTCGAACCCACGACGTTCTGCTTAGCAGCCAACGCACCTAACCACTAAGCTACGGACACTTGGTTCTTGGTATGAAACATAATATAAGACTCTTCTAGGTTCCCGTTCACAGTGGACTGCCGGGAAATAAAAAAGCGGATTAGCTTGCAAGAGAAGGCTCAGTACTTGATCCCTTTCTCATAGAATATATATCAGAATCCCTCCATGCGAATGAAAACGAAATATTAGTAACAATATCATTCAAAAAGTAAATGATAAATGGAACCTCCTAAAAACCAGCAGGAAACTCTATCTCCACAACTGTCCAGCACTGTGTGGAAAACATTTTTAGGTAACTATTTCTTCAACGAACTAGAAGATCTATCCCAGGCAATCGCCTATACTGATCTTTGCCATCAAGTGCTCTGAATGGCTCGACCAACCATAGAAGTCAAAATACAAGGGATCTTCATTGTGTGGCGGTAACAACACCAACTCTATCAGCCCACATAACCTAACTTAACCTACCGAGTTCGGCTCTAGGGTTTCCAAACGAATTCTTACACCAAACTGTTTGTAACTAGATGGCGGAGTAGAGCAAATGCCATCTTGATAATACCATAATGGTCAAAGGGATGAATAACATAATAAAATCCCCTCAACATCCAATGAGTTACCAATCGATATTATGTAAGCTATAGCTACCTATATGAAAATGCATTCAGCGGGCGGCATTATTCGTTTATTGAATTAACGTTTATCCAACTGCACTACAAACATTTTAGTTACAGTCAATCACTTCAATTGAGTTTTGTACGCCCCGCCGAATGTCTTCGCTATCACTTTTGTCGTGTTTTCTTTTATCTCTGCGAATTCAATGTGAGTGAGATACTGAAAAAGACCTTAGCACATGCGTTTCAGTGCAGGCTACAGACTTGTCATATTATATTAATTGAAACTCCACTATCGCACTATTTACATGATAGTGAAAAGGTCACGTTTTAAAGTTCTAATAATAGTAATCGACCCGAAAAGCAATTTTCCAAAAGCTATATTTTGCACGAGTTCGATTTATTTGAATGGTCTAGTTCATCGTGGCCTGATCACAGGTTAAATACTTCCAGTCTTGAAGTACTATAATATTAAACTGAGCAAAATCCAAGTAAAACGAGCTTTCGAAAAACCATGTCTGTCAAAATCGAAAAACAACTATTTCCGTTTGATTGATTTCATTGTTTTTGGATGATGTCAGCGTCCCGAAATCAGCCTGTTTTATCTTTTAACTTCTACCAATCAAGTTCTACGTAATTGCTAACACAAACACACACAAAGTTCCTATAATTTTTCTGTGATTTAGATCATATGCGTAGTTTTAAAACAATAACAAAACTACTGAATCGAAAATAAATTAACACACACACACGATCGTCAATTTTTAATGACTTGTTCGTCTAAAGTGCTTATCAATGGCAAGCTAAATACAACGAATAGCCAATTACCTCTTGGCTGCTAACAAATTAATCATTTGACCAGTAACATCAAATCATATTTTTTTTATGTTCAAATTGTTTGTCGTGACAAAACTGGTTTTAGAAATAATAAAGGTAACGAAGATAAGCGATTACCGCTAACAGGTCGAATTAACTGTCATAGGAACAAACAATATTTAAGTTATCTATGGGATCGTTTTACACGATTCAGCTTCATGGTGGGTCGGGTGACTTCGATCTGATCCATTATTGCAAATTCTTAATTGCATCTTTTCATTTTAAAATCTAATTTTTGACAAACTGATAAGCTTTATTGTGTCTTCCTTATATGAGCTTACGACAACAAAATTTAAAAATGCCACCCCAATATTGTAGCTGTTTTTTTCTAAAATGTTTATAGGACAGACTAAAAATATTGCATGTTTGTTTATATTTTTTTGGTTGGATTAGATTTAGTTATAATTTGTGTGAAATCGATGCTAAAACACCGGGCTGTTGCCGGAGTTGCACAATTTGATTGTTTTTTTTGTTTTTTTTTTTTTTCTTAAATAAAAACAAAACGCGTGAATTCAAATTTAATCACTTGCTTGAATTTTTAAATTACCCACGTTTTTAAAGAAAATCAAAAACGAAAAAATGTATAGAAAAAAACCATGGAATGCTTTCAGTTAAGGCACTATCACAGAAATGATAAAGCACAATGATAAGTCGAAAATCGTAAGATGATAATAATAATTGAGACATCATTTGACGAGAAAAAATGCTTGATCGAGCATGGACAAAAATTTAAAAAAAAATCAAATAACTATTCAGATAGGGTGTTGAGAGGTTGGTATGCTATAGGCAATAAATTCTCTCAAAAATCAAATTTACGGTGAACTCTTAAACAAAAAACAAACGTTTTAATGGAAAAGGAAATTTTATTTTGTTTTGAAACCTCCTGATCTAGAAGAGTTAGATTGAAATTGGGGAAGAACACCAGTTTCTTGATGAAATCGGTTTTTATATTGTTTTATTTCAATTTTTGGGATTTTTTTCGTACAAAAGGAACACTCATCAGGGGTTTATGAATACTCCTAATTAAACCAAACCACAGCGCGCTACTTTAGAAAAGATGAAAAAGCGACTAGACTTAAGAGACGACAAGTCCAAACATTTTTTCTTAGAATTCCTGGTAAAATCTGATCTGGAAAGAAACAGAGTGAAGTCTACAATTCCAGATTCGTGTTGTACGGCCAATGAACAAATATCTAAACTTGATAGTTCGACCGAATTTGGTATCTAGGGTGAACTCAAAATGGACACTGCCGAAGGGGTCTAGCTGTTGAATATCTTAAGGCAGAGATTTTAAAGAACTGCATGTAGTTACTTTGGTAATGCATCAGTATAAGTACTACTACTATTGATTAACACACAAATGTACTTAAGTGGAAACTTTCTTAAAGAAGTTCGTTGTAAAAAATTGGAGCATCGTCAGCTTTACGGAATACTCCCAAAAGCTATAACAGTATAATGTATAAAACGAACCCAACTGTTGTATTCCACGTGTTGGTTTTGATGCGAAAAAAAAAATGGAAAAAAACCTCATGGAAAGAGTGGAAAAAGTGCATTAGTTTTCAAATGGACACCTGGAAAATTTCATAATGGGGTTTCGAATGGAAAATAGAATAACTCGGAAAACTCATTGGTTTTCAAAGGCAAAATTGAATGTAATTGTAGGTGACATTGCGAAGCTAAAACAACTCGAAAGAAGATCTTTTTCTCGAAGCGATTAAAACCGCAAGTGCCCCAGCAAGGAGACGTTTTATCTACTATATAAAATTCTAATGTCACAGTTTTAGTGTTTATAGTCCTCCGAAACGGCTTGACCGATTTTTATGACATTTCGATTGTATATTCAGTAGATATGAGAACAGGTTCATAACTAATTTTTACACTCATAAGTATTGAGGGTGGTTCACCCAAATAATTTGTAATTTTTTTTATTTCTTATGGTGTGAAATTTTGAAATACCTTCATTTACTCCTACATTGTTAGCTTCCTACCACAGACCCCTTTATATCTAATTATAACCCAGTGTTGGTAGTGCTGTAGATGAGTTTTTAAGTATTTTTTACAAGATCGACGAAGCTGTTCATGTGATATGGCCAGGGTAGCGGTTTAGGGGGTATCGCGGATACAGGATAGCGGACAGCAGTGCAGTGTAGCATGTAGCGGGTAGTAGATTGATGGTAGTGGATAGCGGTCAAAGGGTACTGGGTACTGGGTAGAGTGGTAACGTTGTAGCTGTTACCGGGATAGCGGGTAATAGGGTAGTGGTTAACGGGAAGAAATTGCGGACAATTGCTTAGCGGGGAAAAGACTGCCGGGGTAGTTGGTAGTGGGATAATGCGGTAGCGGGGAGTGGTTGTTTAGCGGGGTACAAAAGTAAAGGTCTAATGTTTGAGGCAGTTACGAAATTTGCGGGTCAGCTAGTGTATATATATATATATAAATAACTATCAAGTATTTACCATATCATATTGCCTGAACTTGATTTGTTAAAGGGTGAATTTGAAGTCAAATGACTGTAAGTCATAGTAATGAGTTAATACTGTTGAATCACTTTTATCTAAGCACACGGTTTTTTCACTTGAATTCACATTTTCGTGTGCAAGAATTTGTCCAATAATTAACCCCGCCGTGGGATATCAACTAACGCATCTGCTGTCCAACTTTCAGAAGGCAGGACTGGAAACTTTAGTAGCTACAAACGGGGTACTCTGATGATTTTTCGTTTGAATTCACCCTGTGCAAAATTCTGTGAAGAAATTCGTCCAATACTTTACCCCAGTGCGGGATATGAACGTAAATGCACCTTACTTACTTACTTACTAACTTACTTGAGGTCGCGCTACAGTCCATTGTGGACTTGGGCTTCAATCAAGAGTCTCCGCCATCCAACTCGGTCCCTAGCTAGCTGTCTCCAGTTTTGTACTCCAAGTTTATTGAGGTCTCCTCCACTTGTGTGCCCCACCTGACTCACGGTCTTCCTCTACTTCTGCGTCCCTCGGGAATAGTGTCGAAAGCTTTCCGCCAGGAGCATTGGTGTCCATGCGCTCTAAATGACCGAGCCGAGTCTCTGCAGTCTGGGCCCTTCTGGGTAGGTCCACGTCGTTGTACAACCCGTAAAGTTTGCTGTTGTATCTTCTTCTCTATTCTCCATCAATGCAAAACGGGGCAAAGATGACCCGAAGAACTTTCCTCTCGAAACAGCCTTAGGCACATTCATCCGAGTTTGTCGAGGTCCATGCTTCTGCACCATACAGCAGGACAGGGATAATGAGGGTGTTGTACAGTTTTACCTTAATTGCTTTCTTACCCAAAGAAACAACGATTAGCAAGAGTAATTCTTCTTCTTATCTCGGCGCTGGTGTTATTGCCCGTGTTAACAGCGGAGCCTTGGTATACAAACTCCTCTTCTACCTCGAAATTATACGCGTCGATTGTGACGTTCTGTCCGAGCCGTCGGTGTTGGTCGTTCTCTCTCGAAGACAGCATATAATTCGTTTTTTTCCTCATTTATGCAACTACTGTCTGAATTTCAGAGGTCAGGGCCGTATACTTTAGTAGCTACAGAGGGTTGTTAAATGGTCAAAAACAAAATATAACGTCGGTATCCAAGCATTATCAACGATGATCACCAATCATTTTCAACGCTCTGTTTTGAATACCGTCTTGAGTGCTTTACTCGAGCACCAATCAAGATTTGAGATTTGTGACTTGTAAGTAGCTAAGCTTCGATAGAAATTATATGCGGCGACGTGCTGAAAATTATACCTAATTTTCTGAACTATTGTGTAAACCTTTTCTTTCTTTCTTTGGTTCATTTACTTTCTTTATCAAAATCTCTAACAATGTCATGTGGTGAGAACTTGACCTTCAGATTTCATAGTTCAAGTAACGTCTACCTTATCGCACCATAAAAAAAAAAAAAAAAACCATAGAAAATCACCCCAAACTACAAAATTTTTTGCCCATTCACTTTTCCACTTGCTTGTGCTCGTAGATCTAAAATATTATAGAAAGATTTCGTAACAACTTTTATTTTTTTGTTTATCTCCCCAAAATGTGTCCACACAAACTTTTGATAAAATCTCGAAATTCTGAATGACACACGCTAATGTTTTATATGATTGTGTACAACATTGTTTTCATTTGATGAAAAATAAAATACAAAATTCTCAAAAAAAAGTAAATAATCATTTCCCTGATGGTTCTAAAGTCCAAAATTAGCAGACATTGAAAATTCTTATTTTATTTTTAATTGAAAAAGAAAACTATCAAAAAAATTTAGTCTTAAAGGCAGTCTGTTTTATTCTAGGTTTGAAGGGGCGATCGGTCAAAATTTGAAGATCCTTTTCTGTTCAAAAACGATCTGCCAAAACTACAGGCACTATCAACAGTTCAAATAAATTCACCTGATATGAAAATAAACGACGCCAGAAAAATTAAAAACAAAAAAAATAACACCACTCAAATGTCAATCTTATTGTTATCTTTTGAGCGTGTCAATTTTACAGCAACAAAATCAATTTCTAAAAAAATTCAAAAACCAACTGATAAAACAGCAACTCATGTTTAAAGAGAAGAAAAACACATCAAAAGAGATTATATCATTACTTTGAAGTTCGAAGAGACTCGACTTGATCGCTGATCGCACAATTACACTCAAAACTTTGAGTGTCTTTCTGCTCTAATCCCAGCGGATTCGATTCGAATGGCTTGGCTTGGCTCGACAGAATGCCATACAACAGTCATTAATCGACTTTGGTGCAATCCGGTTCGGTGTATATTCGGCTGTCGATCCATGTTTTCTCTTTTCTGTAAAATAAAAATATTAGTTTATTAAAAAATCGTTGAGTAATTTTATACCTACTGAAAAATCACCGCTAATTTTGAGTGAAAAACAGAAATTCAACATTCACTATCCTAATTTGTTTGCACAAAAAAAAAAGAAGGTAAATAAAAATAATTTGAAGAATTTAAATATACGCGCCGCGATATCCATGTGCCATGCCTCCCCCCTTGCCTTTAACAATTTTGCAATAACTCAGTACACCCCTTTTGCGGCCTTGCTATTGTCGAATATAAATCTGTGACGTGTTTTCTTGTGTGAGAGAATTCCTCAAAGATCATACGATCGTTTAAGCTCGTGGTTGGTTGGCTGGCTGAGTTGTTGTTTTTGTAGTTTTTTTTTTTTTTGGAAAATGTGAAAAAGAAGGAAAATAAAACTGACGTCGCTCGTCGGTCTTCGTCTGCGTGTGTCTGTAAAATGTTAAAGCGGCGCGCGGTCATAAAAAAATTTGTTCCTCTTGTTTCCACTATCGAAATGATTCTTTGCCTATTTTTAGATTTACTGTTTTGAGGGGGTGTGCGACGTGTGAGATGACAAATTGTCTTCAAATTCGTTTTCGCTAAGTGCACTCAATCTAGTGGTCTAGTTTTGCATTGCGAAGTGAGTAGAAGAAAAAATAGGTATATCTACCTGCAACTCGTTGAGTTTGAGATTTTTAAAAAATCATTTTCGTACTTCTTGTTAAGTTGGCAAAAGTTGTCGACGTTTGACAGGTGGATTTGAGTGTCAAGTAATATATTAAAATAGCGGTTAAAAATCTGTTGTTTTGAGCGAAAACCATCCAAAACCTAGGAAAAGGGCTTTTCAACGATGTTTTCGGGAACCACCCATCTGGTTTTGCTCATTTTTGAGCCTTGTTCCAGAATTGATTTTTGATATTTTTGTTATGAATGCAAGGCTTTGACCTCCAAATTAATTTTGAGACAGCAAACTCGAGTGTCCCTTAACCTTAAAAACATTACTACCGAAGCTTAACCCAACAAAAGTTCATCGACACCTGAAGTAAAACGTAAATAAAAAAAAATAAAAAAAACTCAAAAGTTAAACAACACTCATTCGGACTTTTAAGATTGTTTACAAATTAAATTAGTCATTTTTTATGCAAATTGTTTTTTTTTTTTTGTATTTTTTGCTTGATCGGCATTTAGTGGTTTTTCTAATAGAGAAGTCTCACTCAATGTAAATATCGCAAATTCATTCAGATATTGCCATAAGCCTACCCCAATCCTCATTTCGCATTTTTGTTTTGTATTTATGTGAAATTATGTGAAAGCGGTTTTTTTCGCACACTTTTGTCATGGCTTTTGGCTTCTCTCCGGTTGAGCCGCGTGTCGTATCCGAGTTTATGGAAATGTTTTGCAGTTTGATATCTGCGTTAAAGGTGGCAATAAAAATGTGGATGGTGTAGTTTTTTTTTTTCGTTGAGTAGAAAGGTTCAAGATCGTTAAAAAGAAATCCTTTGCTCGTTTATGCATTGCCCGAAGACAAACGTTGTCCTCGTCCTGTTCAATTACAGGCCGCCATTAGAAGATTTGTACATCCATATGAGCTACTTCAAATAAAGGGTTTTCCAATAAGAGGTGTTATTTTGATATTCAAAGAAAAATATCATTTTTTGAGATCAATGAGGGAATGTTTATTTCGTTATAAAGAGGAAGGTGCCGTCAACGTCTGCCAAATGGCCACCATGATCACACTTACAGGACCATATTCTTTTCGTGAAAGTTTCCATAACCAAATCACAAAGTGGCTGCCCTATGTACTCGATAACCGCGCGAATTCCATCTTTGAGGTCTTGAATCGACGCTGGACTGTTGGCGTAGACCTTATCTTTAACGTGGCCCCAAAGGAAGAAGTCACAAGGTGTTAAATCACAAGATTTCGTTGGCCAATTGTGATCACCTCTTCGAGATATAACATGGTCCGGAAACTTTTCCCCTAAAAGATCGATGGTTTCATTGCTTGTGTGGCACGTCTCGTTGAAAGTAAACGTTGTCCAGATCAATACCATCCAATTTTGGCCATAATCATCTCTCGGTAGCGCAATCCATTTAGGGTAACTGATGCTCCAGCCTCATTTCATAGCCTCACGAATTCCATCTTTGAGGTCTTGAATCGAGCTGGCTTTGCGTAGACCTTACCTTTCACTGCCCAAAGGAAGAAGTCGCAAGTGTTAAATCACAAGATCTCGGTGGCAATTGTGATCACTTTCGGAGATAACACGGTCCGGAAACTTTTCCGTAAAAGATCGATGGTTTCATTGCTTGTGTGGCCAGTGCGTCTTGTTGAAGTAACGTTGTCCGATCAATACATCCAATTCTTGGCCATAAATCATTCACTCTCGGTAGCGCAATCCATTTAGGGTAACTGATGCTCCAGCCTCATTTTCGAAAAAGTAAGGTCCATTGACCCCGCCGGACCATAAACCGCACCAAACAGTCACGCGTTGAGGATGGAGAGGCTTTTCAATAATAACTCTTGGGTTTTCCGAGCCCCAGATACGACAGTTTTGCTTGTTGACTCAGCCTCCGAGGTGGAAATGAGCCTCATCAGTCAAGATGATTTTTCGATGAAATTCCGGATCATTTTCATGCATTTCAAGGACCCAATCAGCAAAGACACGACGTTGTTGATGATCAGCCGGCTTGAGTTCTTGTGTTAACTGAACTTTATAAGCTTTAAGACCCAAGTCTTTATGCAAAATACGGTGTAATGACGTTTGTGGAATGCCTAATTCCAAAGAACGACGAGGAATGGACAGACCTGGGTATTCTTCAACACTTTGGGCTACAACAGCAATATTTTCAGTTCTTCTTGAGCCACGTGCACGGGTTTTATTCTTCACATCACTAGCTTGTCCCAACAGCTCGAATTCGCCCACCAATTTCTGTATTGCGGTCCGACAAGGTGCTTCACGATGACCCAAAAATGTTTTAGTTTTACGAACCGTCTCTGCCAAATGTTCACCATTTTTATAGTGAATTTTAATATTTTCAATACGTTGTTGAAGCGTGTATCGTTCCATTTTTATTAATGGCGTAGTTTTTACTTGTCAAATGTCAAAAAATGACAGCCTCAAAAGTGTCAACTACCGAAATAGCGGGCTATTCAAAATAACACCTCTTATTGGAAAACCATTAATAGCTATTTTGAATTTTGTGAAAAACTGAACATCGCCTTTAATTTCTTCATTTTTCGGTTTGTTCTTTCAAGTACTCCACCTTCTACTTGATTTTGTGGTTGACCCGCCTTACCAGTTGAGTTAGCAGAAGACTTCTTAAAACGCAAAGGACATCTAGTACCTACGCTGGAGTCAGAGGTATATTATTCAGTATTGGATCCGTATAACATGAACATTTTCGGCGACAGAATTTTTCCACTTCAAATTGCCCGTAATGATTTCATAGCTCCACAAATTTATCTACATGGTTTTCTAACCTACCCAAGTAACATTGCTGGAGCTAAAAGTTATTTAAATGTTCCTTTACAGCTTTGGAAGAGTCAAACTCATAGCTCTAGCTCTATTTAAAGAATGTGTGCAGCTCTATGTGTTTACTTTGACTGACCCTACTCTATATCAGAATTTCATATCAGTAAAGAGCTCTAATTCCTTTAAACAGCTTCTAGTTCTACAAGAATGCTCTTAAAAAATACGTCTCACTTCTTTATCCGAGCAATGCCTATTCTGTAAGTGTTTGCTCTATGAAAGTTCCTTAGAAGTAAAAAAAAACATGCTAAGAGCTAAAAAAGAGCTGTTTGTTGTTATAATACGCTTAGCATTATAAAATACATTTCAAAGACTATTATAAAATTAAACGTTTTCACTAAAGTCATAAAAGAGCATTTTTCTATTTAGGAAGTATAAAAGAAAACAAGGTAACAAATAGGCGTTTTTCTTATTTTGTTCAGAGCTCCGAACTCTGAGTCTTCAGAGCATGCTGAACAGACTCTGAAAAAAATTATCTCTGAACATTTTCTGAACGTTCTGATTTAATTTTGAAATTTTGTATTGCATATTGCATATTGTATAAATAATATTCCAGACTTTTTTTTATCACAAAATTGATATTATCTGCCATATCACTTGCTTTCTCCACCATTTTAATAATTTTAAACATTTCTTTTTATTTTATCACAACTCACATGTTGATATTTCATTTTGCTCACAATGCTCGTCCTCTTTTTCCGAGCAGGTCTGTTGAACTCTTAATTCAGAATCATTGCTCAGAGCAAAAAAAAGTAACACAACTTTGATGTTCTGAACACACTTAAATTAAAAGCAAACACAACTTTCAGTTTGGCAGTGCAGGCTCTGTTCAGATGTAAAAAAGAAAAACGCCTAATAAAGAGCCAAGTACTAATCTGACTTCTCTAATGACAGCATTGACACTTTGAATTTTTTTTAAAGCTCATGTAGAGCTCCTTTCTTTAAAGAAGGTTTTAATGGGTTCCTGAGTGAAACTCACAACATCTGTCTGAATTTCGATTTTGTATTGAAGAAATAGAATGTAATAATATAATATACAGGGTGTCTCTTCAAAATTAAAGTCCAGTTTTAATAAAAATTGTAATGCAATTCACTTGGACTACCGAAATTCACAGCAAACGGCTAACCATTTGTAACCAATTTTCAAAGCTTAACCAAGCTACAAGTTTTAATAAAAATCGATTTAACGCATTTCACACAGAAAATGACTAAATTTCAAACCAAACGTCAAATTTTACCCAAACGTCAAGTTTTAAGAATTAATCACATGAGCACTACAACGAACGACGATAATGTAATAATTTAAGATAAGTTTCAAGACCTAATTCCTTACAAATTCTCAACAAAACTATAGAAATATAGTGATGCATAAACCTAATTTTTCATCTCAAATGTTAATAAATTTGAGAAAACAAATGTATTCTTCGCAAAAAGAATTTGATCGCGAAGTGAATGATTACCAGTACATAATAAATCAAATTAAAAACTCTATTCCTGCACCAGAATATATTTTTGTTTTAAATTTTCTTTTTTATTTTCATATTTTGAATTTATTAAACGTTCTTCCTCAAAATCGAAACATCAAACGGTAAAAAAAATAAGGTAAAAGTTAAGTTACACTTGGACAAACTGTGTAGAAGTGATATTATCTAAACTAGAATTCAATACGAATGCGATAACAAGAAAGTCGGTGACTTCATAATTTTCTCAGTTATAAAAAAGAATAATTTATATTTTCTTATTCAACTGTAGAGCACCCTGTTTCATTTCTATAAACATGAAATATAGCTCCAGTACAACATAAGACAAAACTTAATGAAATATTAGAGCTCTATATCAAAGCTTCGTTTATTCTTGAAAAGATGGTGGATTAAAAAAAATTAATTCATTTATTTTAAAAAGATTTCCTCAGGAATGAAAAATGAATTCAATGTATAAGTTATGAACTATAAGTTTATATATTATTCATATTTATTCATTTTATACATTCTAATTATCAGTTCTTATTCTAATAAAAATACTGTTATATTCTAATATTTATTTTGTTTTGTATCATAATATTAATAATTGAGAAGGCGCTTTAAAATTTACTTAGGCAGTTTATAAAAATATGTGAAACATTTAGAACGGCAAATAGAAATTACATTTATAACACTAATTTCAGTCAAAAAGTATTTGATAGACTTTACTTCTTTTATTATTTGTGTTCCATATTTGAAAAGATACACATCAAAAGTAAGTTTCATACACAAGTATAATATTTCATTTTCATATACACAATTTCATATTCATTGATTATTTTTCTACACCAATACAAGTATAAAATATAATTAGAACTTCTTTTTAAAAACATGAAGCTTCGAATTAGCTCTAAGAAAGAATGCAATCGACTTAATTTTCATTTATAGAGCTCAAAGGAACATTAATAACTGATTTAAAGTAAAACAGTTGCTATCAGTTAAACAAAAAACAGCTTTTTTGTAGCTTTGCAATGCCTTCAAGAGTTTCTTAAGAGCTCATTTTGAACCATAGAGTTACAGCAACGTCTTTTAAATTGCTTATATAGCGCAGAAATTAGCTCTCAAAGTTAAGAAATTGGCTTCAAATAAAAGATACAGTAGCTCTTGAAGCACTTCTAGTGCTCTTTTCAAAACTGATAGCAAATAAGGACAGCTTTATAGGCGCTGATAGAACTTCACAAAAGCATAAAATGTTACTTGGGTAGTTATCCCGAAGTAACTCCAATAACTTTAAATAAATTTAATATTCATTTTTTGTTGATATCAAACTCTAAACAAAGTAAGGTTCTCTTACCAAAGCCTTTTCTTAAGCAAATCAACATTACACTCAAACTCACCAACTCGTGGTCGTGTTTCTCAATTCTCTTGTATCTAGCTTCTTCAACTGTTTAACTACGAGGTTATTGATCTATCCTCCTAAGCAAATACTAAAAACTGAAGTAGACACTCATAAACTGAGAAAATGTACAAGCAAATAAAACACGATATTAAGACCTCTTGCAGACCTGAATGAATAAATAAAGAAAGTTCCATAAAACATACTGCAAACAGTATTGTTTTTTTTTTTTTTTTTTATTCATTCCAGCTCACATTATAAATATTGTAGAGAGTACAGTTCAAAAGAGGTCTTCATTATGTTAATAGTTTTTTGATGCAACCATAAAAAAACGAACAGAAACACGTTAATTTTGAAACTTGAGAGTTGTAACCGGCCGGCAAGAGCAAGTGTGAATGCATTATGAATATTTATGTTAACACGTGGTTTTTAAAAGAAGGCAAAAAAGAAATGGTGTCCATGTCCAGTTAGTTTATCACACATAGAGCGGAAAACAGAAGTTCAAACGACCACGTGTTCATTTTTTTTTCTTTTAAATTCTATTAATATTTTTGTGTAAGAGAAAGAGAAACTACAGAAAAAGATAATTTAATTTTAGGCGGTTATTTTTATCAGTTCACCCTTGAACTGTTATAGTCTGGGAGAGGGGTAATGTTTGTTGTGTTTTTCGGTTGATATGTGATGAAAATTTTTTGTTTCTGACTAAATTGTCTAAAATAATCGTTTCCGGCTTGTCTGAAGAGCATTTACTCTTAGAAAACAATAGTAATTGTGATTTGTGTTTTGAATTTGTGGCCCAGTGACAATGAGTATTCCACATGAGAGAGAGTTGATATTGCTCAAGACGTTTTACATTGCTTTACATTAATGTTGTTCTTATATTAAAGCAAAGAAATCACTTTTATTTTATTCGGTGACTAGCTGACCCGACAAACGTCGTCCTGTTAAAACGTTTATGGACGTCTTGGTTTTTGAATTTCTTGAATCTCGAAAAATAATTTATATTTGATCTCAACAATTTTAATTTTTGGGGTTTCGTAGTCAAAATAGCAAAAAAGAACGCCTATAGTGTAGATTATGCTGCCTGTCAGTTTATCTGTCTGAATGTCGTTGTTGTTTCTGATAAAATTTAAAAAAATTGTGCCCGACCACCCTCTAATGTTTGAACCAACGTAACGATGCAACAAATATGTACAGATTTCAGCCGACTCTTTTTTATATTAGTCTCTCAAAGAGATTTGTTTTGAAAATAATAGGGTTAGGTTAGGTTAGATTAAGGGCTGACAGTTGATGTCGTTACCGTCACACTTAGATAAATACATATCCATTGTGATACCCTGTAGTACCTGGTGTACTAGAGAGTTTTTCTAAATCCCCGAAGAAATAGTTGCCGAGCAATTTCTTCCTTTGGAAGGAGAAAGCGGGGCAGTGACACAAAAAGTGTGAAGTGTCTTCATGCACCTGCACGTCACCGCAACCTATGCATAGATCTTCTGAACTGATTCTCAGTTTCATATGATAACCTAAGAGATTATGTGCGGTGATTATGCTTACAAGAGATCGAAGTGATCCCTTGTGTAGCTGCATAATTCTGTCCGTTCTTTGTTTGTTAAAATAGGGTCAGATCTTTCTTGTAGTGCAGCAGGTGTCAAGAAGGTTCCACCTTTTATCGGCCTTGATAGTTATTCTTTTTGAGATTTTCTGTTTTAAATAACAGGTAGGGGTGCTAACTAACTGAGCTTGGCGTAAGTCGAGCGTTGACCCTAATCTTGCTAATTCATCGACTTTCTCGTTGCCTAAGTAAATCGCTGTGGCCTGGGACCCAGCAGAGTCTAATGTTGTGCTGTTCGCCAAGAACTTTAAGCTCATCGCGGCTGCATGAAACAAGCTTTCATTTTAACTCAGTGGCAGTAATCGCTTTTATTGCCGCTTGGTTATCAATGTAAAAGGTGATATCAGCTCGTGGTTCTGCCATCATTGATACCTTTTTAGCAGCTGTTTAACTGCCAGGACCTCCGCTTGGAAGACGCTACTGTAGTCTGGAAGCCTAAGTGAGGCGGTTAACTTGAGAGATTCAGAATAGAAGCCTGCCCCTACACCAGTGTCCATCTTAGAGCCATCAGTATAGACTCACTGGCGTATAAATTATATATCTATCCATTCCTCTCTGCATGGGATGGCAGCCTGGAATGGTTTATGAAAATCAAGTTCGGGTATTTTATAGTCTGTTGTAGTACTATGACCCATAACTTTATGAAGGAGCTGGACATGTCCTATGGAACTGTTTTTCCAGACTTTAGTTTCACTAAGTCTCAGGGCACTTTTGGCCGCAGATTCTTGAACAAAGAGGTCTAGTGGAATTAGATTGAGTATAACTTCCAGTCCCGCAGAAGGAGTGGACATCATTGTAATGCCAGTGCACGCAAGTCTTTGAACTTTTGTCAAACTTTTCAGGTTCATGCTCTTTTCTTAAGCTTTCCACCAAACCAAATTACCAAAGGTTAGTATTGGTCCAATTATTGCCCGATGACATCCATCTGAAAATTTTAGGGTTTGGTCTCAGGTTTTCCTGAAAATTCTTTTGCAGGAGTAAAAGGTAATCGATGCCTTTCTGAATCTATCTTTGGTGTTTAGACCCCAGTTCAGTTTTTTTATCTAAGATCACACCGAGATACTTTGCGTGATCACAGATTTTAAGAGGGCTGCCTTCAAAAAAAAAAAAAATAGAGGGTTATCCATTCTATAATATTCGCAAGAAAACATCGTTTTAAGCACGAGCTTCTTAACCCTTCATTATGCGTGGTGTGTATTAATTTAATCTCTGCCTTGTGCACACTCTTCATATTTCTGAAAACCTAATACAAATCCTTAACTATAACTAATTCCCTAAACACAAATCAAAATAATATTCTCTTCTTCAATTAAAAGTAATGACTCACTGTTTGAGTGTAACGCCTACACTCTTCTCTTCCGTTTGACCAAAAACGACATATCGGATGATTTAAAGGTGGTGGACGGTGGTTATGAGTTAATAAAAACATTTAGTAATGGCTTCCATGTTCTTGAACTAAATTCATCAATGGCAATGGTTTCAATTCAGCGTGTACCTACTCAATTCATTTTTGGTTTATGTTAAGAGTCCAGACACAAAGTCTAGTGGAGTGGATAGAGTTATGTATGACTCACTCTCGACTTGGTTCTGTTCTTAGTGCGCAGCTGAGGGCAGTCTTATTCACCATCGGATGATTATTTCTTCTATTTTCTTCTTGTTTTTAAGTGTTTTGGTATGTTGTGGTGAATTCAAGACAAAAGTATAAGAAGGGAGTTTGGATCTACACTGTGAATTGAAGTTTATCATTCTGAAAGCTACAATGGGTTTCTTTTTCTTGTGTGTTTTTTGTTTTTACAATTTCGAATGCAAATCGAATGCAAATTTTTGTCAGCAGGATTTTTTTGTTGATAAATATCTACAACCTATTTCAAGGTAATTTCGTTCAAAATTTGCAATTTTTCTACAACGATCGCAATGCCATCTAATGGATAGTAGTGGAAATAGTGATCTGAATTTGTCTATAGCAAAAGTGAGTTAGTTCCACTTTTTCCCCAAGAGATGGCACTGCGATTGGTGGCGTAAAACCACAATCTTTAAATTTTCACAACAATGCATTTTGTCTACGAAATTGAAACGCCATATTAAAGCGCCAAAAATTCTCTGAAATTGTTTGAACACTCAAACTGCATTACATAAATATTTCCTGGCCAACCGATATCACTGTGATCACTGAACTCATTTTGTTCCACGACGTATCTCCTTGCCCTTATCAAAACCTTCGTTTTTAAGCCGCTGACAAATAAAATCCAAAATGCGTAAAAAATAAATCTCAACAACTTTTCCAATAAAATATCAAATCGATAAGATTCTTAATCTTATCCTTATCAACAGTTAAAACCAAAAAAACCCATTTCATCTGGATTAGGAAATTTAAAACAAAAAAATGTCCTCCAACTTGATTTTCAGCAAAAATACCAATTTAGATAATTATTGAATGTATCAGATTGTATTTTCAAGCCAAAAAGATAGTTGCTAGGAACTCCTCAAGAAAATATCAAGAAAGTTCTTACTCATTTGGAAATCCAATTATTTCAAACCCAATGGACACTCAAATGTCATAAATTCATTTTTACTAGTCAATTTTATGGCCACGAACAGCGTCACAACACAATCGATTGGACTGAAAGAAAACGTGAAGAAATCGCTTATCGCGATTAAGAGAATTATAACACCTCGAAAAACGAGCACTCAGCTACTGGCTGATAATGCTTTGCAGTCTAAAGTCCCCCAAATAGCCCCCATATTATCTCGAAATGTTGAAACATTTCAGCTGTCGATTACGAAAACGATTGACACTTGTTTAGCGACCAGGTCCGCAGTCGGTTGTTGAAA
Organism: Sphaerophoria rueppellii; assembly: GCA_920937365.1. Classification (NCBI taxonomy): domain Eukaryota; kingdom Metazoa; phylum Arthropoda; class Insecta; order Diptera; family Syrphidae; genus Sphaerophoria; species Sphaerophoria rueppellii. The sequence goes on from CAKKXW010000005.1 coordinate 5,453,558, forward strand.
TTAATTGTTGCCTGCCATCACAATCGCAATTAATTTTATTTCTCACTGTAAGTTTGACAAGTAAAACCTTTCAACTTACAACTTCCTACGACACAGTACGATGAGGACGACGACGACGACGACGAGTGAAACTTTGTATTGTTTGTTTTATTCACCTCTGTTCTACGTTGTTCATATTTTCTTGCAGCTGTTTGTTGTTATCATTTGAAATTTCAAGCTAAACGTTAAGAAAAATGTCATCGGAACGTGTTGGTCCGAATTGGGTTAAGCCCGCTGACGTTTACAAGACAACAGATCCCGCCCAACCAGTCAAATTGCGTATTGCCAAGGATGGCCTTGGCGCTGAGGAGCCTGTTTCCATACCGGGCCTCTTGAAAACGTGCTGCAAATAACTTTCCAGACCATCCAGCCATTCGTTACAAGAATCCCGACAAGAAGAAGGAATATCACACCGTAACGTACAAGTGAGTAAACCCTTATCATCATTTTTCTCAGCAATTCGTAACCCGTTTTCACCCTCTATATAGACAATATGAAGAAAAAGTCCATAAAGTTGCAAAAGCCTTCGTCAAACTTGGTCTCGAACCACATCATTCGGTTGGAATTTTAGCCTTCAATTGCTGCGAATGGTTCTATTCGGCATTGGGTGCAGTTCATGCTGGTGGCATTATTGCCGGAATTTATACGACAAACTCAGCTGATGCCGTTATGCATGTGTTGGAAGATTCGAGAGCAAATATTGTCGTCGTGGATGATTCGAAGCAAATGGAAAAAATTCATCAGATTAAGGATAAGCTGCCGCATTTGAAGGCGGCCATACAAATTCAGGAGCCTTATTTGCCGTTTGTCAAAAAGGAAGATGGATATTATAGGGTGAGTGAGATTTTTGTCATTTTTGTTGTGTGTGTGTGAGGAGAGAGAAAGAATGTTTGTGCTGTTTGCTTTGCGCGCTTTTAAAGTGATTAAGAGATGGCGAATTTGAATTGTGTCGGAGATTAGGCTTTTGGATGAGTTGTTAAACGGTTGAGAGCAATAATAATTGTTGATAGAGATTTGGGTCAAATGAATTTGTGTTCAAGAGAATGAATTTCTGAAAGAATTTAGTTAAAAGAAACTTATTTCTGGTTGCATATACCGAGGGGTAGATACTTCTTAGATAAAAAATAGGTCAATTGTAGATATGACTTGAACACATTATTTTCTTTGAATGGTCTATCCCTCTCAAAGATCCAAACACTAACATTTCCGAATTCTAATTCCAGTGGTCCGAAATCGAAAACATGAACACTGACGATGTCGAGGATGAGTACAAAAAACGCTTAGAAAATATTGGCATCAATCCAATGCTGCTCTCTGGTCTACACCGTAAGTTCAAAAAACCTTCTTCAAAGTCTCCAATTCATCATCTACCTTTTCGCCTTTAGTCTGGAACAGTTGGCATGCCAAAAGGAGTCATGTTAAATCACGATAATCTCTCCTACGACTGTCGGACAATCATCAAATCCCTCTACAACATAATCATGGGCAATGAGGTGGTCGTCTCTTATCTCCCGCTAAGTCATGTGGCTGCTCAAACAATTGACATCTTCATTATGCTAACAGTAGCGGGAACAGTGTACTTTGCCGACAAGGACGCCCTCAAGGGTACTCTGGTGAAGACTCTGCAAGATGCTCGACCAACCAGATTCATGGGAGTTCCTCGAGTTTATGAGAAATTCCAAGAACGTATGGTTGCGGTGGCTGCATCAAATGGCAGTTTTAAGACAATGATTGCTAGTTGGGCTAAGGGTGTTACCCTGAAGCATTACATGGAAGAAGGTGGTAAGAGTTCGGGAGGCCTCCGGTATAAAATCGCCAAATCACTGATCATGTCGAAAGTGAAACTGGCGCTGGGTTTTGATCGATGCTTGACACTGGTTAGTGCTGCTGCACCAATGTCTCCAGAAACCAAAAAGTATTTCCTCAGTCTGGACTTGAAAATTCTCGATGCTTTTGGAATGTCCGAGTGCTCGGGTTGTCATACCGTCTGCCTGCCTGACAGTTCACAGTTGGACTCGATTGGCAAGACTCTGAGTGGCTGTGAGACTAAAATCATCAACAAAGACGAAAAGGGTCATGGCGAGGTACGACCGCTCTTCAATTTGAATCTAGGTATCAAAGTGTTACGTGGTTTTTTTTTTTATAGATTTGCATCCGAGGCCGTCATGTTTTTATGGGCTACATCAATAACTCTGAGAAGACCGAAGAGGCTTTGGATGATGAGGGCTGGCTGCATTCGGGAGATGTCGGCTACGTTGATGACAAAGGCTATGTCTATATCACGGGCCGATCGAAGGAAATCATTATCACTGCCGGAGGCTGAAAACATTCCACCGGTTCATATTGAAAACCTCGTCAAGAAAGAACTGCCTGCCATTAGCAATGCCTTCCTTGTGGGAGAACAGAGGAAATATCTCACTATTTTGGTGAGCTTAAAGGTGAGTTTGACATTGCCAAATTCTGTCAGAAAGAAGTGTAATATTGATTTTAAATTGTTTGTTAGACTGAAATGGACAAGGAAACTGGTGGACCCTTGGACGAGCTGAGCCACGAGTCCCTACAATGGATGACCACACTGGGAGTTGATCACAAAAACCTATCGGATGTCCTGAAAGCTGGACCCTGTCCGAAGGTGTTCAAAGCGATCGAGGATGGTATTAAAAAGGCCAACAAGTTGGCCATTTCCAATGCACAAAAAGTACAGAAATTCGCCATCTTGCCGCATGATTTCTCCATTCCTACAGGGGAATTGGGTTAGCTAGAAGTTTACGGTCGGCCATTTTGAGAAATGTTTAACTGTTTTTTTTCTCTTCATCCTGTTTAGGACCAACACTGAAGGTCAAACGTAATGTTGTCAATAAAATGTACGAGGAGCTAATTGAGTCTCTGTATTGAGATAGAAGACATCACCATATTGGAGTGCCTCAAGGCTGATACCTTTGCCCTAAATTGTTGAAATTAATTTTCCTATATTTTGTTTGTTGTATTTAATGTTTTTTTTTTTTTGTTAGCTTATAGATAAGAACTAAAACTTTTCACAAAAAATTAAGAAAAATAAAAAAATTACCAATACTTAAGCCTAAGTAGGGTTAGTAAGGCCTCTAGAATTTGTACTTAGACTCTTTTTTTGTTATCTTCTTTTTATACCAAAAAAATCATGTCAAGCTTAAGAATGTAGTAGAGACATCTTAATTTGTATTAAGGTACAAACATTTATACACAAAAAAGTACTAAAAAAAAATATTTTTTTTTAAGGTTATGTGCATTGTTACAAAAACAAAAATGGTCTTAAGTTTATTGAATTTAGTTAAATTTTGTTGTTTGTTTTTATTTTTGTTTTGTTAGAATTTAAGAATTTATTAAAATGGATGAGAAAACGTGATTTTTCTTTGATAATAAACAATTATTTACCTAACATTTGAAAAAATAAAACACACACATTTTGTTGCTTACTTAAACAATGGAAACACACCAAAGGTGTTCAGTTAAGGCCGAGTTCGAACTAGGGACAAATTCCCCCACAGGATTTTGCACAGAATGAATTCAAACCCCTTGACCATCGGTAACTACTAAAGTATACGACCCTGTCCTCTGAAATTTAGACAAATGGTGGATAAGTTCATATCATATACTGTGGGTAAATTACTGGACAAATTTCCCTATAGGATTTTGCACAGGTAGAATTAAAACGAAAAAACAATCATGGTACCCAATCGATCCTCTGTAGCTACTCTGTCTTTCCATATCATTGCAATGTTCAAGATTTAAAGACCAAATTACACCGGCACCTCCTTTCCAACCTTTTTCCTCCTTCCTATAGCACCCACTGTGTCTCTGGCATAATAAGGGTATACAAAACCCCTCGAGTGTGTGCTAATTATAAAAAAGTATACGGACCTGCATTCTAAAATGTTGGATGTTCGAAGGGTAGACACGTGCATTCAAGTGGACACAAGCGTCCACAGAAACCTCTGTCTATGAACTCCTACCCTCCACCTGCCCGTGGTGAACATCGGGTGCCCAGTACCTTCAACCGAAGATTGGGTTCTAACCCCAGTAATGGTAGCAAGTACGCGTTTCCCACATCTCGATATCCACAAGGGAACATGGAAATCTCCTGACCAATCAACCGTCAAGATTGATCACATTGGGATAGACGTACGACACTTCTCTAGCATGCAAGATGTCCGCACATTCAAGGTGCCAACATCGACTCGGACCACTACCTTGTTGTAGCCTAAGTACGAATGCGGATATGCCGCTCAAGGCCAACACGCGAAAATGCTAGGAGGAAATTCATACAATCGAAAGAGATTGCTAGATCCTTTTCGTGTTCTCCGAAAACCTCCTCAGAAGCCCTTTGCTGTCAGCGCAAAATATAGAGAACCAGTGGCAACACTGCCAAGAGCAGCCTTCAGAGATACCGCCTCTGAAGTGCTAGGGTTTACACGGCCACCACAACGAAACCCCTGGTTTGACGATGAGTGCCAGCGAGCACATGCAGCTAAACAAGAGGCATACAAGGCGGCGCTGAAAGAAGGACACGAGCAGCTCGTGAGCTCTACGAGCAGAAAAAGAGAGAGGAGCATAAACTTCTCAGAAAAAAAGGGAGCATGAGAAGCACGCGGTCAAGGAGATAGAGGGATGTCACAACAGGAACGAGGTTCAAAAGTTCTACAAAAAGGCTTACACACCCCGATCTGAAGCCTGTAGAGACCACATGGGAACATCGTAGTGGTACCGCAGTCAGTGCTGAGGACAAGGAAAGACCACTTTTCCAAGCTTATAATGGCGATGAGGACCAAACTCCGTCAGCAATAAGAACCATTCAATTTGGGTGCAGAAGGCCAACAATTCCACCCACCCGACATGACGAAGTAGTGTCCGTAGCTTAGTGGTTAGGTGAGTTGGCTGCTAAGCAGAACGTCGTGGGTTCGAATCCTAATAGCGCCCATAGTTTTTATTCCATCTTCACGGCACTGCTCTTGCGAAGAACTGACAAAACTTCCAAGGTATCATCTGTCATGAAAAAGTGCGTCTCAACTTTGCCGTCGGAATTGGCGTAAAATTGTAGTCCCCTCAATTCTTCACACGCACCACAGAATTGTTGATGAGAGTAAGCCACTTACGCCTTGGCTCATCAAGAGCTGTCGCGCCACTCAATTTATTTGTTTTTGACAAAGCCGCTGGAGCAGACGGGCTAGCCGCCGAACTGTACAAAGCAGCTGGAGATGATTTGGTTAGGAGCATGCACCAAGCTTCGAAAGCATGCCCGTTGAATCGAACCTCAGCATCGTATGCCCGATCCTCAAAAAAGGAGACCCCCGAAACGCACCAACTACAGAGGTATAAGTCTCCTTAACATCGCCTATAAGATCTTGCCTGCCGTGCTGTGTGAACGTTTGAAGCCCTTCGTCAACAACCTGGTAGGTCCTTATCAGTGTGGCTTCAGACCCGGAAAGTCCACCATCGATCAAATATTCACCCTACGGCAGATCTTGGAGAAGACCCAGGAACTTCAAATCGATACCTACCAGCTTTTCATCGATTTCAAGGCCGCGTATGCGTCTATAGAAAGCAATTATATAGAGCAATGTCTAGTTTGGCATCCCAGAGAAACTCGTCCGTCTGTGTAAGATGACAATGGAAAACTCACGCTGTTCCATCATGGTCGGGAAAAACCCAACGCACGCTGTCAAAAAAAGACAAGGCGATGCGTTGTCATGCGATTTCTTCAACATCATTCATGAAAAGATTGAGCAAAGCTCCAATGTCAACACCAGAGGCACCATCTTTCAAAAGTCCGTCCAGCTACTTGGATACGCAGACGACTATTGACATAATTGGAAGAACACAGCGTGATGTTAGTGAGCGTTTGTGAGCCTTGAGACGGAGCCAGGAAGATGGGTCTAGGTTAACGAGGGCAAGACCAAGTTAATCTAGACACCAACATCGACGTCTGGAGCAAACGTCAACATAGACAGATTTAACTTCGAGGTAGTTAAGGACTTTGTCTACCTGGATCCGCTATTAACTCAGACAACAACATACCAGCGCTGAAATCAAACGAAGAATCACTCTTGCCAATCGCTGCTTCTTTGGACTGAGAAGGCAATTGAGTAGAAAAGTCCTCTCCCGAGCAACTAAAGTGACAATTTTCAAAACCCTTATCATCCCGGTCCTCATGTAAGGTGCAGAGACATGGACTATGACAACATGTGAAGAAAACGCTTTGGGTTGCTTTGAGAGACAAATTCTTCGAGTGATTTTTGGTCGTGTCTGCGTTAATGGAGAATGGAGACGAAGATTCAACCAAGAACTGTACGAGCTGTACAGCGACACTGACCTAGCCAGAAAAGTTAAGGTCCAACGACTTAGATGTTTGGGTCATGTTGAGCGAATGAAAATAATGCTCCGGCTCGTAGAGTCTTCGAATCCAACTCGGAAAGACGTCGCAGAAGAGAAGGACCGCGACTCAGGTGGAGCACACAGGTGGAAGAGGACCTATACAAACTTGGCGTGCGGAACTGGAGACAGCTAGCCAGGGTTCGAGCTGGCTGGAGAAGTTTGTTGGGTGAGGCCCTGGTCCGTAAGCAAGTAAAAAGGGTGAAAATAGGCAACCCTATCGAGGTAACCGTCGGCGGAATTTTGTCCGATTTTCTCCGAATCGGAGACATTTTGCTTCTCGAAGAACTGCCTCGAAATCGGAGAAAATTTCGCTCCGCATTTACCTCGATTGAGCCGAGGATCAATCATAAAAGAGAGTCAAAAGATGTTCCCCTCCCAAAGACAATTTTCAAAAACCTTAGTTCTCACTTCATTCAAGTCCAGACTTCAACGTACATACCCATTTTGCTTTCAATAAATCAAAATCACCCAATCAATATTGTCAACTTATAGCTCAAAATTCATTTTCGAGATTAAATTGGTTTTCGCTACAACATCATTGATTCAACGTTAAACACACAATTTGTATTGATTAACAAAATATTTAGCCGCAATACCTTGAAGCTTTCTATCACCATTTGCCAAAAATAAACTGTCGAACCTATTCACAGAGAAAAGTAATTAAGTCCAGTTCAATTAAAAACAAAATGCGTTGCGAAAATTCACGTCTAACATTATTAACCGAATTTTGAATTTTCAATTATGAAATTTTACCTGCAAGCAAAATACCAAGCACGAATATGCCTGATATCCTTAAAATTAAACTGCACATTGTCAATATTGCCAGCTATCAACCAGTCAACGGATTACGACGAACCAGTCGATAACCTACTTTGACAATATCCATGTTGTTGCAAGACTCTAATCAACCCATCTGCTTCGCATAAAACAAACAACCTCCCTCTGGTTCAATCTACATACTGCACACTGTACAATAATATCAGTCAATAGCGACATTCAAATTTCTATTGGAAGCGCGCACTTTTTCCACCGCAGCACTGCTGCCGGCTAACTCTGGCTGTGGCACTTGATATGCCGGCATTCTTGACAAGCACAACCTAACTCAACAAAAATTTACAAACAAAAAATAAAAAGAAATGTACTCGACTTGTGCATTCGGGATTCCAATTGCACGACTTGTTTTCTCTGCTGGCCTGGTATTTGGGATTCATAGTTTTGTACAGTGTGTAAAGGTTCTCCTCTGAAACAACAAAACAGATGAAAGCATACACAAATCCATCATCACTCGACGTAAAACTCTAAACAGAAACTGAAGACGCTTTGGCAGCGGTTGTGCTGGCGATTAAGAGGCATTTCTTGTTGTTGGAAATACTGACTAGTGTGACCAGGCCTAAAAACATTAAAATTGAAGAAAAAAACAAAGATGTTTTTAAGAAACATTTTTGGCAATATCTTGGATGCCAGGATTCAAAAGTGATGTTATTAAATTTTGAGAAAAGAGTTCAAAATATCATGCAAGGGAATGAGCCGTTCAGTGAAGACGTCACTGAAATGCCAACAAGGCATTTAGCATGTAAGCCAACATTCTTTTTTTTGTTATATAATAAGCACACCTCAAGGGTTTTTATACCCTTATTATGCCATAGACATCAGTGAGTGCTTTAGCAAAGATGTGCCGTATACATTGGTCTTAAATTCCTAAACATTGCAATGATCGGGAAACACAGAGTGTGGAAGAGAGTTCCACATCCGCGTAGTACGGCTAAAGAACGATTCTCTATACTTGAGCGTACGACCGAAGTTGGGCTCGAGTGTAAACTGATGGTCATTCCTGGAATCACGCATCACACTGACCACAGGGTGGTCATGTCCTGGAAGTGGAAATAGGACGCTACAAAAGTAAACCGATAGGGACAGCAAACAACGCCATTTTTTTCCCGTTCTTTTGACATTTCTCTTCAGTAAGGTTTGCCATTTTATCATGAAAAGGTATACGGTCCAACAACGAGTCGAAATTATTAAAATTTACTACCGAAATTCGGGGTTAGTGGTCAACACTTTAAGAGCGCTACGTACAATATTTATGGTCGTCATAATCGTCCTGCCAGGTCAACAATTGAGCGTCTAGTGGAAAAATTTGAATCCACAGGCTCAGTACAAAATGTTCCCGTGCCAGTGAGACAAAGAAGTGCCCGTAGTGTCTAGAATATAACTGCCGCTAGCGCATCAATTGCGGAAGACCCAGATCAGTCTCTCACACGTCGTTCTCAAACGTTGGGTATCTCTGTGACGTCGTTGTGGCGAATTTCACGAAAAGATTTTGGATTACATCCTTACAAGATCAAATTGACGCAAGAACTGAAGCCGCTTGATCACCAGAAGCGTCGTATGTTCGTGAATTGTGTTGAGCAACAACTTGAAAATGATCCGGATTTTCATCGAAAAAACATCTTCAGCGATGAGGCTCATTACTGGCTGGATGGCTTCGTCAATAAGCAAAATATGCGTTATTGGTCAGGCAGCAATCCACATGTGCTTCACGAGGCACTATTACATCCCAAAAAAATCACTTTTTGGTGCGGTTTACATGCTGGTGGTGTCATTGGGCCGTACTTCTTCCGTGATGATCAAGACCGGCACGTTACTGTGAATGGGAATCGCTACCACTCAATGCTAACCGATTATTTTTGAAATGAACTGGATATGGACTTGGACGATATGTGGTTTCAACAGGACGGTGCCACATGTCAACAAGCGGGCTAAACAATCGAGTTATTGAGAAGGAGCGCATTATCTCCAGAAATGGACCTGTGAATTGGCCGCCTCGTTCATGCAATTTAACGCCGTTAGACTATTTCCTGTGTGGCTACGTCAAATCTATGGTCTGTGCCAACAAGCCAGCGACGATTGATGAACTTCGTACGAATATCGAACGTGAAATTGCAGCAGTATCGGCCGATTTATGCTTGAAAACTGTCGAAAATTGGGTTCAGCGTCTGGACTTCTGCAAGCGTGCCCGTGGTAGCCGTGCAAAGGAAAACGAGTTCCATACATAATAACATCAAATGTACTTCCACAGGAATAAGGAATTTCATTGATATATAAAACCGTTTTTGTTTTATTTAAGAAAACTTTTGTAGCGTTCCTATTGAAAAACCCTTTATAAGAATGACAAGGAATGAAAATAACGCAAAATGACAAGGCATTGTATATTTTCCCATCATCTGGTCACCCCAACAAAACCCCAATCTCAGTATCTCACACTTAAAAAAAACAACACAATAAATAAATACTCCTTTCTCTTTAGAAATCCAACACAAGTAAAATTTGCAAATAATATCAACCAGGCAATTTGCGTAGACTTTCCAATACAAATTTTCTCTTTTCAACATTTTGTGAATTTTCGTAATTACTTAGATTCAACTGGGTTGCATTCAAACTCAAAACATTTAAATGCTATTAGGCAACCAGAAATATTTGTCAGCCTTAGCAATCTTCTTCATACAATTTGTTCAGCACCACCCCCGACCGCCAAAAACTAAAACCAATGGAACGAACTCAATCAACAGAAATGTAAAAATTTGTTAAAAATCGAAAAAATTCCCACATGCGAACGTCACTCGTTCAGCTGGGCGATTAGCTTTTCTAGAAAGCCTCAAGTCAGACAAAAAAAACCCAAGAAGAGATTGATTTTTGTTGTACTTACTGTTACTCGTCGTAGAAGATGTAGCACAAAAGTGCTATGCCGAAAGTGGAAGCTAGAGAGCTGAGCTCTTAACAGACATTTTGCTCTACTCTTTTTTCTTATCAACAAAAATTTTATCGTCATCGTCATAAAATCGTTTGTAAATGATATCGGGTCGAGTTGAGTGCAATAGTGTGCACTCAATTGTGAATGAACAAAATCAGAAGGTACAAGCAGAGCAGAAGCTTAGCCACAGAGTGCGACGATGCGATGACGTCTGAGTGTGACTGTCGTTATTATTTGAGGGAGGCGGTAACAAAAGCAAAAAAGAATGACAACAATGACACACAAGATTAAGCGGGATATGGTTGGCTTTCATTTATTTATTTTTTTAACTGGTGTTTTGTTTCCTGGTCGCCGAGTAAATTAAGCGGAACTTAGGGCACTTTTTACACAATCTTTTATTAAAAACTTCGAGGTAGTTCTTCTTTTGATAAAAGTTATTGTGGAAACTGTCAATTTTTTGTTAGTTGACTGCAAAAAAGAATTATTGTTATTTTTAACGCAGTTTTAATAACAGGGGCCCAGAAGTGTGTTTTGGGATTTTCTTCTCGTATTTTTCAAGACAGACAATGGAAGGTTTACAGCGCAGCTGGTGTGGCTGTAAACTTACAACAGCAAGTCGTATGTTGAATGCACTCAGATCTCAGAATTAAGTTTCGAGAACAAAATGCATTGTTTATTGTCACAAGAGCGGGAGGTATAGCTGGCGACTAACTGATGGAATTTAGATTTTACCGGCTTCATGTGAACAATGAATTTGGCTTTGATGTCATTGTCAGGTTGACGGCAACAAACAAACCAATAATTCTTTGGAGAGATCAGTCAGCAGCTTTAACCTTTGATGGTCGAAAAGGTCATGATCGCGTGGTCGTAAAACCAAACTTTTATTAACAAACAAACGAAGAAGATGCTTTTGAGTTTCATGGTGTCAACAAGTGTTTCAGAGAGGTACTCCCAAATATTCATAAATCATTTAAGTAGATTGTCAAAAGCAAAAACGTACGTAAGCAAAATAAGTTCCCATGTCTGGTATTCATTATCAATAAAAAGAGGTACCCCTAAAAGCAAAGATCTGTTAAGCCGCTTTATCCGTCTAAGTGTTAAGTGTTACAATTTTGTCGACTTGCTTGGTTAATTGACGGAGAAGGTTTTCAGGTGGAATATTTGGAAATTAATTGTTGTGTGAATTTTTTGTGACGAAAAAGTGGATAAGTTAAAATTTTAAAAGCGACGGTAAGAAGAGGTAAAATTTAATTTATCTTAGAAAGAAATCAAAAGCGTTCAGTAGTGTGGTTTTAATATGTTTGGAAGTCTCCGTGTAAATGATGAAAAGGCCTAAATTGACATAAGCCATTTTTCATTATTCTAAAAACAAGTGTCTGTCAGTGAAAAAAGATCCACAATAAAATGTTTAGCCTTCGCTAGCTCATCGCGATTTCAACAATTAAGGATCTCACCCTGATATTTGTTCGATTGTGTAACTGTCTTTGAAGTACCTAGTTTCTTTCGCAGAGATTATAGTCCGCTGAAGCTTCCCTCGATGCTTAACCCGAACTAGTAATATTGGGTAGGTAGGTAGAAATGGCTGTCCTACTTACCCGTAGGACACAATTAGCGCTGAGTGCGCCGTTTTGATACCATGTCTCGTGAGATTCTAAATAGATTTAAAAATGGGTTATGGATGATGTATGTTCCGCACGCACAATTCTATATATAATGTTGTATTGTTGTATAAAGGGGCGGGGGGTGTCACTAAAGCCACTTTGTGTTATTGAGGTATGAGATCAAATCTTTGATCTTGAATTCTGAGAGTTCCTCAATACCGTTGAAGAAATCTTAACCTAAGTAGAGTGCTCTTTTCCTAGACAAGGCTGGAAAATGGCAAAGAAAGTGTGGGACCGTTTCTTTTTCGTCCTGGTTGTCACAGCTACGGCAGAAAGAGTTATGTGGTATACCCACCCCTATAGACCAATGACCTGTGATGGGAGCAACAATCCTGGCTATGTCATGCCTTGGTTTGGAAATTAAATTGATTGATTATGGTTGGTTATAAGTGGGCCAGATATTCCTAGATATAACGCAACTCGTTAAACTATTCCACCTATGATTTGCTTCTGATGTGTATATTTGGTCAGAGCCCTTCACAACTCCAAGAGGAGCATATACTCTCATTGCCATTGAGTTGTGAAGGGCTGATCCTTGCCTAGCTAGCTCATCTGCCTTCTCATTTCACTCATAGCCCCTATGGCCCGGTATCCAGATTAGAGAGACGCTCATATCAAGTTCCTTGAGTGCCTCTCTGAATTGCTGAACCAGTTTAGAGGATGAAAAAGCTGAATCAATGGTTTTAATAGCTGCCTGACTGTCTGTTAGTATAGCTACATTTTGGTTCTGTCGAATACTTTAAAGGACTATACAAGTTTCCCTTATCGCTAACAATTCTGCTTGGAATACACTGGCAAAATCGGGAAGTCTATGGGATTTTGACACCTGCACCAACACCGCATTCCATCTTCGAACCAACCGTGAAGATAGTTGATAGTCGAAGTCTTTCGACACATCTGCATTCACTGAGTTTCTCGTTATTGTAGATGACCAGGAAACCTTAAGCACATTTGTTCATACAAATAAAGGCCTATTTGCCTTCTAAAATTCTGTCTTTTAATATCTCGGCAACAGGAGTTCCTGTCCTGGCTCAGAGAAAACGTCATATCCACATCTGATATCCGGATTTTCTCAGATAGTCAAGCAGCTATTAAATCCCTGGACTCTGTCTCTACAAACTCAATTACGGTCCAAAACTGTCGATCGTCTCTAATGGAGATGGCATAACAATTTAAGATTCACTTTCACTGGGTGCCGGCCCATAGAGACATTCCAGGGAACTGTTAAGCAGATGTACTCGCCAAATATGGTACAACATTACCCATGAAACCACAAATGGCTAATGTTGGTATACCAATCGCTACATGCAAACTTTTGTTACAACAGGATGCTATTAAGAGAACTAACATCACGTGGAATAACATAACCACCTGTCAGGCGACGAAAAACATTTATCCTAATCTGGACTCAAAGAGATCTAGGTGCCTGATATCTCTAATCAAATTGCATATAAGCTCGTTAATTTGTGTCATTACTGGACACTGTCTAATGGGAAGACACGCCACGCGACTGGGCGTTTTTTCTAACGATTTCTGCAGAAGCTGCATGGATGAAGAGGAGGAGGAAATAGTCCTTCACCTCCTCTATACCTATCCTGCTCTGGCTCATAAACGTATGAATACTTTTATAATGATTTAAACGATCTCGAACACATTAATATAATTAATCTTCTACGTTTCGTAAGGAACTCTAATTGGTTTCAATGAGCTTTCGATGAAAGCCTATTTAGATTCATGTGGTATCACAAGGGGCCTTCAATTGGCCTAAGTGTGTCTTTTACCATCCACGACAGCCACTTTAATCTTTAACCTAACCTAACTTAACCTTCCATCGGCAACGGTGCCGCGCATGCACTCTCCAATCGCCAAAACCTAGCACTCTAGCATTCGCAGTCCGTTAGTCCTTTTACCGTACATTCGGTCTTCCTTATCGTCTCGAACCAAGGGGATGCAAAGAAAAGTCTTCATGGGCTTGAGCGTTTTCTTCAATTTGCTTGATGTGGCCGAGCCAATATTGCCGTCTTTTCTTGGCTTTGTTGTACAGCTCTTTTTGAACCTTCTTTCCAATTCGCCAAAAATCAGTCTAAGAATTTTTCTCTCGAAAGTGACCAATACTTTCAATCAATACCAATAAAAGGTGCAAAAATCAAAATCTTGTATAGCAGACACTTTGCCTTTGGAGTGAGGAGTTTTGAACACCGTAGTTGTTTGGCCAAACCGAAGTTGCTGCGGTAAGCTATGGTAATTCTTTGTCGGATCTCATCCAAAGTATCGTTTTTAGGATTGATATTTGTTCCAAGGCAAGTCAACTCCTTAAGTACTTCGAAATTGTTGCTGCCAACATTGACATTTTATCAGAATCGTTGAACAGAAGTTCTTTTTTTTTACTGATAGCAAGTCCTCATTCACTTCAAGACCAACGAGTTTCACCTGTTCTTCAATCGCTGTGAAGACTGAAGGCCTAAGGCACAGCTCTCTTGGATCGATATCTATGATGTCTACGTCATCCACATAGCTTAGGAGCTGCCTTGCGCACTATCTGCTCTAGGACTATGTTGAAGAAATCAGAAGAAAGCGCATCTCCTTGTCACAGCCCTATACGTTTGTTTGAAACAACTCGGATGAGCTGTTCTGTTACCCATTTACACAATGCAGTGCGTATTGCTTAGCGTCGTGCGGTATAGCTGGATCGGTTTGTTATGGGACCCGAATTAAAACATCGCCATCATATGCTATTGACGGTGGATGCTATCATAAGCAGCTCTGAAGTGAATAAAAATTCATTGGTCTTTTGCAGTATTTGTCTCGGTGTGAATATTTGGTTGTTCTGCTGGCCTAAAGCCACACTGATAAGGCAAACAAACTCAGAATGCTCTCTCCAATTAACCAACCACCATTCCCTATGTGGCTTAAACATCCAGCATATTCTTATTCGCAAATATGTAAAAAGTTGTATCAATAAATTAAATTTATTGGCCACACAAAAAAATATTCTGATTTACTTTCCACTCACTCCTTCTCCTTTCTTCAGAATAAAATCATTACAAACAAATATGCCCCAAATAACAATTTCCACTTTTCTGCATCAATTAAATATAATTTTGCCAAACCACTTTCAACCGAAAAAATCAGGACACGCCATTTAAAAATATTAAAATTGGTCACTGTCCACTTTCAATTGATAATAATCAATTTCCTGACGCCACAGCTAAATTAATTGAAAGTCAATGTTATTTTTCATTCCATTTCTGTATTTTTTTTTTTTTTTTTTTTTTAAGTCAACATGCCAATAGCAAAAACTCCAAAAAATTGCAAGCCAGCCACATCCTTCCGCAGCACTTCGCTCATTGACCCAGTTGTACTGCGAATTGGTGATGGTGAGAAGCCGCCAATAACCGTGCCACAGCTATTCGAAAAAGTCTTAGCTGAATTCGCAGACCGGCCAGCAATGCGTTTCAAGGCCCCAGAAAACAAGACCTGGATCACAAGGACCTATCAGGACTATTGGAACGAGTCCCGGTTAGTTGCTAAAGGCCTGATAAGACTCGGCCTAAAAGCCCGCACATCTTGTGGTATTTTAGCTTTTAACAGCCCGGAATGGTTCGTAACTAAAATGGCGACAATACTCGCTGGAGGGGTATCAGCTGGCATCTACTTGTCGAACTCTGCAGAGGCGGTCTACCATATATTGCATACGTCCAATGCAACAGTTTGTGTTGTGGACAATTCAGCTCAAATGGCGAAAGTGAGAGCGGTCAAGAATAGACTTCCGCAATTGAAAGCAGTCGTTCAGATTGAAGAGCCATTTGAGGACTTTATAAACTCTGAAAATGGCTACTATAGCTGGTCCTTCGTGAAGATGCATGGAGGAAGTGATCCAGAGTTGGAGGACGAGTTGGCGAAGAGGTTAGACTCCATTGCCGCTAATGAGTGTGTGTCCCTCATCTTCACAGTAAGAATCTCCTCAAATCTTTATTGAACTTCAATTCGTATGAACACATTTCTTTGTTTTCTTCTAGTCGGGAACAGTTGGAATGCCGAAAGGAGTCATGCTTAGTCATGACAGTTTGATAACCTCTGCCAACATCATGAACGACTGTTTTACCGAAGTTGAGCCCGGTCACGAAGTTATTGTCAGCTATTTGCCATTGAATCATGTTAGTGGACAATTGCTGGATTTCTACTTTGGATTGGCATTTGGAGCTTGTATCTACTTTGCTGATCGGAACGCCCTCAAAGGCACACTTCTCGAGACAATAATCGAAGCCCAGCCAACAAGATTCTTTGGAGTTCCGAGAGTTTTCGAGAAAATGCAGGAAAAACTTCTGGCAGATGAACAGAAAATGTCATGGATGTCGAAATTGGCTTTGAAAGCAGCTCGACGAAGAGTGTCGAATTATGTTCTTGAATCGATGGCTAATGAGGGAAATAAGTTACAAAGCAGTTTGGGTTATTGGTTGGGATTGAAGTTAACCGGAAAGTACAAGGTGGCATTGGGTTTGGGGCGGTGTAAGAGTTTTTTGACCGGAGCGGCACCATCAGCATTGAAGCTGAAGAAGTTTTTTATGAGTTTTGATATGAAATTGTCGGAAATGTATGGTTTGTCGGAGACGAGTGGAGCGACAAATGTTTGCTGGAATTTGGAAGATCTAGAGAGTTGCGGGAAGGCGTTACCAGGAATTGAGTTGAGACTGGATAATGTTGACGAGAAAGGACATGGAGAGGTAAGATAATTTAATTTTACGAATTTTGTAGATTCGTCCACTCACTTCAGCCCCTCCACCATGTCAATCGAATTTTTGGTTCAAATTTTCATTTCATCTCATTTTTTTATCATTGGTATTGTCGTGGAGATTTTAATGCTCTTAATAGGCTCGAATTCAATTTTGACAGTTCGTACGACAAGGCTTTTATGGTAATGGGCGTTGACATAGACACATTAAAAGCTGTCCCGTCCTTGATTGGTGAATGCATGTGTCCTTTTTACACAAAAGCACTGTTATCAACTCATGTCAGAAGCTCAGTTGAAACAATGAACTCCACTGTAATAATTCTCTCCCCAGTTGACTCTAAATTATCATCCTTTGACTCCTAGATTTGCACGCGCAGTCGACTAGTGTTCATGGGATATCTCCATGAACCCAAAATGACCAGTGATTCCTTCTCTGAAGATGGATGGCTGCATACCGGTGATATTGGATACTTCGATGCTAAACAACGTCTCTACATAAGTGGTCGTCTCAAGGAGCTGATTGTCACCTCGGGAGGTGAAAACATCCCCCCCATTCACATTGAACTCCTCGTCAAGCACGAACTGCCAGGACTAAGTAACACCTTTCTCATCGGTAACAATCGTAAATTTCTCACTATGCTAGTAACCATCAAGGTAAGGCTACAAAAAAAAAATAAATAAATCCTGGCGCATGTCCTTAAAATTTATAGTGTGTATTGTGTATGGTTCATTTTGCAGACTGATATTGACCCGAAAAGTGGAAAACCAGGTGATAATTTACAACCGGATTCTATTGAATGGATGAAGTCACTGGCCCTGCCTTATGTTAAGCTCACCGAAATACTCGAAGCTGGACCATGTCCAAAAGTGCTGCAGTCAATTCAGGAGGGTATCGATCGGGCAAATGTCAAAGCAATCTCCAACGCACAGAGAGTGCAAAAATTTGCCGTTTTACCGCATGATTTCTCGATACCAACTGGGGAGCTTGGTGAGTTGTTTTTCATTGTCACTTTGTTTGGGAGGACAAAAGCTGGGAATGGGGGGTTTTGACAGGAGTGGAGTATTGTTATGGATGCTAGTGCCAATTTCTGTTAAGTGCTTGCTCTTAAGGGGAGCGATAAATGTTGACATCCTTGTAAACGAAAATAGGGTCATTGTCATATTGAGAAGTGAACCAGATAACTGGTGTTGACCCTAATAATTGATTTGCCGATTTTTACTCTCCTGCAATGCTTATCCACATTTTTTTTCTTTCCTTTCAGGGCCAACTCTCAAACTTCGACGAAATGTCGTTCTTGAAAAATATTCAAACCTCATCGATGATTTTTACAAAAATTGTTGAACGTGGTAATTAGTTTTAAGAATAAAATAAAAAAAAAGCAGTTAGTAGACCTTTAAATTAATTTTTTTCATCGATATTCGATTAGATTTAACAGCCGATAGTGTTTCATCGGCAGCGCTGCACGACATCATTTCCATTTTTTCCATTTCGCTTGCTCTATTCGATTGTTTGAGTTTCCTTTTGGCAGTGCGAGATGTGGACCAGCGTAATACAACCATTCGAATTGTTTGCACACCAATGAAACCGAGTATGACTAGAAGGAGAATGGCAATTATGATGTCCTTGTTATCGAATCGTCGATTATGATGGTTGGAGCCAATATTTGACCAGAAGGCGAGGGAGCTTATTGTATTCTGTTACGAAAAGAGATAATAAAGAAAAAGAACAAAAACACTTTGTAGAGGAAAGAATATTTAAGTATTGGATTGCGAGTTTTTCTTACAGGGTGTTTCTGTATTTCCATTTTATTGCATTGCTTCAGTATTGCGATTTTTCGCCTCTGATCGCAGCGCCATCTATAATTAAGTAGCGGAACTAAATGAATTTTGTAAGAGACACATTTTATTTTTCGTATCGCTATGGTGCAATAGATGGCGCTTTGCTCGGTGGCACAAGATTGCATTTTGCCAGCCAACTTAAGCTATAAGGACGTTGTCAGGTTCCTTTTACAGCACAAAATAAATGGATAAATTGGATGTATTTGCTTAGAGTAAAGTGCAAAAGTGAAACAAGACCCATGTTGGGATTTTCATAAGCTTTAGCCTGATACCACAGTTGATTTTGAAACACCCTGTAAATTTGCTTATCTACAAAAATATACTAACGTCAACTCCTGAGTCCATAGCATTCCATCCATCAATCAGAATAATACTTCGTTTGTTCGTCACATCATAACAGTCTGCACCCGGCACCGTTACAACATCTCCACCATCCACTGCCCCTCCACCCACACCATAATCATCATCATTCGCTCTCATTGTATAGTTCTTGCCAAAGCGTATCCCAGCCGGACCATGAATCATTTCCCGGATTAGCCATTTGCAGTCCCATAAATTACCTGACAAATCTACTCTCTCAAATTCATAGAGACCGGACAAGTTGAGCACACTATACGCGTTATAGCTCAAATCTAACAATTCCAATGCGGCTGGCAAGTGATGGGCCTTCCGCTGTTGTCGACGATGTGCTAGAAGTCCTTCGATGAAATTATCACGATGTAGATTGTTGATAGAGAGATCCAATTGTCTGAGTTGCAATGACATTGCATGGAAATGATTGGATTCCAGGTGCTCGAGTGCGTTGTTGGATAGGTTGATGTAGTTCAAATGGCGGGTTGTGTTGAATATATCCAAGGGTAAATTGGTTAAATTATTTGCAGATATATCAAGATGTGTTAGGCTGGTTAGTTCGAGGAAACTCTTCGCCGCTATTGTGTGGATATGGTTATGGCTGGCGTTGAACATCTGTGGAGTGCATGGCAAAAGGATTAAGAGAGATTGATGAGTGTTCCTTTATTCGGTGAGGAGAAATGAGTGATGAATCGAAATTTTAACAAATCAAGCATTCAAATGCAACAGGATACTCTAATCAGGCTGAGAGTCTCAGTTTAGATACTACATCCCACTTCTGAATTTGTAATTTAGTTATCAGTTTCATTTTCAAACAAAAAATCTTTAGCAGTTCAAAAATTTAACTACCGACAATAATGCACGTAAGTAAATAAAAACGTTTAGCTGCCCTAACCCCTAACCCATTATAGTCTTGATCTACATTTTATTAGCACCTCAGTTTAGATTTGGCATTGCCGCATTCACTCAAAGCCAACTATAAAAATACAAACAAAAAATAATTTATCAGCTTCTTGCGAAAAAATCCATTAATTATCACTTTTCAACACAGTTGAGCATTTTGTATTTCAATCTGACCTAAAATAATTTATGAATATTGATTTTCTTTTTCCAAAATTCGCCATATCTTACCCCACTGTACAAATCGAAACAGATGTTTGCACACATGTTTTTTTGTTTTTGACATCTTGACGTTATCATCCATTATCTGCCTCTATTCCGGCTTATCATTATAAACATGTTGACACACACCGCGCACACAACCCAAACACACACCATTACCAAGATCAACAAACAAATATTTACCTCGAGTGATTCCAGTCCCGACAGTGTATCCGTATAAATCTCCTCAATTAGATTATAACTCACATCAAGACTCTTCAGCTCGGTGTCCTTTGTAAAGGCCATTCGCTTCAAGCTATCAATTGCATTGCAACTCAAATTCAGATGCACCAAACGGGCCAGATTCATTTGAGCCATAAATTTCAAATCAACTATTGAATTCGCCTCCAATCTCAAAGATCTCAAATGATTGTTTGTGTCAAAAGCGTGCGGATTAACTTCGACGATGTGATTGTAGTGCAGCGCTAGATGGGAGAGCTTGTGTAGGCTTCGGAATGTATGCATGTCTATTTGCTTGAGCTGATTCTTTCCGATGTTTATGTATTTAAGGGCTGGCATGGAACGAAGGACTCCTTCGGGAATGGCGTCGATCAGATTGACAGCTAAATTGAGTTTCTGCAGATTGGGGAATCTACGGAAACTGTCTGGTGATAGGCCTCTGATGGAGTTTCGGCGAAGGTCAAGGGCGGTGATGTTGAGGAGATCCTCATCGGACCATGATTTCACCTGGGAAATGTTATTGCGAGCCAAATCTAGAGATTTCAGGGCATGAAGGCCGTTGAGGGAGAAGTCTTCGAGTTTCCAGATTTTGCTCTCGGAGATTTGTAATGACTCCAGTTTACTGTGTCGCAGGAAGACGGCATTCGGCAGAATGGGAATGTTGCAGTGGAAGATGAACAGCTCGGTGGCATCTTGAAGACGTTTTTCTCTCAAGTCGTCAATTTCACAGGCGATTAAGGTGACATTTCGCAAGTCTCTAGTAGCACATAATGCAAATTGATAAGAGAAAATTGAAAAGACAAGAGTCAAGGAACTTTTCATTCTTCTTGAGGTAAGATGTTTAACTTAATCGCACAATTATTGTTTTTTTTTCGTCTTTTGCTTATCAACTTGGTTTTATTTTTTCCACTGTTACAAAACACTGCAAAAACAGAGAATTGAAATGGGAGAGAAAATTCAGAGTGATCTTAATGGAGCGACTCGTGAAGCAGAACTGTGAGAAAAGTTACGCCGTCTTGATAACTGTCTAAAAGCGTGTCGGTTGGTAGCTTGCTCAGAACTCTGTTTACATTCAGATACTTAGGGGTGTAAATTGAAAGACAAAATAGTAAGCCAAATAGGTGAGAAGGGACTTGTGACGCATATTTCAATGCTCAAACACTCAAACTCAGAAATAATCTTATTTTAAATAATTGAATGTGGGAGATTTCAGTAACCGTTTAAAGTGACTTTAGGAGAAGGCCTAAAGACGGACTTATAACACTGAAGGTATTTCAACACCATGCAGCCAACTGGCAACAGAAAAAGATTGCTAAGCAAAACCTGAGTGTTGAAATTATCTCTTAATGAAGGTGGCATACTAGAGTGGCAGGTCAAATGACCTAAGTGACTTTCCTAATCTCAAAAATCTCCCTTTAAATTTGTAATGCCTAAACATCTTTTGTTGCATTCTTAAACTGCATAATGAATCTTTTGGAAATCAATGTAAGGTTCCTCATAGCCTGGCATATTCGACATTCATTTTTGACTCCTTAATCCTGGCAACATAAAAAAAGCCTCAACCCAGTAAAACATATTGATATAAATTGCATTGATCCTTTCAAGAAAACACCCACAATGAAAATGCAAGATGAAAAACCACTTATTCAACATTTATTATGATACCTATTCAAGCATTGAATGAACCTCAAAGGACCTCCTTTTGAAATCCCATTAAGCCATAAATACAACCAGGATAATCTTCAATTCGGTAATCATACATTTACTCAAAATTTACTGATGATGTTATGTAATCAATATGTAGGCCTCAAAACTGCAGAGGACTCTTTGGTATACCGATACTGATACCGGTACAAGTTACACACAACTCCGAAGGATTGTGTTCTTGTGGTGGATCTTATTCGGTAAACAATTAACTTCTTGCAAAGTGCACGTAATATGTATTACTTGCAAATAATACATACTATATCTCTCATCTCCCTCACTCCCCAAGTAAATTGAATATCCTTTTCAAAGGACGACTATGATAACGATGGATGTGTAGCGACTTGCGATGATGATCTGCTCATATTATAGAAATGAAGACGAAACTAATTTTTAAACAAGCAACAAGAATGCGGGCTTGCAATGCAACTTGCAACCAAATTGTCATATCATTCACACAAACCACCCATACACACTCTCTGTCACACATTCAGCAAATTAGGATCCTGCGGTTAGGGACCAATAAAAAGGAAACTTTTATTCATATTTTTTTTTTTTACTCTTGTGCCCTTAACAAGGATATGCAATGCATTCCTTGCGGCTTGACATCATTTGGATGGATGCCAGGGAGAAACAAAACTTTTTCGTTGAGTGCCTCATTTTTGGTTTGCTTGAGTGCGGTTAGCAGACGATACGAAAATCAGGACATTTTTTTTTCATATCGAATACGATTTTGTTCCACTAGAGCACTTGCACTTCGTCGTCTTCTCGGTCGTTCTTAAATTGAGGTTGGCTTATTTTCTAGGACCAAAGGGATGATATGACAGAAAAAAGTCAGATTTTGGAGGAATCAGTTTCAGCCAACAAAAAAAGAAAAAAATGGATGAAAGAGGAAACAATTTGTAATGCGGCTTATTACGAGAATTGAAAACGGATTCGAATTTCATGTTCGGCATAATAAGGGACTCTGTTTTTGTTTGTACTTCTGATTTGATTTTTGGACACTTGCCGAACTATCCTTTTTCTTCGATTTAATTTGCTTACATGCTCTTTTGATTTTCTATTAAAATTTTTGTGTAAGTTGTGCTCCTTGGAGCTTCTATGGTTAGTTTCAAACTCTAAGGACCTCAATCACAGCTCTTTTGAATAGGCCAACTTGTTGAAGACCCACATTATGAATGTCTGAACTAAATGTATTGAACTGTGGAATAACTCTGATATTGGCCTTAATAGATATTGTTCCTCGAAGACCTTGATATAAATGATGAAAATAAGCAGGGCACCTGATGCGTTTTCCCCGAACATGTTGATTTAACTAAACAGTCTGACGATATTCTTACTTACTTAAGGTGACGCTACAGTCCGTTGTGAACTCGGGCCTCAGTCAGTCTCCGCCAGCCAGCTCGGTGCCTAGCATATCTGTATCCAGTTTTGTATTCCAAGTTGATTGATGTCCTCTTTCACTTGGGTGCGCCACCTGAGTAGCTGTCTTTCTCTACTTCCTCGTTCCCCAGAAATTGTGTCGAAGGCTTTCCGGACCAGAGCATTGGTGTCCATCCGTTCTAAATGACCGAGCCATCTGAGTCTCTGGAACTTTACCCTTCTAGCTAGGTCCGTCTGGTTGTAGAACCCTTAACTCAACCCTATGGCACACGGGCCATAGATGACCCGAAGAACTTTCCTCTCGAAACAGTCTTAGGCACATTCATCCGATTTTGTCAGGGTCCATGCTTCTGCACCATACAGCAGGGCTGGGATGGTGAGGATGTTGTTTAGTATGACCTTAGTTGGTCGAGAGAGGGCTTTTCCACTTGGTTACTTTCTTAGCCCCAAGAAACAGCAATTAACAAGAATTATTTTTCGTCTGATCTCGGCGCTGGAGAGCTCTCTCGAAGTTAAATGCGTCTTTGTACGTTCTGTCCGAGCCGTCCGCGTCGGTGTTGGGTGTCTTTCCTTGAACACAGCATATACTTTCTTTTGCCCTCATCTACTGCTTTACCCATTTTTGCTGCTTCTGTCTCATTTCTCAGAAAGGCGCCATTGACATCACGCTGTGTTCTTCCCATTATATGAATATCATCGGCGTACGCGAGAAGTTGAACAGACTTTTGGAAGATAGCCTCTCTTGTGTTGACGATAGAGTTTAGCACTCTTTTCTTCTCAAGAACGATGTTAAATAACTCCCTTGACAGTGCATCGCCTTGTCTGAATCTGAATCCTTTTTTGATATCGAAAAATTTAGTAAGCTTGTTGTCAACCTTTATGGCGCGGCGTGAGTTCTCCATCGTCATTTTGCACAAGCTAACGATCTTGGCAGGGATGCCAAAACTAGAATTAGCTTTATGCAGTTTGTCTCTGTAGATGCTGTCTGATAACCAGCCTTAAAATCGATAAGAAGGTGGTAGGTATCGATTTGGAAGTCATAGGTTTTTCCCGAAATTTGCGCAAAGTGATAATTTGGTTAATGGTTGACGTTCATGGTCTAAAGCTACTAGCACCTACCAGATTGTTGACTAAAGGCTTCTGACGTTCACGTAAGCTGATTCCTCTGGAGTTGGCAGAGTTAAGAGGATCTCATATCTTCAGGATCAGGAAAACAATGCTGAAGTTCTTTTTATCGAGCATGCATTCTCCCGACCATATCTTACAGATGATTTGGTGTATGCTTCTATCTATCTCGGTAGCTATAACATCTTCTCCAGCGGATTAGTTGGATTTCAGCCGTGATTGCTGTTTTCACTTCTTCGAAAGGTTAAGTAAACGGAATTGTTGGATACCATCATGTCCATGGAATGGCTCCTGCCTGACGACGGGAATCTGTTTGTCGTCTACAGAATAGTGGTGCTTTCAAATCAATAGGATCG
Organism: Sphaerophoria rueppellii; assembly: GCA_920937365.1. NCBI lineage: Eukaryota > Metazoa > Arthropoda > Insecta > Diptera > Syrphidae > Sphaerophoria > Sphaerophoria rueppellii. The sequence goes on from CAKKXW010000005.1 coordinate 5,478,248, forward strand.
ACTGCGATTCTACTATAATGTTCCCTTGTTCATCTCTGCAGACATCGGTTCTTACTCGATGACCTTGAGCCACCTGTTTTTCCTTCTGGTAAAACCTACGAACTTCATTCTGTTCTCATATTCTCTCTTTTTTTCTCTTGAGAAGCCGGCGGGCGGAGGCACGGTCGTTCTCCGTTTTCTGTAGAGCTCAGGATCAGCTCTTGTCCTTCTATGCAGCTCCGCTTTGTATACCTTTTGCTTGGCTGCATGCTCCTGCCTATTATATTCTTCGTCAAACCAGGGGTTTCGCTTTGGTGGCTGGGTGAAACCTAACACATTAGAGGCGGCATCTCTAGCTGCTTTCTAGCAATGTTGTTACGGACTTGTCGTTGAAACTTGATGTTGGCGAAATAGGACTCCTTAAGAGGTTACTTGACAATCGATCAGGGAAGGAAAGTCTGATGGCATACCTTTGAACAAAGCAGACTAGAACACACATGAAGCCTTGAATTAAATTTTGACATTCATATATTGGGTAGAATTATTTTGGTTAGGCAGAGATCTGGACAAGGAGTATGAATATATGGATATCTCCTTAGATGGCTCTAGACGCAAGTTGTCAGTGATCCTGAACCAATTCGGACTGTGATGCCATTGACTCAAATTTATGTAGAAGGACAAGAATCTTAGCTTTTTAGTGTCATCGATTCATCAGATCCAACTTACAAGGCGATAATTAGCCGCTGCCCTATTTTGTTCCGGTCTAACTTATCTCCCTTTATTCTGAAATTTTTCAACGTTATAACCAACCGTACCCAATGAATTCCTTTAAATGTCAACAAAAAATGGTGTAAAAGCAAAAAAAAAAAAAACAAATTCGTCTTATTACATTAGCGCACTTTATCACCGGAAAAATATTGTCCAGTTCAGAGCGAATCCCTGTTTACAATTTCCAAGCACACAAATAATCCCCCTTAACTCGCTCTTTGTGCTTCTGCTGCTGCTGTTACCGTTAGCCTAAGCACCTCGATAACAAATGACTTCCATAAATTCATCATTGCAAACACAAAACGATAACACTTACTTTTGACAAAAGCATTCCTCTGTGAATCTCTGTGCTGCTGCTCCAAACACCTAACGCCGAAGGCAGACGACATAGTTGTACTCTAGCAAAGGACGATGAATTTCCAAAAAACCGGTATGAAAGATGCTAGAATAATGTTGCCCAAACTAGGTAGCAAAAGGAGATAGATAAGGGAACGAAAAAAAAACTACCAAAATACTTCCTTCCGCATGCTATTCCAATTCCAATAGGAGTAGCAGAGAGAAAGCAGCCAGCAGTGGATGAAAACGTCGGAAGGTGGGTCTTTTGAGGCAAACACACTATTCCACATTATTTTGTGTGCTTCCTTCGTCATTTGTTTGGATTAATCCGACCGCATCCTGTATGCTTGCATTACAGATTGCATCTTCCTGTCTCTCTAAACTTTCGGAACTCATTATCTACCAAATTGTTGTTGCTGTTGTTGTTGTCATATCCTTGAGCTATCTTTGTATGTATGTAGGTGTGTGTTATGTGGAAGGAACCAAAACGACACCAAGGATCAAATAATATTTACTTCCATTAATATGAGGGTCTTACCCGAAACTAGATTTTCCAAGGACACACTACGACAACCATGAAATCCTTAAATGGAATTTCAAATGTCTCTCTGGTAGCTTGAAAACCTTAAGGAATATTTAAGGATGTGAGATTTTTTTGTGTGTTAGTCGTTTGCCTTCAGCTCAAATTGAATCGAACTAAATGTCCTCTTTTTTGTTTTAGCGATGTACATTGACGATTCTTCACAGCCTAGTTTCGTTCGTCCTTTATGTTTTTTTAATTTCAAAATGTCCATTTTTTTTTTTTTGTGAAATTCGATTTTGTAACCACAAATTTGTCAGTCAGCAAGATTTGATTTTGCCATTTAACGTCACTGTCGCTATCGTTTCTATTTCGTTTCGTCCTTGAATGAATTTTTGAGTCGTTTTTGATCATGACTTATGCACCACAAGCCAAATAGTGTCGATGCCGTTTTCTTGTCCTTAACTGATGCTGGAGTGGTGACGACTATATCGACAGTCTAAATTGGTATGAATTTTCAGTTCGTGCAATTGACATCGAGTTGGAGACGACTCAAATATTGCAGTCGAACTCTCTCGAATGTTTTCCTTTTTTTTTTAATCCTGTGTTTTTGTTGAAAATGAAATTTGTTGAAAGTAGGTTAGATTTCATCAGTTATTGGCTGGCGGAGTGGATAAAAAAGGATATGGAGTTTCTTTTTTGGTGTTGACTTTATTTTAAGGCTGAATCCTTAAACAAAAATCATATGATGAACCCATTTTTTTTGTATTTAGATTTTAAGAATGTTTTTTTAGCACTTCCTTTTTTGGGAGATTTATATTCAATTGCCAGAAATGAACTGAAAGCAGTACGAGGTCAATGCAAAGAATGTGTTTTTCCTAACTTCCAGTGATAGATTGCGGAACCTTTCAGTCTAGCAGGATAGAATTTGTCTCTTTGATGCAATTCGAAATGTCCTTGAAATAGTGTTTCCGTTGAACTTTTGAAAGAGAAAGTGGTCTTTCTTGTAGTTTTTCCTGCTTTTTGAGGAATAGAGTGAACTTTCTGCCAAGGACCAATAAGTTAAGGAAACTCTCCTGTCTAGATCGTCAGTTTCCTCTTTAGCTTAATGTCGTAATGACCAAGAACCTTCACCATCGTCGTCGGCCTGGACTATGAAGTGTTTGCCTTCACCGAAAGACTTACTTCTCAAACATGGCTAAGTCTCGGGTGTCTTTAAGTGTGCTTTGCTACGACTTTGTTGTTGAGCAGCAGCAGTTTCCGAGGTAATAGTTAGATTTCTGAATTATGTTCCTCGATGCTGCTACCTCTCTGAATCGTTGTTCTTAGTGCCACGAGTATTACAAGGGTGCATTGCATCGCCCGCTATTGCGTTAAGCCCAAGATGGACTTACCCCGCTGCAGCCAAGCAACTAAAGGGTTTTTCAATAGGGACGCCACAAAAGTTTTCTTAAATAAAACAAAAACGGTTTTATATATCAATGAAATTCTTTATTCTTGTGGAAGACCATTTGATGCCATTATGTATGGAAATCGATTTTTTTGCATGGCCACCACGGGCACGCTTGCAGAAGTCCAGACGCTGAACCCAATTTTCGACGGTTTTCAAGCATAAATCGGCCGATACTGCTGCAATTTCACGTTCGATATTCGTACGAAGTTCATCAATCGTCGCTGGCTTGTTGGCATAAACCATAGATTTGACGTAGCCCACAGGAAATAGTCTAACGGCGTTAAATCGCATGAACGAGGCGGCCAATTCACAGGTCCATTTCTGGAGATAATGCGCTCATCGAACTTCGTTCTCAATAATTCGATTGTTTGGCCCGCTGTGTGACATGTGGCACCGTCCTGTTGAAACCACATATCGTCCAAGTCCATATCATCCAATTCATTCCAAAAATAATCGGTTAGCATTGAGCGGTAGCGATTCCCATTCACAGTAACGTGCCGGTCTTGATCATCACGGAAGAAGTACGGCCCAATGACACCACCAGCATGTAAACCGCACCAAACAGTGATTTTTTCGGGATGTAATGGTGCCTCGTGAAGCACATGTGGATTGCTGCCTGACCAATAACGCATATTTTGCTTATTGACGAAGCCATCCAGCCAGAAATGAGCCTCATCGCTGAAGATGATTTTTCGATGAAAATCCGGATCATTTTCAAGTTGTTGCTCAGCCCAATTCACGAACATACGACGCTTCTGGTGATCAAGCGGCTTCAGTTCTTGCGTCAATTTGATCTTGTAAGGATGAGCCAAGATCTTTCGCGAAATTCGCCACAACGACGTCACAGAGATGCCCAACGCTTGAGAACGACGTGTGAGAGACTGATTTGGGTCTTCCGCAATTGATGCGCTAGCGGCAGCAATATTCTCGACACTACGGGCACTTCTTTGTCTCACTGGCACGGGAACATTTTGTACTGAGCCTGTGGATTCAAATTTTTCCACTAGACGCTCAATTGTTGATCTGGCAGGACGGTTATGACGACCATAAATTGTACGTAGCGCTCTTAAAGTGTTGACCACTGACTCCGAATTTCGGTAGTAAATTTTAATATATTTGTCTCGTTGTTGGATCGTATACCATTCCATGAAGAAATGGCAAACCTTACTGAAGAGAAATGTCAAGAGGGCGGGAAAAAATATGGCGTCGTTTGCTGTCCCTATTGGTCTACTTTTGTAGCGTCTCTATTGAAAAACCCTTTAAAATGCAAATGGTGTCTAGTAATGTGCTGAACCGTAAATTGTGTAAACCGAATAAATTCGAGTTGACCGTGTCAGCTCAGTTTGCCAACACGCTTCGCCAAGTAGGATTGCCCCGAAAATCGATCTAGAAAATACTTAAAAATCGTAAGAAATGAGGTTGTTGATCCATCAAAGTATTTGCTATCCGCTGATGTAATTTGAGAGACAAGAGACGAAACTAGGTCTTACTTACTTACTTGCATAAGGTGGCGCTACAGTCCGTTGTGGACTTGGGCCTCAATCAACAGTCTCCGCCAGCTAGCTCGGAGCTTCCACTTGAGAGCGCCACCTGAGTCGTTGTCTTCCTCTCCTTCAACGTCCCTCGGGGATAGTGTCAAAGGCTTTCCAGGCCGGAGCATTGGTGTCCATCCGCTCTTAATTACCGATCCATTGGAGTCTCTGGGCCTTGACCCTTCTGGCTAGGTCCATGTCGTTGTACAACCAGTAAAGTTCGCTGTTATATTTTCTTCGCCATTCGCCTTCAATATACACGGGGCCAAAGATGACCCAAAGAACTCTCCTCTCAAAACAGCCTAAGGCACTTTCATTCGATTTTGTCAATGTCCATATGCTTCTGCAGAATACAGCTGGACTGGGATGATGAGTGTGTTGTACAATTTTACCTTCGTTGCTCGAGAGAGGGCTTTTCCACTCCATTTCCTAAAGAAACAGCGATTAGCAAGAGTTATTCTTCGTCTGATCTCGGCGCTGATGTTATTCCCTGTGTTTATAGCGGAGCCTAGGTAGACAAACTCTTTACTGCCTTGAAGTTGTATGCGTCTATTGTGACGTTCTGTCCTAGCCGTCGGTGTTGGGTGTCCTTCCTCGAAGACAGCATATACTTCGTGTTTCTCTCATTTACCGCTAAACCCATTTCTGTCGCTTCTGTCTCAATTCTCACAAAGGCGCCATTGACATCACGCTATGTTCTTCCCATTATATAAATATCATCGGCGAACGCGAGAAGTTGAACAGATTTTTGGAAGATAGTGCCTCTGGTGTTGACGGTGGAGTTCTGCACTGTCTTCTCAAGAACGATGTTAAAGAAATCGCACGACAGTGCATCGCCTTGTCTGAATCCTTTTTTGACGTCGAAAGATTCCGTAAGCTCGTTGCCAACCTTGATCGTCATTTTGCACAAGCGAACGAGCTTGGCAGGGATGCCAAAACTAGACATAGCTGCTTTATACAGTTCGTCTCTGTAGATGCTGTCATACGCGGCCTTAAAATCGATGAAAAGGTGGTGGGTATCGATTTGGAGTTCATAGGACGAAACTTGGTCGGAAGAGGAATATTTCGTTTTAAATGTTTCCGGATCCCCCAGAAAGGCACGGATAAAAAACGGACAAAATGAGGTTTTTAATCCGTCGAAATCTTTGCCATCCTCAGATGAAATTCGACAGTTAATGTCTCAATAAGATAAGAAACTAGGTTGCCAGAAGGATATTCGCTCCAAATGTTGCCGGGCTGCTCCAGAAATCGCACTACAAATAACTTATGAAAGCGCTTATGGCGCAGACCTTCAATTTCAATTACGAGAGTTTGATTTTACACCGAACTTGGATCGCTACTCTAAATCGAGCTGGCAGTTGGCACTTATGTTGGTTAAAACCCTGTTCCACATGGACACTAGCGCCAAGCTAAGAAAACCAACAATTATTTGAATACCACGAAATTTCGCTTATCTTTCAATTTTAATTAAATTCAATGTGCATTTAGGTCACAGTTCAATCGATTCCCTACAGAACAATTAGTCCCCAATAAAAATAGTACCTTAATGTTTTTCTAATTTTCTAAAAGTCAATTAATCACGATTCCCTGATCATTCGACAAAAAAATAAAACACATTCTGACACTTAGCCTACTTATACTGAATTTATTTCCCCAAAGCCGTAATTGAATCACAAATTAACATTTTCAAACACAACATAATCTAATTTATGTTTGTTTATGCAATTTGTCCAAAAACCGACCGACCAAAACATTGCACCGGTCTCACTCGCTTAACCATTTAAATAGCGAATAAATTAAATTTCCTTCTCAGAGCTATCCAAATGGAATCAAAGTGAACAAAAAATAACCTCCGCATTTGGGAACATGCTATCGATTGCGAGTATAATGCAATTCAACTAATTTCCATGTTATTCAATATCAAATAATTTGAGGACAATTTTCATTCGATTTGGGTCTGGGGTGTGTTGCTAATTAAAATCCAGGATGATTACCAATTGACCTAAAATTAATACTCAATTGATTCTGAAACCGAGATTTTGAGGGGTCATCACCCATCAGGTGAACTTGCCGAAAGCAGCTCCAAAGCCTTTTGTTTCAATTTCCAATTCGATCTAATGCGATATTCATTTGATTGGAATTCAAGATCGTTTGGGAACCTCCTCGGCCAACAGTAAGCCTTTTTCGAACTTTCGGTAAATTAAATTTCAAAATTTACTGATGTGTTAGTTCGTTCGTTTTGTGGCAAAGGCAAACAGAAACGAATGAGGTCTTTTATTGATTGCCAAGAAAAACAAGGTGATGGCCTTCATCGAATAATAAAAGCCGAATCGGCACTTCATCCAGTACTCCTTTTCTCTTTGAGCGAATTTGAAAATCCATTTCCCAATTTGTTCGTGCTGTGGTCTTTTCTTCTTGCAACGAGACCATCACCTTATACGGCGACCAACGAACGTCGTCAAGGATGTTTAGTGCATTTTTGCACACACAGCAGGATAGCTGCAGCAATGGTCATGTGCACCAATTCACGTTCCTTAACTGCTAAACTCCCTATTGACCGAAAAATAAATGTTTCACATACGCCACAGAGTCCCTTTTTATTCGTTTAAGGTTTTGTGTGGGGGTGTTCTTGTGGTATGGTGCATGGCTTTCTGGTGTCATTATTTGACTTTTTGGTGATAGTTTTTTTTATTGGAGGCAGGCAAAGGGATTCATTCAGTGCAATGAAAGGATCCTTGGGAGCAGCATAACCATAAGGTAAGGAATGTTGATTATTGTCTTCGAGGAGCTGGTTGCAATTTCTGTTTTGCAATCGGAAAAGGTGGGTTCGTGACAAACGAAATTAAGTTCTATGAATTCCATGAAAAAGCGTAATTAAGTCGAAGCTTTCCTATTAACTTTTCAAAGATGTCTTCACTGCACAACGTTGCTAAAAAGTGACCTGAGTCAGTACCCATTCCATGAAATTAATCCTCTGCCAAATAAATGCAGATTCATGAGTTCCTTCAACTTTGTTTTGCATCTGAATTGGAAGTCTAGAATTCTTTTTCATTCAAAACGAATAATTCTGCCGTCAGAAAATCCTTCCTACGAGACTGAACACTTCGGAACCTATAAGAATGCATCCAAAGTTACTCGGAAAGTGCAGTCATATCATTTTATGGGCAGGAATGTCAGTGATGAAAATTATAAAAGTTGGATGGACGTGAATTGAATTTCTTTCACCTTTAGTTGGGTATATCGTTATAAGGGGGCTGGTGCTCGGTAGGAAGTGAAATGAATGGTTGATGTAATTTCTGATGTGCTTTATGGAATTACACGACCAATATTGAAGGAGTGGAATTGAAATGGATTTTTTTTTTAATAAAAAAATTGAAAGAAAAGTTTGTTGGCTAGTAACAAAAGAAGCGTTGACCCAATTTTGTATATTAATTAAAAGATGGTAAATGCCCGACCCTGTCAGTCAGCCATCATCCAGTCTATCTCGTACTGATGGACGAGGGTGACAACAAGTCTTGGAAAGGAAACACATAGACTCTGACCACAAACGCATTGGTAAAGTGTTCTGAGCGCGCATTACTTACAGGAGGCTCGAATCAAAACGGTAGCTTTGTGCAATCAAAACTCCAGCTTCTTAGAATTTGAGGAAGAGGAAAAACTATCTCCTTGAATACCAAGCTTAACCTTCTGCACGAATAGGGAGAGATATTTAATCAAGTAGCAAAAAATTTACTTTTTCGGAAGAGCTGAGGATACAAACACGATAATTATCTATATTTCAAACAAAACGTCCTCCAAGAGCTGTTGTGCCACCCTAAAAGTACTGCTCGTAATTGTAACAAAATAAACTTGCCGCCAGGTATGCAAAATACAAAACTCTCCACCAAGTATGCAATGCTTTTTTTAATTTTCAGTTTTATGTAATTTATTACAAAATATTGTACGAGTACTTCACTCAAAATCAACTCAGTCATCCATCCAAATCCCCAAAATGTAACGATTTATGAAAGTAATTACTTTCACAATAAAAAAAAAAAACAAACCGCTTAAGGCATCCAACTATCGACAACAGGATAATTAAAATTCAATTACTCAATGCATCCGAATTAAGGGTTAGCGTCATTTATCGTCGTTCATGTTGAATTAATTCTTTCTCGCCAAGACTTGCATTTTTTTCCCCCAAACAACAACAAGCTCTCTTAGTTATATCGATCCCTGGAATATACACCACCATCATCACCCACCAGAGCAAGAGTGCCTGCAGGCAATGAAAGTTAATTTTCCACCAAACTTGCCATCCCGACTCCATTACCTCTGCTAACCTATTTATTGTTTCCATTCGTTCAGCCTCACTCAGCTATTCAATCCTTTTTATATTCTCCCGTATCACAGCAATATGGTGGTGCATCGTCCTTATACATATTCCTTACCTTGTCTTGCACAAGAAGTGATTACCATGGCTTTACAAACTGGCCAATTATCAGATAATGAATTGAGTCTTAAATTATCCCTTGATGAAAGCAATTTGTTGTCCTTAAGGACACCTAGCTATACAACGTGCAACGACGACACGTTGCGTTATAGAGAAAATGGATAAATATCATCAACGCAAAGCAGACTCTTCTTGATGTGAGTTTATATTTTTTTTATCTTTGGTACCAAACCCTTCTCCCCTCACCCTTGTAAAAGTTGTTTGAACTCAAAAAAAAAAAAACCAAACAAGAACAACAACAAAAATGATATGTTAATTTGATAATCAAATATGGAAATTTTCATCACGCTCTCCCACAGCCACATAATAATGCCTCTAACGGCATTTTTCAAAGTCTCTTCTTTGCTATCAATGCGAGATAAATGGCAATAATATATCCTTTTTTCCATTCACTGATGGAGCTTTAAGCAGAAATTAGTCTCTTTTTCTCATTCTCGTTCGTTTTGTTCTTTAGTTTTGAATGGAATTAAGCTTTTGGGCTTTCTGTGTAGATAAGAAGATGTCCCGAATGTGTGTAGGGATATTTCTTTTTCTTTTCATGGAAGAACTTTCTGGTTACTTAGGAGTTGGAAAGTGGGATATTCGATAGTTATTAAGCTTTTGCGATTGCCATGCGCAAGTGAGAAAATATTGTTTTTTTTTTTTCAAATTTCCCATTGAATATTCAATCGGTGGGAAATTCATCACATGTCAAAATGAACAGGGTTGTTATTGTATACATTGGACTTTAATGTATAAAATAACAACCCTTGGACGAACGGCAGATTCCTTGAACCTAAGTTCGCAGATAAATCTCTAAGAGAACACCACAAAAGCTCAAAGTCGAGACCCCAAACTGGGGTAAATTATTCGACGAATTCCCCACAGGATATTGAAGAAGGTGACCTGAAACGAGAATGCGCAAAATGTCGAGCGAGCTACTGACGAAAGAGAAGCAAGACCAGTCAATGAAGACCCAGTCCCAGCCCCCAGTGTAGAAAAAAAATAACAAGTCCACCGGGTCAGATGGCATATCTCCGGAACTCTTTAAATATGGAGGAGGTGTTTTGATGAACCCCATGCCCCAGGTCATCACCCAGGTTAGGGAGGAAGAACGCATGGCCACTGACTCGTCGAAAAGCTCCATATGCCCCATATGCCTCATCTACAAAAAAGGCGTTCCGATGTCATGCAAAACTACGGTGGCATATCCCTTCTTAATGTTGCATACAAAATCCTATCCAACGTACTGTGTGAGAGCATCTTAAACCTTTCTGCAACACAATAATCGGCACGTACCAGTGTGGCCTTAGGCCAGGCAGAACAACGGTAGACCAAATATTCACACTGAGGCAGATCCTGGAAAAGACCAACGAATTTCGAGTCGAAACTCACCATCTTTTCATCGACTTTAAAGCTGCATATGATAGCATCCACCGCCAAGAGCTTATGATAGCGATGAACTGATCCAGCTGTGTCGCATGACGCTTAACAATGCGCAGTGCAGTGTGCAAATGGGTAACAGTTCATCCGAGTTATTCCAAAGATGAGCAGGGTTTAGACAAGGAGATTCGTTGTCATGTGACTTCTTGTACATAGCCCTGGAGCAGAGGGCTAGCCTAGGAGCAGCTCCTAGGCTATGCGGACGACATTGACATCATCGGTCGATCCAGAAGAGCTGTGCTTGAGGCCTTCACAGCGATTGAAGAACAGGCGAAACTTGTTGGTGTTGGTAGCAGAAATTTCGAGGTAGTTTAGGAGTTCACCTGCCTTGGAACAAACTCAATCGCACAAATGACACCTTATTGGAGATCCGAAGAAGAACTACCCTAGCCAATTGCTTCTGCTTCAATTTGGGCAAACAACTGGGTTCAAAACTGCTCACTCGAAAGACAAAGTGTCTGCTATACAAAACTTTGATTTTAATAGTCCTACTCTACGCCGCCGATTGCTGGACGATAAGTAAGAAATGGGAATTGATACTGGTCACTTTCGAGAAAAAATTCTTCGACGTATTCGATGATGGCGAATGGAGAAGAAGGTTCAACCGAGAACTGTATGAGCTGTACCAAGATGTTGATGTAGTCCAGAAGGCCAAGAAAAGACGACTACATTGGCTTGGCCACATCGAGCGAATGGATGACAACGCTCCAACCAAGAAAGTCTTCTCATCCCAGTCCCCAGGTTTGAGACGACAAGGACCAAGTGACTGCGGATGCCAGAGCGCTTGGTTTCGGTGACTGGAGAGTGCAAGCGAGGGACCGTATGTTCATATCACACGTTGGGGTGAACTGTTGGAAGAATTCCCCAACAGCATATTTCACATCGTTAATTTAAACGAAGAAGCCATCATGGTACCTCTCTGACTTTCTGTAGCTGGTTAATTACACGGCCCTGTCCTTTGAAGTTTGGGCAGCTGGTGTGTATGTTCATATCTCACATATGGGTTAATTTATTGGTCAAATTCCCCTACAGGAAACAAGCGGCAGATCTTGTGGTCAACAAACTAAATTGACAAACAAGCCTACATCAACAAGTTCTTCACAAAAAAAGAAAATTCACGAACTTTCCATCTTAATTGACTATTTTTAAAAACAACAATCAAACAGAACTTTCTTTCTAGAATCACAGTCTCCAATACAAAACTTCCCGATATTCCAATCTCTCCAATTTCACATACAAAAAAAGCTCAACCTTCCAAGAATTCCAGTCGCAAGACTTTTCCTTCTCTCATCCAAAGCTCACCCTTCTAGCTTTTTGAAACTCCTACCAAACACACACACACACACTAAGTGATTACTTATCCACATTAAAATTCTCTCCAGCAGCTCTTCTTGTACCGTTATTTGAGACCTAACCAGCAGCAGCAGCCAACCCCAGGAAAAAAATATGTGTGCTTGCAAAAATCTCAGGCAATTGGGATTTTTTCAAATTTGTCTGCCTCTAGTTGGTGTTCCGGTTTCGGGTTGTGCTGTTTGTTGCCTTTTCCTCCTATTTTCACCATCATCATAAAAAATACATATACTTCACATTTATTTAAGAAAAAAAATCTAAATAATATACACACACATTTCAGTGAAAGTTAAAAAGTTTAAAGATAAAACAAAAGAAGGAAAATATAATAATAAACAGGATTAGGGCAAAGAAAATTAAAAAAAAAGCAAATTTACGTCTTTTCAAAGAATAACGACTAAAAGGTGCTTACACCCTTTTTTGGATTTTTTTTTTTTGCAAACCGCTCAAACTTCGGTTGGTTCAAATTTCTTTTACACATATGTTGATCAGGACCAGCAACAGTGGGTGAGAGTGTCCTTTGGATTAATAAAGGATACTCAACATTATTTTTGTTGAAACAAGAAAACCCGTAATTTCAAAAAAGGTGCAAAATCAAAAAATGTATATAAAACTCTGTTCAGGAGCGAAAATGTAGTGAAAAAGTGAAACGAACAAAAAAAAAAAATTGTCGAATTTTGAAATTTTCCCAGGACGAGCGAGAAAGTTTCTCTTCTTTTTTTTTTTTTGGTTTTCATTTCTGCGGTATCTACTCTCAAAGAAAGCAGGGAATTACGGGAACCGCACCAGCAATTGAAGTTTTCCTGTCTCCTCTCGCGCTGTGTGTCCTTTTCGGTTGTGAGAGTGTAGGTGTTTTTCTGTGAGTTGAATGTGAGTGCGAATGGCCAGTGTGTATGTGTGTGTGTGGTTGTATTCACGAACATCAGCAGTAACTGTAAGGACTAGCAGCAGCCGCAGCAGCAAGAGCAGCAGAAAAAATATAGAACCGTTAAAAAAATTCGAGTCTTAGTTATTTTTCCACATCTCGTCTTGCAATTGATGAAATTGAAACTAACCAAATCCTTGATCGTTAATTGTTCTTGAATTGATTGTCCATTTTGTGTTCGGTACAATTGCCCTTTCAACCATACTCAACGGTTTTTCTTGTCTTATTTTTTTTTTATGGTATTATTGTTCCCTCAAGGACAACAAACAGTATAACAGGTGCTTTGACATAAAATGACGGTTTGGTGAACAGAAAGTTGGATAAAAAAAATCCTTGAGACAGTTTTTTTTTTTACAATTCAAAGAAAGAGAAAATTTTGAGGATACAAAAAACCAAAATGTGAAAATTAATTTGAAATTTTAGTCAAAAGAAAAAAAATATATCGAAAATTAAGGATACCAAAAGAAAAGCAAAGGAAAACTTGCAAAAATGAGTGTGTATTCATTGTATCCGTTATACGAGAAGATTTTCATAAGTGGCACAAGCTAACAAGTGTTAGAGAGTCTCGAGCAACGTTTTTTTCCTCGTTTTCTTTATTTAAGTTTTTTTTTCTCTGGTGGCGAAATTTGAAAAAAAAAATAATATTTGTTAATAAAACGCCGTGTGTTTGTCAAAACAGAAAATTCATTAAAAATGTGTATAACCAACAAAAAATCTAAATGTTGTGAAAAATAAGAAAAAAAAACAAGAAATAAATTTAGAGATATTTCTATCATATAGAAATTAATAAATAATTAAAAAAAAAATCCTGGGAAATTAAAGATTCGGGGTTACGAAAAAATTAAAATTAAAATAATTCCGTAGTTAGTGCAAATCGTTTTTTTCTTTCGTATTTAAAATTGGTAATAATTAAATCGTTGTGAATAAGTAATATTTAATTTAAACAACAACAAAAAAATATAATAATTAAACTTAGTAGTAATTGGCGGCTCATCAAATTGGTACCGCGGATATGGAGAGAATATAGAAATGTAAGTTGAGTAAAGACATTATTTTACGAATGTTTATTTTTAGATATTTAGATATATTTTTTTTTTAAGCTGATAAAAAAGCATTAAATATTTTTGTTAATAATTTGAAGAGTATCAAGTGCGCAGGTTTGCCTAATTTTAGTTCCTTCTCTGCGTTGACGACAGTTTATGAAAAGTTCAATGATCTTTATTTTTGGAATATGAAATTAAAAAAAAAAAAATAATAATAATAATGATAATTAGTTGTTTACTGTAGGTATTACTCACAACCTTGTACTTTACATTCAGGCTATGCATTCGTAAGAGAATTTTGTTCTGGGAGTTAAGGCTAAACAAACCTATTATGTGCATCAATATTAAGTCCCTTATTCTTAAAACCGAATGATTACTTACCACCATGATGAATGAGAAATAGAAAAATATTCAAAAATGTTCGAACCAATTCTTAGCATCGACGATCTTTCTTAAGTTGTTACTGGATTATAATTGATGAGATCTTGGAATAAATATTCCAAGAAAACATTATCAGAACAAAAACATAAAATGTAAAAAGGAGCCAAGTTCTTTTATGAGCGAAAAACACTGTGTAAAAACTCAGCCACCAAAAGTAATGAGGTCTACAAGAACGCCAAGTTTTCAACAAGTAAAAGTGTTATATTGAATATTTTTAAACATAGAAGATAGTACAACAATATTAAACGAAAATAGAAACTGAGCCGAAAGTTAATTTGAATAAAAATTTACAAGTTCACTTAAAATTACTGCAACTGTTAGGTGAGGTTAGGTTAAGGGGCTGACAGTTGATGTCGTTGCCGTCAGACTAAGATCAATACAGAACTCCATGTGTTCAATTAATCAAGCCGTTGAGAGGCTTTGAAGAAGTTCAGAATGTTAGTACCTGGTGCACTAGAGAGTTCTTCTAAATCCCCGAACAAATAGTTGCCTAGCAATTTCTTCCTTTGATGGGAGAGTGCGGGACAGTGACACAGAAAGTGCGAAGTGTCTTCATGCACCTCCTCGCCACTGCATCCTCTGCATAGATCATCAGAACTGATTCTCATCTCTTTTATACGATAATCTTACAGATTACGTCCGATAATTATGCTAACACGAGCTTCATAATTCTTTCCGTTCTTGTTTGTTAAAATAGGGCCAAATATTTCTTGTAGTGCCGCAGGGGCCAAGAAGGTTCCTTCTTTCATCGGCCTTGATAGTTATTCTTTTTAAGATTTCTTGTTTTAAATAACAGGTAGGGGTTCTAACTAGCTGAGTTTGGCGTACGTCAAGCGTTGACCCTAATCTTACTAATTCATCGGCTCTCTCGTTTCCTGGCACATCGCCTTGGCCTCGGACCCAGCAGAGTCTAATGTTGTGCTATGCGCTAAGAACCTTAAGTTCTTCGCGGCAGCATGAAACAAGCTTTGATTTTACCTCAGTTGCAGTAATCGCTTTTATTGCCGCTCTGCTATCAATGTAAAAGATGATATCAGCTCGTGTTATCGCCATCATTGATACCTTTTTAGCGACCGTTGTCACTGCCAGGACCTCCAGTTGGAAGACAGTACTGTAGTCTGTAGAAGTTCGGATATTTTATAGTCTGTTATAGTACTATCATGACCCATTACTCTATGAAAGATATGGGCATATAATATGGAACTGTTTTTCCAGACCTTAGTTCGACTAAGTCTCAGGGCACTTTTGGCCGCAGATTCTGGAACAAAGAGTTCTAGGGGAATAAGATTGAGTATAACTTCCAGTCCCGCAGTTGTAGTGGATCCCATTGCATCCGTAATACCAATGCCAGTGCACGCAAATCTTTGAACTTTTCTAAAAGTTTTCAGGTTCATGCTCTTTTCTAAAGCTTTCCACCAAACCAAATTACCATTCCCATATTAGCAAGTAACAATTTAACTTGTATAAGGCTTAAGCGAAGCTATTTCTTGATTTGTATATGGCTTGTATAAAACCTTACACAAATACGTTTGGCGCAAGTTATGCAAGCCATTGTTTCCTTAAATCAATTATGACAAGGCCTTATATCAATTTATTTAAGGAAGTAATAGCTTCTCGGATGAAATCTCTACAAGGTCTTATAACAATTAATTTAAAGAAGCAATAGCTTCTCAAAGGGTATATAAATAAGGTCTTATATCAATTTATTTAAACAAGCAATAGTTTCTCATATGTTTTCTCAAAAAGGTTATTGTAAAGTCTTATGGAAGTTATTCGAAGAAACAAGGAAAAATTAAATTTATGAATTTATTTTTGTTTTTTTTCCTATTTTTATGTATCCGATTATTTTGTTTTTCTGCTTCCTGAAAATTGTAACATGTTGAGCGTATCTCGATTATACAGAATATGTGAAAGAAACATTACAGACTTCCTACCGGATTTGAACTTGAGACCCTCAGCGTGTCAGCCGACCATTCATCCATTGTGCTAAAGTAACTTGTACATAAGGGATAGCACATTTAAAACTAGTTGTTTCATGTCAAACTTTAAGAGTTATGAAACAATTATGACATATTAATGGATAAAATTGTTTAATTATGTTCAGATTGATGATGAACAAAGCTTTTCGTTAAGTTGGTTAAGTTGGCAGCATTAAAACTGAATTAAAATATGTGTGGTATACGCATAGAAGTATGAATAAGATCTTTGAACAACGTAGGAAAAAAGTTTGGGATTTAAGGGAATCTATCTTTTTATTGTAAGAGCTTACTAAGAAAACCTTCAGAAAATAAATTAATTTATTTCTCAAAAAAAAAAAAAATACAGATTAATTACAGTACAAGCTCAGGTAATAACGATACACCAACATTTTTATTCAAATAACGATGGACATGGAATACTAGTTTTTCCATTCAATAAAAAAAGAAGACACAAAAAACATGGGTTTTGAACTGGGGTAGTCCGACATTCCTTAAAGTGTCAACCTTCTTAAGAGAGCTATAACTATATAATTTGCACAAGGAGGTCTTATCTGTGTTATCAAATTGCAAACTGTTGTAAGTAAACAAAAATAAGGTCTTATACTAGCTATTTTAAATGTGCTTTCACGAAAAGGCCTTATGGGATTTCGGTAAATCAATCTTGCGCAAGCAGTTTGTTATAATTTGCACAAGGAGGCCTTATCTGTGCTATCAAATTGCAGACTGTTGTAAGTAAACAAAAATAAGGCCTTATACTAGCTATTTTAAATGCGCTTTCACGAAAAGGCCTTATGTGATTTCGGTAAATCAATCTCGTGCAAGCAGTTTATTATAATTTGCACAAGGAGGCCTTATCTGTGTTATCGAATTGCAGACTGTTATAAGTAAATTACAAAAGGTCTTATTCAAGCAAAATAAAAACAATCATCCTTAAATAAGTCTTAAAATAACACTATAGAAGCTATTGCTTCTGAATATTCAGGAATCGGACCTTATACAAGGTAAATTGTTACTTGGGAAGCTGTTAATCAGTGAAGTTAACAGAAAACGGAGTAGGTAAATGCAACTCCTAACTTCTAGCGCAAGGTAGTTTTTTTTAGACGAATCGAAGTAAAATGTTTTTGCCTCAGATGACGGCGTTAAAGTATGTCGAACGTGAGGGATTTCGAAAGTGAGGGTCTGCCTTACATCCGAAAAAATACGTTTAAGGGAAAAAAAAAAGTTGGTCGAGGTGTAATGGTATGAGGCTCTAAGGCTGCATCTGGGGTCGGAAATCTCATTTTAATAAAAAATACAATGGACCAACTTATTTATATTAATATTCTCAAAGAAAATGTAAAGAATAGTGCGAGAAAACTTGGTCTTTTAAATAATTACTACTTTCAGGAAAAAACTGCCCAAAAAGTGAGTATGTGGATACTTTACATCACTCATAACCTATAAGTGACCCCTCCCCTAAGCCAGGCCTTGAAGCCCATTGGGAATTTGTGCGATGTTCTCGAAAAAAAGAATAGAGCCAGTTTCATTCGCAACAAAATCTGTATTCATACCTATTGTACTTCTATACCTTCCAGATCCTTCTGGGAAAATAGAACATTCCTGGAAGACGAGGCAATCTTTTTCCATACAGATGAATTGAAACTAGTGATGAGGTTGTTGGAGAAGTGTACTCTGAACGACTATAACTATGTCTCTCATTCGGGCTTCCAAATCATTATAGCGTATTTCAGGTAGAACTTTTGGCGATTAAGGAGGTCCTGTCCTGGCTCAGAGAAAACGTCATATCCACATCTGATATCTGGATTCTCTCAGATAGTCAGACAGCTATAAAATCCCTGGACTCTATCTCTACAAACTCAATTACGGTCCAAAACTGTCGATCATCTCTAATGGAGATGGCACAACAGTTGGATGAAGAGGAGGAGGAAACAGTCCTTCACCTCTTCTGAACCTATCCTGCTCTGGCTCATAAACGTATGAATACTTTTATAATGATTTAAACGATCTTGAACATATTAATATAAATAATCTTCTACGTTTCGTTAGGAACTCTTATTGGTTTCAATGAGCTTTCGAAGAAAGCCTTTTTGGATTCATGTGGTATCACAAGGGGCCTTCAATTGGCCTTAGTGTGTCTTTTACCATCCACGACAGCCAATTTAATCTAACCTAACCTACCTATTGTACAAACTTGAACTGAACACCTAGTCAATTTAATTAAAAACAGACTGAAAGCCTCACAAAAAAAAAAATATTCTGAGGTTCTTTTTTCCAATTTTTGAAAGGTGTACCATTACTTTTGTAGAACACTGTAAATGTACACTTTGAACCGCGAAATGAAACATTTTTACTTTAACAATGTTCAAATTCAAAGATTCAATTTTCGTAGCTTAGTGGTTAGGTGCGTTGGCTACTAAGCAGAACGTCGTGGGTTCGAGTCCTACTCGTGCGCATAGTTTTTATTTCATCTTTCACGGGCACTGCCTCTTGCGAAGAACTGACAAAACTGTCTATCTGTCATGAAAAAGTGCTTCTCAACTTTGCCGTTCAGAATCGGCGTTATATTGTAGGTCCCCTCAATTTTTCACACGCACCTAGAGAATTGTTGATGAGAGTAAGCCACTTAGGCCTTGGCTCTTCATGAGCTGTCGCGCCACTCTATTTTTATTTCTTAACAAATAAGATTAGGTACTCACCATCAATTTGTCTGCTTCAATACGTCATTTCAGCCAAAAGGCAGTTGAAATTGAAATTGTAATCCAAGAGTAAGGTTTGGTAACACAAAACACACAATTTTCAAACACTTTTTCGAGATGAAAAACTAAGAACAAGGAAACACAGAACCACAATATTTGGCTTTTTGATTTGGAAAGGGGCACACAACACACTGGACAGGGGACTACAGGGGGTTACACGGTGCTTTAAGCTTCACTTTTTTGCCTCCTTTATATGCATCAAGGCTTGCGGCACTGCACTTTTTTTATTCGAAAGAAGAAAAACCATGACAAATGGAAAACAAACAAAAAATAACACTTAACACAAGATCACAGATTTCAGAGCAGATTTTGCTCTCAGACAAGAATGGAAGAAGATCGAACTCATTTTAAACGGAACCGCTAGACATTTATTTACACCACTCGCACAAAGACGTACACACACACCATACGCAAAACAACTACTATAACTACAACGAAAACGAAAGCAAACAAACATATTTTTCCTTCAACAAATCGCGCTTTCCACTATTCCACTTGCACATTAGACAAAACCGCTGCTACCTAACTCAATTTTTAGTGCAGAAACAACACACTTCTAGCTGAATTTATAACGGAACTTAAACGTTTGTTAGGCCACACCTCCAGGCTGAATACAGAACAACTACAAACCGACTCGACGCTATGTCTAGAATTGCATTATAGATTTAACCCGACTTTAGTGTCGTTTTTTACACCTTAAAACGCAAGAAATTATGGAAATACAGCGGAAAACACAATTTTACGTATTTATTTACAATTATTTGATATTTTCGCGACGATTTACGAACGAAAAATTGGTAAAACAATTAATTTATTCGGAGCTTTCTCGAGATCGACCGCACACACAAGGCAAATGCACTGAACAAATATAAGTATAAGGAGAGAGGAAACATCAAAACGGAACACGGATGCTGTGTCATTGTCAACCTAAAAGTAGGCTAAATATTTTGGTTGATTGATAGTTCAGGGATGGTATTCTGCTTATTTTGGAACAAATGTGCAAATTTGGAATTATATATGAGGTAATGAGTCAGTTTTTGAAATCAGACGGGTATTTTTGGACAAGTGTTTATGAACTAGTACAAGACGTTGATGTAATCAAAGGCCAAGCGTATGTACATTTGGCTCGTCCACATCGATGTGTACGAATGACGACAAGATCTCAGGCTAAGAATAGTATCCTCATTTTGCTACGAGCAAAAGTTCGAACGAAAGGAAACAAATCTACAGTAAAAGGACCTTTTTTGGATGCGGCATTGCCATTAGCGCTATTGTAGTATTCGGCGACTGGAGAGTGTATGCGAGCGACCTGTTGCATGAGATAGCAAGGACTGCAGTATTCAGGTTTCTGATGCATCTCTTACTACTGTTGTGCAGTTCTGTGCACACAAGTGATAATAAATACTTTTAAGTTGACAAGTGTAAACTTTGCTTCGAAGATGCATAATCTGATCCTCTAATGTATTTTGCATCCTTAGTTCCGATACTGCAAAAATATCGAAAGACATAAGATTAGGGTTTACTAATTTCTTACTTTGTCAACACTTTTATATCGCTTCAAATCGACGTATGCAATAAATCCCTCTTTTGATTAAAATCCCATTTCGAGTGACAATTCCATTACTGAAAACTCAACACGATGCATTTTATTTTGTCCTCAAATTAAAAAAAAAGTTGATAAATAATTTTGCATTTTTATTTCCATTCGAATTCGAATCCCCAAAAACTTAGTAGCTGCTTGATGCTCCTGTTATACGCGATGGACTCAATATGAATACCAAGTGAACCACACTTTGGACACAAATCATGACAATGATGACAAGTTGTGTGGCAAATATACATTCGTATGCCAACAGCGACCAACTGAAAGGATACCTTCCACATACCTACTTGTGTCTATCCGTGTTGTACAAAAGTTGTGTGTGAAAAACAAGAAAAAACAAATAAAGAACAAAAAAACAGATAAATGTTAAATATTAAAATTTATACCAGTTTGACATTCTTTTTTTTGTTTTTAAGTGACATCTGTTGTGGGTTTTCTTTTTGTTAGAATGTATCCTGATACCCACTTGAAATGGACACAGAAATTTATTCTAGAGAGAAACAGAAAAGTTGTATTTGTGTTTGATTTGGAAAATTTATTGTTTCTGATTTGTGAGGAATAATTCTGAAAGTGACAGGGAAATTATTAATATGAACGTCTTCGTGAAAAATGGGAAATTCTTACTTTTTCTCCTTTTTTTATGGGATTTTAAGGGGGTGATTGCGTGTGTAAGTGGGCCTTATGCTAATGTGTTTCCTGACTAAGTTTACTTAAAGTTTGAAAGAGATTATATCTGCTGTGATAAATGTTTCGTTTCATGGGAGTTTTATCAACACTTTAAAATTGGGACTTATTCCTTGAGTGTTAAGGTAACCCAAGTAACATGATCAAACTAGTGAAGGGTACATCTTCCAGCGTTTTAGGATTTGAAATTTCTCTTTTCTTCCTCTGTTAATAGAGCATAAACTCAGGCATATTCGTTAAGTCCGCAACGAAAGGACCTTGTTCCATCACTCGAAAAACTGCCAAGTTCTTGCAATTCTATAGTCTAGACCTATCATCTATGTAGGCACCAGTGATGAAAAACGACATTTTCCGATTGTACTGACAGCTGAAAAAAGTGTTTGATATCGAGCGTAATTGTACGAAAAAAAAAACGATTACGAAAATTTAAATTGTTTATTGTAAATTGTTAATGATATTTAATATACAAATGCATTGTTTTGATATCAACAGTCTTAATCCTCAACTAGCATATGCCCTCGACTTCGTACGCCTCAGCCTCGTCCACTAGTCAGAGGTGCGTCTTGATTTGTACACCATGCGAGCGTGGGAATATTGTGAGGATATTTTAAAATTGTATAACAGTCGACTCTCGCTAAGTCAAAATATTTCTAAGCTCGAAGAATTAAAATATGTATAATTTTCACTGTTTCAACGACATTTTTCAGTGGTGCTTTGCTCTTATGTTTTGCAGCTTAACGTTGCTTAAAGTCTTCCTACCAACGTGGAAGGTGAAAGTGGAGTTGGTGACATAGGCTAGCTTTTGCGCCATACCTTTGTTGGAGTGGAATAGGATTGGGGAGGAGTAGAGGGATATGGTTTGCCCTTTAGTTTCAGGACTCATCTGGAGAAAAAATTCTCGAGAATCTTTGACCTAACTCAGCCTCTTCAACTCGACAATTTCGGCACCCGGGAAGAAGCTCTTAATGTTACATCTGCATCTTGGTACAGCTCGTACAGTTTTTGGTTGAACCTTGAATGGAGAACATTCGCCATCGGCGCATACGGGACCGAAAACTCCGTCGAAAAATTTTTATTTCCAAAGTGCCCAGAACGAGGTGAACTCCTCAAAATTGCTGCTACCATTTGACGTTTTGTTCTGGTCGGTGGACAGATGTTGCTTTGTTTGTTGATAGCATGTACTTTGTTTTGTCCTCATTCACTTCAAGACCAACAAGTTTCCCCTGTTCTTCAATCGCTGTGAAGGCCTCAAGCACAGCTGACTTGGATCGACCGATGATCGTCCGCTAGTCTAGATTTGTTGAAGATAGTGTTTTCCGTGCTCACATCTGCCATGCGCACTATCTGCTCCTGAACTGTGTTGAAGAAATCACATGACAGCGCATCTCCTTGTCTGAGGCCTGGGCATGTTTGAAACTACTCGGATGAGCTGTTGCCCATTTGCACACTGCACTGCGTTCAATTCAATTGTATGGATTTTCGTACAATAGTAAGCTATTTTTCACTCTGGTAGGTACCTTGATGATAGAGCTCTGAAATATTTATTATTTACTTGAAATTGTCAACAAATGAACATTGCCTAAGTCATTACGAAATGAAACAAATAACCCAAATAACATAGTTCTGTTCTTTCTTTGAAAAGTTTATCGAAAATTAGAGAGAAGACATTTTTATCATTTCCAGTCCCGTTTCCTTCTAAATCTTACAAATTCTTGGAACCGAAAACAATATAATCGTATTTGCCATGATTTTCCAGTTTATTAAAAGTCCCATGCCAATAAATGACATTAAAACCAACATCTCTCATCACTATTATACCGCTCAAATCAACCAATTCCATTGTCCATAATATACAAGAATATTAGGAAGTATTTCCTCACTCAACCATCTCGAATCACACACCATTTCAAATAAGTTTATAAGCAAACCCAAAACTAACCTCACACAGACCCATAATTGAAGTGAAGCTAACCCAACCACTTTAGCAAAACCATCTGCGCACCCAATGTTATCTTCACACAAGCACATTTTTGAAGTGAAGCTCACCTACCAGCTACTATACTATTATATTATGAACACCAACACTATCTGTATCTGTACCCACCTGCAATTGCAAGCTTTTTCGCCTCTTCCTCTACTACCACATTAACACTATTCATGCACTCAATCTCAAACAAGCTACTAAACCAAAAGGTATTTGTGAGATCAACCATCTTCATTTCGATTTCCTGTGCATCGAGTGTTTTTTTTAGTGAATTTCGTCCGCGATCGGTTCTTGTTAGAAAATTATTTAGATACGTAAATTGTCGTGGTAAATTAATTAAATTAGTGAAAAATGTTCGATAAAGTGTTGGCTTTAATTTGATGTGATAATCTTGGCATTTTTCTTCGGTTTAATCTTTTTTTTTAGTGAAACTAAATTTCGTTCTTTCGGTGGTGATGCTCATTTTTTTTTTCGTTTCAATTTCAAAATGGCGCGTTGTCGGGTCGTGCGTTCGGTGGTTCGTTGGGTGAAGAAAATTAAAGTGTTTAGTTCGATAGTTCTTTTGAAGATGAAATTTAAAAAGCAAAAGAAAGTTAGTTTTGTTGCCTTTTTGTGTGGCCTTAAATGTGATGTGTTCTTGTTATGAGTGTTTTATTTATTTTCCTCAAAAAAGGAAGAATAGTGAATTCCCTTTAAAAAAAACTGTTGCTTCCATTTTGTTCAAGAAAATACAGAAGTGAAGAAAAATCTATTTGGTGAGTCTCTTTTTTGTTGACTTTTTATGGATTTTGAGTCGAAAATTTCAGTTTTTATAGATTTGTTTTAATATTTCAAACTTCATTAGCGGTTGTGGAAAGGTTTAAGGTAAAATGTTATGTTTCGAGAGTTCTCAATTGTGTTTGTGTTTGAGGTCTTTCTCAGTCGAGAGTAGACTGACACTGAATCTCTCAAGTGTACCAAGCTTGGTAGTCTGATATATGGAGTTCATGGTTATATTGCCACCGGAACCATACTTAATCACAAACTGAGCCAACTATTCCCTATGACAATCGAACGCGGTTATGAGTTCAAAACGCCTTTGGATAGTCTGTTCGTTTTTTTTGTACTCTATTATTCTCCACCTTTATAAAAACTGACTAAATGAGGCTATAAAGATTGAAGATTGTTGAGTCTAATGAGGGGAATTTTTTCAAATAAAAATTGAAGAAGAGTCAGATCAATCCATCTTCTTGTCGGAGTCAGTGAAAAATATAGACACGACTGGATAGCAATCCTGACACCTTAAGTTGGCTTGAAACATTGATAATGGTCAGCTTACATTGTCTTATCTTAAAATGATGGGAACATTCGGTTCGATAACTCAAGTTAACTCGATTTAAATTTGTTTCAACTAGGCAATCAATAAGGAAAGCCGAGTAAACTTGCTTCAAATTGTTTAAATGTTTTTAATTTTTACTTATTGTAAAGTTCTCTAATAGTCGAATTTAATAAATGTTCTCTAGATCGGTTTATGATGCACACTGCTAACATTTAGAACGAAATATCCCTCTGGTGACCTGAATTCTTATCTTATCTCTCTGTTGAGCCAATAACTCTCAAGTTTCATTTGCGGATGGCAAAGATTTTGACGGATGAAAGACAAACATTTTCCATTTCTAAAGTGTTTTCTAGATCAATTTTCGGGGCAATCCGGTAAAATTTAGAGCGAAATACCACTTTGGCGACCTAGAGTAATTTTTAACTTATCAGAGGAGGTGGTCGTGCTCGTGATGGGGCCGATTTGTGAATCTCCAATTTTTGCATATTTCCATGTTTCGAGATCACTAGAATCCGAATCAAGCATTTTTATGATGATGTCTGTGTATTCCTATGTGCGTATCTGCGTTACGTTTTTTCGGCTCGATTATCTCGCGAATGACTCAACGAATTGTCATGAAATTGGTCTCATTCAACGCCATATTGTGTTGTTGGGAGCTGATTTTGAGCGAAATCCGCTTAGCGGTTTTTAATGGCAATCAAAAATGTAAGACAACCCTAATACATTGAAAATTATGATAATTTTTGCAGTAATTCCAACAATAGTGCAAAAAATTGTCAACAATAATCATCAGTGTAAAAGACTATATTTGATTACTAGCTGACCCACCAAACGCTGTTTTGCCTTATAAATGTTAGTCCTCGGAAACTGTAATCCGATTAGAAAAATTCTTTCACAAATAGAAAACTACAATATTCAAGAGTAATCGGTTGTATTTTACTGTGCAAAGTAATTGTTCATCAGTCCACGAGCTGGTACAACCGACTTTTTACAGACGGCGCCACTGTTATTCAAATGAACTTAATGCATGTCTCAAATCATAAGTTTTTTGGAGTTTAATTTTGAAAACCACGTGAGTGTACAACTACAAAGGAATTCATCGGCTGAAAATTTTGCAAAACAACTTATGGTTTTACATATTTTTCTACTCTGAGAAGTTAGCTGTGTGGACCACATAGACCGCACTCATATTTTTATCGCTGTATTAAGCCATTTACTGTCAAATTTCATCAGCGGATGGCAAAGATTTTGACGGATTAAAAATCTCAATTTTAACATTTTTTAATTGTTTTCAGATAAGGTAAGGTGCGTTGGCTGCTAAGCAGAACGTCGTGGGTTCGAGTCTTACTCGTGCCCATAGTGTTCATTTCATCTTTCACGGGCACCTTTTGCGACGAACTGACAAAATTTCCAAGAGTATCAATCAGTCATGAAAAAGTGCTTCTCAACTTTACCGTTCAGAATCGATGTT